>JAESUZ010003580.1:0-188684 GCA_017311185.1 Proteles cristata cristata | reverse complement strand
CGCCTGGGTGGCTTAGTCGTTAAGCGTCCGACTTTCGCTTGGGTCATGATCTCGCGGTTCGTGGGTTCGAGCCCCGCGTCGGGCTCTGTGCTGACTGCCGGCTCAGAGCCTGGAGCCTGTTTCAGTCTGTGACTCCCTCTCTCTCTGACCCTCCCCTGCTCGTGCTGTCTCTCTCTCTCCTAGAAATAAATAATAAAAAAAAAAAACATTTAAAACCAAAAAAGATGGAAAAGGTATACCATGACAGCAAAGCACTAATCAAAATCTGGTGTGGCTACACTAAACAACATAGAATTCTAAAAAACAATAGAGGATTAACAGTAGAAACAGGGACATCCTGCAAGATAAAGGCATCAGCTCTCCAAGAAGGTGTTAACAATCCTAAACACATATGCACCTAACAGCAAACCTTTAAAAACACAGAGCAGAAGCTCCGAGGACTGCAAGAAGGAATAGCCAAGTCTGCTAGTATCACTGGAGAGTAAGTAACTGGATCTTGGATTTCTTTATCAATTCTTCTGTTTTTTAAATCCTGGGAGAATTTAAGTTTAAATTTAATTTGTTTTTTAAATTCTGCTTTTAGTGCTATTATTTGCTTCCTTTTACTTTCCTTAGCTTTTTATTAAGACTTGAAATTGAATTCTTGGTTACAAGATTTTATTTTGTTTTGTTTCATTTTGTTTTGTTTTGTTTACTTACTCCTGACAGTATTTAAGACCCTGACTATTCCTCTGATTATAGTTTTAGTTGCCTCCATTTGCTTAAATATGTAGTGCTTTCATTATTGTTCTTTTTAAACAAACTTTAAAGTCTTACTTTTCTTTAGAAGGAGACTTCTTTTTTCTGAAGACCACAGATATTGTCAAAGGAAAAAAAATTAAGGTAATGATAGACATTTAAAAAGCTAAACATGCAAAGAAACGTCCGTGCCCTGAACGCAAAGACTAAGGAGTTCAAATATACTAATTCTTCTTAAGTTGTTGTAATATTTAATTCAAATCTGACAAAGTAGCCAAAGCTTATATGGAATAATACATGTACAGGAATAATCAGGGCAAGCTTGTGCCAGATAAAACAAAAGCATTGAAAGCCATAATAAAATGGTTTCATACTGCCGATAGACAGAAAAGGACAACTTCCCAGAAACTGACCCCTGCAGATATATAATAACTTTATATATCATATAGGTGACATGGAATTGAGGAGCAAAAAAAAAATTTTTTTCAGAGAAAGGCTAAGACGTCAGAGAAAAAGCCTGGAATTTTCCTTTTTTCTTCCTTTCTTTCTGTCTTCCTTCCTTCCTTCCTCCCTCCCTCCCTCCCTCCCTTCCTTCCTTTCTTTTTCTTTCTTTCTTTCTTCATTTTTGAGAGAGAGACAGACAGACAGAGCGTGAGCAGGGGAGGGGCAGAGAGAAAAGGAGACACAGAATCTAAAACAGGCTCCAGGCTCTGAGCTGTCAGCACAGAGCCCGATATGGGTCTCGAACCCATGGACCACGAGATCATGACCTGAGCTGAAGTCGATGGCTTCACCGACTGAGCCCCCAGGCGCCCCCCCAGTGTGTATTTAAACTGCCTGGGGGGTCTTGTTCCCGTGTAGATTCGGAGTTTCTGTGTTTTAACAGCTGCTAGGTCACACTCGTTGCTCTGGGCCACACTGCACAGTGGTGGGTCTGGAGGGCTGGTCCTCAAGCTCTCTGGGGAGATTTAACAAACACTGGAGCCCGGGGTCAGGCTGGCGGCGTGGGGACGTTGGTCAGGTGACCCCAATGCGGCAGGCAGTGTCAGGAGCCCAGGGCATGCCCCCCAGGGTAGGGACTGTGATCTTGGCCTTCTTCGAGGCTTCTCAGAACTGCATCCCGTCAGGGCTGCTGGGAAACCTGTGGCTTCCAGCCTCGGCTTCACGTCCTCAGGCTTCTAGGGTTTTGCTTTTGAGAAAAAGAAGAAAGAAACGCAGAAGTCACCCTAGAAGAAGCGAGAAATACAAGAAGCGGAAAGGATCTGATTTTTGATCTCAAGTGACTAACTTTGCCTGGAAATGACTAGATCAAAGTTACTGCCGCCCTAAGGAATTCGCCCTTAATTAGGGTGGAATTAAGCTGGGGCGCCTGGCCGGCTCAGTCGGTCGAGCACACAACTCTTGATCTTGGGGTCACAAGTTCTAGTCCTACATTGGGTGTAGAGATTACTTCAATAAATAAAAACCTTCAAAAAATAAGATGGAATTAAGTTGAGAAATATATAAACGGAAAACACAATTGCTTGTCTACCCGAAGAGTGAAATTACGCTTCGGGAATTATGTCAGGACAATGACAGAAACGTGTCCCACACATAGCATAAAATATCAGGTAGGCTTTAAAAATGTGCTGTCAAACAGCATAGGGTAATAGCGTGGGGAAATGTTAAGTAAGACCGTGTTGTATCTAAACCTTTATAAATAACGTAATCCCAAGCTTATTTCTGAAATGGGTGCATCTATATGTAGAAAGAACGGCGGCAAGAAAATATTCCAAAATATCAATAGCAGTGATGGGTGTATGAATGATTTTAACTTTGTTCTTTCCACTTTTCTGGGTGTTCAGGTTGTTTTTTCTTTGCCATGAGTGTAGATTATTCTGTAATCAGAAAATAATATTAAGGTGCCTGGGTGGCTCAGTCGGTGAAGCATCTGACTTCGGCTCAGGTCATGGTCTCACGGTTCGTGGGTTCGAGCCCCGCGTCGGGCTCTGTGCTGACAGCTCAGAGCCTGGAGCCACTTCAGATTCTTTGTTCTGCTAAAGCCTGTGTGTCTATGACCCCTCGCCAACCCCACTGCTCTCTCCGTTCCCGATGCAGAGGGGGCAGGGTCTCTGCTTGCAGCACAAGACGGGTGCACGCAGACCATGACCCTGTGTCGGCGGCAAGGGCGAGGCCGGTCGGCTGCGGTGGATGGGGCCCACCTTGCCTGCTCTCCTCTCTGGGTAAAGTGTCCTTCCTTCTAGCGCCCGCGTGAGCCATGTCTTTGTCGGGGACCCTGACGCCCGCCAACTGCGCTGCGGGTTGACAGCCCGAGTCTGCTGCTCCTGGGGAGACAGCCCGTGTCACCTGCTCGACGATATTAATGGCTACGTTCGCACCTGCGGCGCAAAATGTCTAATCATCTTTGTGCCCTGATGTGGCCGCACTCATTTATCCCTATTTCACGGCTGAGGAAACGGGCTCTCAGGGTTAGGTAACCTGCCTACGACCGCACCTCTCAGAAGGGCCATGCCCACGCTCAAACGCCCATTTGTCCTATTTTTGATCCCCAAAGTAGAACGACCCCAGGCTGGGTCGGGTTGCCCCTCTTTCCCCCAAGTTTCTCCAGGGTCAATTGCATAAACTTCCCCATCACACCACCCAGGTTGAGCCGAGTTATGTGGGAGGAAGGCTCTGGAACAGGGTACGGCCGTGTGTACAAGATTTTGGACAGATCAGTTCCTGACAGATTGCCTCCCGCCTGCCCCTTGATGCGAGTGATTCATCTCTTGAATTTCAGACATTTTTCTCTCCTTGGAAGCCTCAAGCTTACCTACTCCTTCCTTTTTGTCTTTTTTTCCCCCTACTCATTCATTCATCGATTTGTTCAACAAAGCATCAAACAAGTAGTAAGTCCTATTTCATGCTGGGGATCATGAAGGCTCGTAGTGTTGACTAGAACCCAAATAGTTAACCAGCCAGGAGTTAAAGATTATAGTCAAATGGCAGACACTCGTGTAGACCCCCCAAAGTGTGGAGGTGCTCGAATACTTTAAGTTTTAAGAACCTAGCTACATTTTATTTTGTTTTAATGTTTATTTATTTTTTGAGAGAGAGACAGAGACAGAGTAAAAATGGAGGAGGGGCAGAGAGAGGGAGGGAGATACAGAATCCGAAACAGGCTCCAGGCTCTGAGCTGTCAGCACAGAGCCCGACGCGGGGCTTGAACTCATAAACCATGAGATCATGACCTGAGCCCAAGTTGGACGCTTCACCAACTGAGCCACCCGGGTGCCCCGAACCTAGCTATGTGCTCAGGCAACACCCGAAACTTGCAGACGGTAGATGCAGAGACAACTCAGGGCAAGGGAATAAAATGAAAACCTGATGGTCCCTGAGGAAACTGGGCTCCAGGGATGGGGGCTTAGGCTGAGCAGGGTCACAGAGAGAGAGAGACAGAGGGAGGGCAGGAGGAAGGGAGGGCAAGGGGGAAGGAGAGAGAGAGAGAGAAAGGAAGGAAGGAGGGAGGGAGGGAGGGGAGGAGGAGGAAGGGGGGAAGGAAGGAGGGAGAGAGACAAAGAGGGAGATTGAGAGAGACAGAGAGAGAGAGAGAGAAGAGCTTCTGTCTGGGGCAGGATCAAACAAGTAACCCATGAGCCTGAGCCAGGCATTCGTGCCTCCACCCCCAAACAAAGATCACGCTTTGGGTTTAAAAGTTATTGTCACAGTCATTTAGTTGAACTTGCAGATACACTTTACATGGAAAGCTGCACCCTCCTGTGTCCCCAGTAGGAAGGAACCAGGCACCATCTGATACATCTTGAGTTGACTCTGGTTGGCCGGACTGCTGAGAGAAAGAGTGGGTTAATGATCATCAAGGTAAATACATAACTTTGCACGAATGCTTTTCCTTGTACAATCACGTTAACAAATGGGGTGTTTTTCCTAATAAACATTCTTAATCTCAACAGTACAAGTCAACACTTTTTGAAACTATTATGACAAAATTTTCAATATTCCAGGAAAAATGGATCTTCCTGGCAAACAGATGTAGACAGAGACTGAAGACAAGACATAAAATAAGTATAGATTGAACTTAAATTTTATGGTAATTGGTATGCAAATATTCCCCGGCGTTCTCCTAATCCATCTAACAAGATGTAATGGCTAGCTTATTGCTTGTCTTCTCTGAGCATCTGTGTCAACAGATTCCCGTTTTTTTCAAGGTTCTTCATTAACGGCTAAGCAAAGCCCATAGCTTCTGCTTCAGTTACATTTTCCAGCCAAGGCTGAATTAAAGAACATGAGAACATTTCTGTTTGTGCGACTGGGATCTGACTATTTCTGCCCACTAGCCATGGGAGCTCTCTGCTCCAGCACCTACGGATCAGCTCCCGCTGATCCTCCCTCGGGCATGGTCTTTCTGCTTCAGATGCTGGCCCTGCCGGTGACTCGGATGCGGGCTGAATCATCATGCCCTTGACTCCAGGGCTGGCCTTTGCCCCTGGCCTGACCACCTCTCTGAAGTATACTTAGTGTCTTTGTGCCCCTCTGGACCCCTCACCCAGTCAGTTCTACCCCTGTCCATTCTTACAGCCACTCCCCAATGATCACCGGGGCTCCCCCAAAGCTGGTCCTCCAAGGGCCATTCCCTTCCTTCTTCAGGCTGCCCTGCTCCACACTCCGTCAGAAGGTGGGTTCGTTCTCCCATATCCTGGACCAGAGGCAAAGCCTGGGTTAATTCTGTCCCGTGTTATTTCTGAGTCTTGTGCCTAAATCTCACCTCAACAAACGCACTGAATTCTTTGAAGGCAGGGATCACAGCCCCCTTGCATCTTCTTGCTGTGCCAGGCACAGAGCTGGGCACTTGAGGGCTCAGCTACTCAGCTACTTGAGTCGCTAGTGGTCAACTCCAGCCAGGTGTGGGACCGAGCCGGTACGGCTGCGCCCTCCCTGGTCTCCCTGGCTGTCTTGGGCACGGTCCCTGTGCTGCCCGGGTGTGTAAGGTAAGGAATAATAAAGCTGCAGAAGCGTAAGCCCTCAATGATGGGCAATGTGTTTGTCTGCGAAGAAGCAATTTCAGCGAAAATTAACTCCATTTCAACGGAAGGAGTGAGGCTTGGCATAAGCTGGCCAATCCCAGAGGACAATAAAATTACTTCGTCAAAGCTCCGCTTGCTTAAATTAACCAAGCGAGCACTCCGGGATCCTGGCTAGATACAGCGAGTAACTAGGTTTTAATGAACAAAAATAGCTTCTTGGATAAATAAGAAAAATAAACCGCAGACTACCTCTAGCAGAGGCACACATGGCGGTGCCTAGCTCAAGGACGATTGTCACCCAAGCACACCATAGCCAGGAGTATCCTGCACAGCTGTCCACGTGATTGGCATTGACTCTGGCTTTGGCATCTTCTTGGCCAGCGAAGTCCTGTCTACACTGTCTTCACTAGCTTTGCGCTTATTGACTATGTTCTTCTCCATGACACCTTGGACAGCAAGTCTCCTCTGCCTCTGTCTTCATGACTATGGACTGGCCCCCCGGGTCCTAGGAAACCGATCATCCCCTTTGGGACTATCTTCTTGTCCAGGTATGTCCGGAAAAATTGTCCATCTACATCTCATCTTCTACACGGTGCCCTTGCTCGTCGACGGTATTCTAGACAACTATTATACCGATGGTGCCGCCTAGATCTACGACCTTGGCCATCTTTGCTCAAGCCACAGATATCCAGATCTATCCCAATCAGGCCCTTGGGGATTGTGTCCTGGCCAGACATGTCTTGGAAAATTGTTTATACCAAATGGAGCAAAAATGTGTGCGTATACGCCTCTCCAAGTTAATCTTTCTTTATTATTCATCGGTATCAGTTACAGTTCTCTCAGAGAAATAGAACCGGTAGGAGAGATTAGACAGGTCGATGTAGATAGAGATAGATAGGTACACAGATGATAGATACATAGATGATGGATAGATTAGATTAGATTGGATTGGATTGATGATAGACGGGTAGATACGACAGACAGACCGATAGAAACAGATAAATAGATGATAGTCCAGTCCAATAAAAGTTCCATGACATGGAACAGACAGCCTAGAAGGTTCACTAAACAGAAGAAAGGAAAGTGGAATTCCTTCTCTGTTCCATCAGGAATAGCACTGGCCAGAATACCAAGCCCCAAAGCCACTGTGGTCCCCGTCCATGTTTTCTCTGATCCCCTACAACAGTCACTGCCTTCTGAGAAGTACCTTCTCCAAGTCAGACCCTCTGGCCCTCTCACTCTCCAAAAATTCTATAGAATATGGGAGTCACCAGCCCTTATGTATGACTGTGGCATTTACAGAGAGACAGTGAGACAGAGAGAGAGAGATTTACCGCAAGGAATTGATTATCATGGCTGTGGGAGCTGGCTAGACAAATCTCAAATTTGTAGGGCAGGCCAGTAGGAGACATGGGCTGGAAACATTCTTATTCCTCAGGGAAAACAGTTCTGTTCTGGGAGCTTTTGACTGATTAGATCAGACCCACTCAGGTCCTTCAGGATGACCTCCTCTACGTACACCTGACCTGTTGTACATGTTGCTTACGTCTACACAATGCCTCACCCTTCAAGTAACAAAGGTGGATTTCCTGAAGGTGCCCTTGCTGCTCATCTGGAAGAGGTAAGAATCTTCACAGGTTTGGTCAGCCGTGGCATGACGGAAGGGCCTGGGAGTGTGCTCAGCCCCACCCATGGCAGCTGAGCAACTTAGTCTGCAGATGGGTTCCCGTAAGCTTAGCGTGAGCTGCCTGGCTCGTACTCTGGTCGGCAAGTCTGATCTTCTGTTAGCCGAACTTTTCCTCCACGTGTACTGCATGGCTTTGTCCTTAACGAGTCCCCTCAGAGGGCCTGGCCTGCCTTCTTGGCATGGCCGCCTTTGCACAGGGGCTCTTGACGCAGCAAAGTCCTTGGCCGCAGAAGTTAATGCCTGCTCTGCCCTCTGCTCATTCGTTCGTTCATTCATTCATTCATTCATTCATTCATCAGCAAGCATCATGGAGAGGTGGCTGCGAGCCAGGCCCTGTCCCAGGCACCTGGACCCAGCAGTGACCAAGGAGGCCAAAGATGTCTGCCCGCATCAAGCTTCTGTTCTCCTGGGGAGAGAGGATCTGAAAACTGATGAGATATGTCTGGTGGTGATAAACGCCGTGGACACTCACGAAGCTTGGAGGATGGGGCTGTCTGGGAGAATGATGTCCAGTCTCCGTAGGGTGGTCAGGACACTTGTCCTTGACAAGATGATATTCCAACACTCGAAAGATAGGGGCAGGCAAGAGATGGAGACATGCGCTCCTGGGGTGGGTGACAGAACACTCCGGTTGGCACTCAAGGCGGGAGACTGGCATTTTTAAGGACGAGTGGGGGTGTGAGGGGGGCAGTTTCCATTAAGTGAAGTGGGAAAGACCGTACAGGAAGAGCGGAGGTCAGAGACGCGGCCGCCGTGAGATCTCGTAGCTGGAAAGCTGCTGAGACTCAGGCTATGCTCCAAACGAGATGGGACCCACTAGAGCGTGTGCCCGTCGGACGGAGGCTCTCAGGACCCAGCTGTCGGGGGGGCGGGGGGGGCTGCTGAGCCGCCGCCAGGAGCCACTCGGCCCTGTCAAGCCTACACCCTCCCCTGGGCACTGCAGGGGTGAAACAGACCCAGCCTCTTGCCTCCGCTGGGGACAGTTCTGAAGCCCACTGAGCCCCAGAGCTTTGGGGGTTCAGCAAGCCTGCAGGTGTGTGTGGTTCCTGGAGGAAGAATATGGAGGGGAAGGGTCCTCACAGCCTGCGCTGCGTGGAAACCGGGGGCTGGGGGCTGCTCTGTGCCAGCGGGCAGTCCCGTCCCTGCTGGGCAGCAGCCCTCAGTGCCCTCCGGGAGCCTCCGGACGGCCTCTTTGGCCTCCCCCCACCCCCCCGCAGCACCTCCACTCCCCCGAGGACGCATTTCCAAGGTGGGGGGCGCGGGTGCCCCTTCGCCCACCGTAGTGATGCCGTGTCCGCCATCCAACCCGTTTCCCGGCTGCGTTCCCAGCTCCCAGAACCGGCTGCCTCGACGCTGCCTGGGAACTGGCGTTTCTCTGCATAGAAAACCCGCGGACAGGCGAGGCGCCCAACAGGAAATGCCCGCACCTCCTCCGTGACCTTGGCCGGCGCCACGCCCATTGCTCGGGGAGAAGGTGCCGCTGTGGATCACCAGGCCACAGGGGCTGCGTGAGGAAGGGTCCCCGGGCACGTGGGGCACGGGGCCTCGGCTGACCCGCTGCAGGAGCTATGCAGATCCGGAGAGTCCTCGTCACAAGGAGAAAAACATTTTTTTTCTTTTTCCCTTGAATCTATATGAGCTGATGGATATTAACTAACCTCATTACGCTCATCATCCCCTAATATATGTAAGTCAAGCCGTTGTGCCCTATACCTTGGGCTTGTACAGTGCTGGGTATCAAGTGTATCTCAAGACTGGGGGAAAAAAAATGAAAAAAAAAAACACAGATTCTGGTTCGAGACGCACACAGCCCGTCCTGTCCGCGGGTCTAATGGGCCTCTGCGTGCTTCTCTCCAGAGAAGTCCGTCCTGAAGCGTCTAGAATATATAAACGACACATCACATTAATAAGAAAAGATAAGCCACCGAATCGGAAAGTGGCCAAAGGATATGAATTCACCGAAGAGGAAACAGATAGGCCACCAGACAGAAGAAAAGATGCTCAGACTTGCCAGTCAGCCGGGAAATGCAAAGCCAGGCACCCACGGGACAGCGTCTCACCCGCCTCTGGAACTGGCAAAAGTCGGTTTGATGATACCACGTATCTGTGACGTTGAAGGAACCGGGTACCCGGCGCCCCTGGAAATGTGTGGGGCTCAGGAGCGGCCGTCCCACTGCCGGTGTGGGGGTGGGGTGACCCCGGAGCCCCCGCCCGGTGCCCGAGAGGCACGTCCGGGGACACTGGAAACAGCTGTGTCCGTCACCTGGGCGGTGGCTCGGATGGCGGGCGGTCCCACGCTGTGATGGCTGAACCCGGGGCTGCACTGCCCGACACGGAAGGCGTCTTTACCGGTCAGTCTGTTGGCTTCATAGCTGCAGTCACCTCGGGGGGTGCATGTCAGCAAGAGGCTGGTCTCAGGGGACATCCGCTTTAGCTGGCGGCTTTTTACTGTATTAAAAGAGAGCACATGGGCGCATTTCTTGTCTCCCTAGAGAACAGCGTTAGGAGCCTGGCTCGGGAGGGGCCTTTCCTGCCCCCGCACCTCCGGGCTGACCCTGCACTGCGCCTGGGGGCTGATCCAAGTCCGCTGCTGGCTAACAGTCTCCCGGGACCCCAGTGAGCCGCCACCGTTCCAGGCCCCCAGGGTCGTTCCGTCCCCGTCCCTTTCCACCCTGCCCACCACTCCACAGCCCCGCTTGCAAAGGCAGGGTTCCCTGGGCAAGGGCCGGATGCAGCCACTCGTCTCCGCCGATGACTAGCGGGACATGAAGCCGGCCACCCAGAGCGGGCGCACGCTTGGCCCACCCTCGGGTCCAGGACATACTGCCCGGAGGCACTTTGGCTCCCACCTCTGCAGTCTCCTTGACCTCGCCCTGCCGCCAGGGCCACTGAGAATCCAGCCAAGTGCCCCTCTGCTTCCTGGGGACGAGCCCCGGCAACCACTCCACGAGACCTGACCCTGGAAGTCAGATCCGGAAGGGACCGCCAGGGTCCCTCTGGACGAAGCAGGAAGGGTGCCTGGGTCCTGCCCCATGCCTGCCGCCCGGCCTCGGGACTCGGGGAGGCTACACAGTAGCCTCACCGACATTGCCCTTGGCCTAGGCAGTGGTCCTGGGCGGGGAAAGCCTGAACCCTACGCCCAGAGCCGAAGCTTACGTTCACATCCCGGCTCCCCTGCTTCGCTGTGTGACCTTTAACAGCTATCTTTGCCTCTCTGAAGCTGATAGGACCGCTGTGGCCATTCCCTGTCTCTGAATATAACTGCAACGTTCCCATTTGTCAAGATTTCTCTTTAAAGCCAAGTTTCGATGACTTCCAGAAGTTTGGGAATCCCTGGTGTAATCTCACAGTTCCTTTTTATACATTCTTGGCCTGCTTACCGTTCACAACATGAGTTACAGAAAGGAAAGGTGAGAAGAGAAATCGCCCAGAGGACAAAAGAAAAAAAAATCTGCCGAGTTAGGGCAAACTGCTGGGTGACAGCTTTGAAATGAAGCCACAGGCTGTTAATTGCATTCTCTTTGCCCCCAGGCGTGTGCCCCTCTCTCTTCTCTGGTGTGGGATCAATGTGAGGGATGGTGCGCAGGATTAAGGAAGGCAGACTTTGATTAGGCCATCAGACGGGTAAAAAGGTATTGAGCCGACTCCTGGCCACTTGTCACTAGATACAGTTAATTGGTGCGTGTGTGCGTGCGCACGCGCTCTTTGTCTCTCTCCGTCTCCGTTTCTCTGCCCTCTCTCTTCCTCTCTCCTTTGGCGCCCGCTCTATCCCATCCACCCGTTCACAAGGACTCTTGCGTCTCCCTGTGGGAACCCAGTTTATAATGAGTAACCAAAGGTTCATAGCAGTGGACTGTCCGGGGTCTTAGTTCACTCAGCACCCATTTCCCGAAGACCTACTCGGTACCAATGAATCTTGCGGGTGGTGGGGAAAGAGCAGAGAACAAACCCAAGGGTTCAGATGCCCTCGCGGTGCCTACTGGCTCCAAAGAGGTGGTTAAACATTTCCCATCCCTGGTGACGAGCATACAAAGAAACAGACGGGAGAGAGGATGGGGAGTGAAGAGGGATAAGAATTGCGGGTAAGGTGGCCGTAGAGCCTACAGAGTGCTCAGCCGATGGGAATCTTTTAAACAACTACCGTACGTCAGGCACTGGGTTCAAGAAAATGGCCGACGGAGCCGGGAATAAAAGCTCACGCACTGACAGTGGAGATGCCTGGCCAGACTGTCGCTCAGATGTGGGCGTTTCTGTCGACGCAGGAGAGGAGAGTCAGCAACACACCTGCTCGGGTGGAAAACTGGGGGAAGTGAGAAGGCTGATGAGCTAGGGTGGATGAAAAGGGGGCGTCCTGGGGAGGAAGGTGAGGGCCACCTCTGTCGTGACCACGTTGGGCTGGTGGCTTGCTGGCCAGCCCTTGCGTGTGGTCGGCAGCTCGGATTTGAGCCCAGACTTGGGGGCCTGCAGAGACCTCGTTATGTTCGGTGTCCTCGAGTCTTTGAGAAAACTGGCACGGACTCGAGCCATGGCTATTGACAAGCGTTATAAATTAGCAAAGTTTGTGCAGAAGTATACGCGAGCGTTGCGTCTCTTTCCATCTCCCTCTGAACAGTGACAGCCACTCTTGACTGATGCCGGCCACGCCTTGTGTCACGTCTTTTAACCCTCCTCATAACAGCTGAACACCATGGTTATTATGATCCTCATTTTACAGAGGAAGAATCTGAGGTTAGGAGAGACGATGTCATTTGCGCACATTCTGTCCCTTCGCTAAATAAGAACCTACGGAATACGTGCCGAAGCAGCTAGTAAAACACAGGACCAGAGTTCAGGTCCATGTCTGTCTGACCCTGAAAGCCTGAATCTGACCGGATTGATGGCGTTTACCCATTTTCCATAAATAGGCTTCATTTTTTTTTTTTAACACAGGAAAAGCTTACACCAAGCTATTCTCGCAGAGTCCTACTTTGTTTCAAAATAAGCAAGACACAAAGGCAAGTGCCCCGTAACCCAGGGTCAGAGGTCCAGGGGCACAGGGGATGTGGCCGGGGGTCTATCGTGCAATAACGCATCCCCGTCACCCCTGGGAGCAGGCTGTGCTGGTAAGGAAACCGCTGGGCTGTTCACCTGGGAGATGAAAAGCCACAGAAGGTTGGCAGATGGACGTGCAACCTGTGTTTTGCCTGCACTGCGGTGGTCCTGGTGGGAGAGGCTTGGTGACCCCGATGTCTTGCTCAGGAGGGGGCCTCAGAGGTGAGCCAGGCTGAACTGGGGTAAAGACGCTAAGTGGAAGTGGGGTCAGTGGCTCTCCTACCCCGATAGCTAGGGAGACATGTTACAACTAGTAAAAACAAAGGGGGAAAACTATCTTAAGAAAACAGTCCAAAAGGGATAAGTAGCCTGGGTGGCTCAGTCAGTTGAGCATCGGACTCCGGATGTCAGCTCAGGTCATGATGCTGGGGTCGTGGGATCGAGCTCTGTGTCAGGCCCCATGCTAACTTGCTAGAGATTCTCTCTCTCTTTCTTCCTCTGACCCTCTCCCCAGTTCGTGTGCTCTCTGTCTTTAAAAAAAAAAAAAAAGTGAGTAGTAACCTATAAGAAATAAACCTTACACCGCTTGTAAAAATAATCACCTGAGAGAGAAATGTTGGGGGTGGGGGGAGGGGTCCTGACCTTGGCCTCGTGCCAGAGAAGTGACTGGGAAGGAAGACATCCCGAAGGGTGGGGAATGGGGGCTGGGAGGGTCACTGAAGTGTCTGGTGCTGTGTGATAGGGAGGAGCCAGAGCCCACTGACCCGAGTGCTGGGGTCACAGCCTGGGCCTGATCAGGGAGTGGCCCTGATCTCCACATTTCCTGGAATCCCTAGAAAGACAATGGGTTCAGCCCCCCCCTTGACCAAAAAAGGTTCCTACACCCACTCTTTTTTTTTTTTTAATGTTTTATTTATTTCTAGGAGAGAGAGAGAGAGCGTGAGCAGGGGAGGGTCAGAGAGAGAGGGAGTCACAGACCGAAACAGGCTCCAGGCTCTGAGCTGGCAGTCAGCACACAACCCGGCGCGGGGCTCGAACCCACAAACCGTGAGATCATGACCTAAGCAAAAGTCAGACGCTTAACCGACTAAGCCACCCAGGCGCCCCCCTACACCCACTCTTATGCCCTTCACCTGATATGTCATTTGCAAATATCTTCTCCCATTCTGTTCCGTTGTCTTTAGTTTTGTTGATTGTTTCCTCCATGGTGCAGAAGCTTTTTATCTTGATGAGGTCATTCCGTTTGTTGCCTTTAGTTTCGTTGCTTTTTTCCTTTGCTGTCCAGAAGCTTTTGTCTTGATGAGAAGCTTTTTGTCTTGATGAACAGTTGTCCAAACTGTTCATTCTGCTTTTGTCTCCCTTGCCTCTGGCAATGTGTCTATTAGGAAGTTGCTCTGGCCGAGGTCAAAGAGGTTGCTGCCTGTGTTCTCCTAGGATTTTGGTGGTTTGCTGTCTCACATTTAGGTCTTTCTTCAATTTTGGATTATTTTTGTGTGTGGTGTAAGAATGTTATGCAGTTTCATTCGTCTGCATGTCACTGTCCAGTTTTCCCAAGTCCATTTCTAAAGGGACTGTCTTTTTTCCATTGGATACTCTTTCCTGCTTTGTCAAAGATGAGTTGACCATACAGTTGTGGGTCCATTTCTGGGTTCTCTGTTCTGTTCCATTGATCTGAGTGTTTTTGTGTCAGTACCATACTGTCTTGATGATTACAGCTTTGAAATACAGGTTCAAGTCCGGAATTGTGATGCCTCCAGTCTTGATGTTCTTTATCAACATTACTTTGGCTAGTTGGGGTCTTTTCTGGTTCCACACACATTGTAGGACGGTTTGCTCTAGCTCTGTGAAGAATGCTGATGCTATTTCTATAGGGATTGCATTGAATGTGTAGATTGCTTTGGGTCGTATCGACATTTTGACAATATTTGTTCTTCCAATCCGTGAGTGTGGAACGTTTTCCATTTCTTTGTGTCTTCTTCAGTCTGTTTCATAAGTGTTCTGTAGTGTTCAGAGTATAGATCTTCTACCGATTTGGTTATGCTCATTCCTATGTATCTTATAGTTTTTGGTGCAGTTGTAGATGGGACCGATTCCTTGATTTCTCTTTCTGCTGCTTCATCACTTGTGCCTAGAAATGCAACCGATTTCTGCACGTTGGTTTTCTATCCTGCGACATTGCAGAATTCATGGATCAGTTCTAGCAATATTCTGGTGGAGTCTTTTGGGTTTCCGTGTAAAGTATCATGTTGTCTGCAAAGAGGAAAAGTGTGACTTCTTCCTTGCTGAGTTGGATGCCTTTTATTTCTTTTTGCTGTCTGATCACTGAGGCGAGGCCTTCCAGCACAATGTTAAATAGCCATGGGGAGAGCGGACATCCCTGTCGTGTTCCTGACCTTAAGGGAAGGGCTCTCAGTTTTTCCCCTTTGAGGATATTAGCTTTGAGTCTTTCATATGTGGCCTTTACCAACATCTACATCTTGACCCTCCAACTGAGGGTGTGGTGGCGGCGAAGGGTCGGGCTGAGAAGTCGTGAGGGCTGGCTGCGGTGGGTCGGTCCCAGGGTATACAACCACTCGGCTGTCGGCGTGAGGGGTGGCCCGCACATTTATCAGGTATCTGTGAGCCGTGCTGCACACGAGTCAGACGCCCCCGTGTTCCCACTCTGACGAGCACCAGCAATGAGCTGACATACGCCCAGAGGTCAGCTCCGGGGAGGTGAGACTTGCCCAGCCTTGGGGGTCCAGCCCTGGGGGAACTGGACACTCTGAGCAGCCAGCCTGGGCCACGTTCCCCAAGGCCACGTCCCCCCAAGGCCACGGAAGGCGGACGGTGAAGAAGGCAGTCCCAGCAGGTGAGACTGGACAGCTCCCACCGCCTACCCCGTGGACCTCAACCCATCGACGGGCTGTGAAACCAATGAGCAAGTTGCAGAGAGAAGGAGGGGACCCTGCAGGGGGGTGGGGCAGGCAGCCGTCCTCTGCAAAGGGGTTTGAAGGACGAGTGTCCCGACAGGGGTGGCAGGCTGGGGCCCCATGATCAGAGGCAAGAGCAGGAAACCAGGCAGGGAGGAAACGGCGTGACATCACGGCTTGTCATATAAGCGGCGGGGCCGCGGGCGGGGCTCAGAGGAATCCCTGCGGACACAGTGGACAGCTCTCCATTCTGCACCTGTATACAGAGAAGTCCAGGCACAAGGTGGGCCATCTTTCTGGTTATTTCCTTCTGGGAATCAGGCCACCTCCCCCTCTGGTCTTTTTCACAAACACTATGTGTGCGTGCGTGTGCGCACGCACACACACACATTCATATAAATATAACCCGAGTCTCAGTATAAATTTGTCTATGTCTGTGGGTCACAAAGAAGGGAAAAACATTGCTCTAAACCATTCTTTCTGGAAGTAGGTGGAAGAATGAAATGAGCACTGATTTTAGGTCCGAGACCTGGCATTGACCCCCACCAATCCACAAGAGCCCACGCAGGGAACCTCTCTCTTCCCTGATGCCCACTGAGAAATGGAGTCAAAATCCACCCCCCTCCATCCCAGGCAATGCACCGTGAGAATGAATCACCAGACCAATAGAAGGGATTTCGAAACAGCCCAGCCCCGTACAAACGCATGATATGAAGATGGTTAATATTAGGTCCTCGCCAAGAACCCGTCTTCAGCCACGGTCCAGAAACCCAAGTTTTTTCTTCGATTGCATCTACTTAACCAGCTGTTCAATTCCCATATGGTCCTTTCTCTTCCAAGGCCTCCGCCGCCAATTGGAACCCAAGATAAAAAACACCATCTGGGCCCCAAGTCCTCCGGTTCCCTGCCCAGGACGCCTTGGGGCCAGGAGATGAATTCCAGCTCCTTCTGGCATGCTCATCTCCCCTGGCTGGCTGTGTTGGCAAGGGCTGGCATGCGAGCAGGCTCTCAGCCGTGTGGCGCGCGGCCCTCCACCACCCGTCGGAAGGCCTCACGGCTCCTGGGTCCTGCCCCCACGATCCCGCTGGGAGCTGCGCTGTGGATGCCTCATCTCAGCATTGGCCTCATCACTGCCTCGTGGTGGGGTGAAGTGGGCCTCCCACCCTGGAAACGGCATTGAGAGAGGGCCCTGCCGATGGGCGAGATGTCATGGCCTTGGGCCTTGACTGGGGGCCGCTGGAGGTTTTCACGGGCGCTTCTGTTTATGGTTTGCTAGATAAATGGATGCAAACCTGGCTCCCGTGCTTCATCCCGCCTGTGTCCATGCCCTTGTGGTGTGGCTTTGTAGCTCTTCCTATCAAGATGTGGGGTCAATTCTCGCACCCCCTACTGGCTGGTCTATGACTTGCTTTGGCCACTGGAAGGCTGGAAAGGATACGGCGCCAGTTTTGAGGTTGGGCCTCGAGAAGTCTCGCAGCTTCTGCTCCACCTTTTGGAAGCCTAAACACCTGCTACGTGAGCAAGCTCAGGACTGACCTTCTGGAAGAGCCAGACGGGAGGTCCTAGATATCCCAGCCTATAACCGGCCAACCTCCCCAGCATGTGAGAGACCTCCATCTAGATCAGCAGAACCTCCCTCCGACCCTCACTGGCCCCAGATGCATGAGTGAGCCTACCTGACATCAGCAGAATGCCCCTACCAACCCACAGTCTCATAAGAAATAATGTCTGTTCAGCCTCTTTCTTGTACACTAGACAAGGCTTCACAATTTTCTCCCCTAATTGTGCCGAGCAACCTAACTGTCTCTGTCCCTGCCAACCGGGCCACGCCCTGGGGCTCACTCTCCGCGGAGACTCACCTTGGTGCTCTGGTAACACGGTGGCTCCCAGAGGATGACTGTGCCACCACTGGGGACGCCAGCCATGATTTTCACATCTTCTATTGTTAAAATTCAAACGCTTTTATGTTCAGGTGCACTCAGCTAAAATATAGCCAGCTCAAGATATCTACAATGCAATGTTTCCATTGAAAATAAATTTTACCCCTTCCCTGCTGTCTCTCTCTCTCTCTTTCTCTCTCTCCCTCAAAAATAAACATTAAAAAAATTTTTAAAAGGGGCACCTAGTTCAGCTTCCAACTTCGGCTGAGGTCATGATCTCACAGCCCGCGCCGGGCTCCGGACTCACAGCTCCGAGCGTGGAGACTGCTTCGGATTCGGTGTCTCCCTCTTTCTCTAGGACCCTTCCCTGCTCTGTCTCTCTCTCAAAAGTACACATAAATAGGGCGCCTGGGTGGCTTAGTCGGTTAAGCGTCCGACTTTCCCTTAGGTCATGATCTCGCAGTTTGTGGGTTCGAGCCCCGCGTCGGGCTCTGTGCTGCCAGAGCCTGCCACTCCTACACTGTTGGTGGGAATGTAAACTGGTGCAGCCCCTCTGGAAAACAGTGTGGAGGTTCCTCAAAAAATTAACAGCAGAACTCCCCTAGGACCCAGCAATAGCACTGCTAGGAATGTACCCAAGGGACACAGGAGTGCTGATGCACAGGGGCACATGGACCCCAATGTTCACAGCAGCACTCTCCACAACAGCCAAAACATGGAAAGAGCCTAAGTGTCCATCAACGGACGAATGGGTCAAGAAGATGTGGTTTATCTATACCATGGAATCCTACATGGCAATGAGAAAGAAGGTGGAGACTGCTTCGGATTCGGTGTCTCCCTCTCTCTCTAGGACCCTTCCCTGCTCTGTCTCTCTCTCAAAAGTAAACATAAATAGGGCGCCTGGGTGGCTTAGTCGGTTAAGCGTCCGACTTTCGCTTAGGTCATAATCTCGCGGTTTGTGGGTTCAAGCCCCGCGTCGGGCTCTATGCTGACTGCCAGCTCGGAGCCTGGAGCCTGTTTCAGTCTGTGTCTCCCTCTCTCTCTGATCCTCCCCTGCTCATGCTGTCTCTCTCCTAGAAATAAATAAAACATTAAAAAAATTTAAAAAAGTAAACATAAACAAACAAACAAACAAATTTCAGTGAAAAAATAAACAAAATAAAATAAGATAAAATAGAATAGAATAAATTTCAGCGCAACTGGAGGCTAAATGGGGAATTTCAGTGGGGGCCTCTCGGCCCGGATGCGGCTGCTGCAGGAAGGTGTTGGAAGGTCAGAGGCAGAATTCACGGAGGACAGGACTCGAAACAAGAGTCAGGGCCAAGTTTGGAGGCGCAGGGGGTGGGGAAGGATGGTGGGGAGAGAGCGGATCACGCGCCGGAGGGGACCGGGGACTTCACAGGGAGCACGTGTGACCCACCTCTTGCTTCGTGAGCTCAGGGAGGAAGCACAGGAGGGCCCGGTGTGTGTCTCCGTGTCTGGCGCATCCCTGAGGAGTGCGAAGGCGCCGTCGAGGCTGCCGGGCTCCGGGCAGACAGAAAACGCCCCACACTGAGCGCACGGGTGGTCTGGGGCCCGTGGAGCACAATCTGCGAGGCCCTCCTCACAGAAGAGGAAATCAGGTTCCCCCAAGGGGCTCCTGGCTGTGACCCCTCCCAGGCCTCGCGGGCCTGAGCAAGGGCTGGTTTTGAGGCTGAAGCTGCGTCCACACCTGCCTCTCACCAGGCAATGGCCACACTGGCAGCAACACAGGAGCAAGAATGAGTGAGTGTCCCCCGTCAACAAGGCCTGGGCCACGCGGGAGAGACGCAGCCAGACGCTGTTCTGCAGCTTGCCCAGCAGGAGTGGGCAGGTGCATTCTGGGAGGAAAATGGCCGGGTCATGGCACGAACCGGCAAAGAACCCGTAAAAGGCCCCAGTGGGAAAGAGCCAGCTTTCAACAGTGGCCCGTGCAGACCGTGAGATGATACACCTGTCACCCTACATCCCCTCTATCCAAATGGGGGGAAGAGAGACAAAAGTCACTTGTTCTGTCACAAGCCACCAACGGTGGGAGGGGCTCCCGAGGAAGGGCCTGGACACTCTTGCTGAAATGTGACTTCCAGTGACCCCAGGACATTTTTTATGTGTTGTTTTTTAAATGCTTTTATTTATTTTTGATACAGAGAGAGACAGAGCATGAGGCGGGAGGGGCAGAGAGAGAGGGAGACACAGAATCCGAAGCAGCTCCAGGCTCCGAGCTGTCAGCACAGAGCCCGACGCGGGGCTTGAACCCACGAACTGCGAGATCATGACCTGAGCCGAAGTCAGATGCTCAACCGACTGAGCCCCCCAGGCGCCCCTCAGGACATTTTTTAAATGGTCTTAAGTGGAGCAGAGAAGACAAAGCACTAGGACAGATTTTCCTGTTTACACCCTTTAAATTATACCTGCTGTCCCAACAACCCAAGTAGGTCAATTAAAAATATATATATATTGTATTAAGTGGAATATTGTTCAGCCACAGACAAGAAGGAAACCCCTCCATTTGTGACACGAATAGACCTTGAAGGTGTCATGCTAAGTGAAATAATAAGTCAGAGAAAGACACGGTATGATCTCACTTATATGTCTAAAAAACCCAAACCTAACAAAGCCGGAACTCAGAGAAACAGAGAGCAGAGTGACCCTCACCAGGGGCTAGAGGCTGGGGGATGTTGGGAAATTTTGGTTAAAACGTGTAAACTTCCTGCTCCGGTATTAACAAGTCCTGGAGAGGTCATGTTCACCGTGTGATTGCACTAATAACCCTGTATCACATACTTGAAGTTTGCCAAGGGCGTAGATCTTAAATGTTCTCACCACGAAAAGGAAGTGGTAATTATGTGACTGCACAGAGCTGTTAGTTAAGGTACGCTGGTAACCATTTTGTAATACATACATGTATCAGATCAACACCTTGTGTGCCTTAAACTTATGTAATTTTATTTCTCAATTATGTCTCAGTAAAGTCGTGGGGGGGGAAGGAAACGTCCTTTTAAAAAGTGAAACATATTGTATCAGTCAGCTCTTGCTGCTGTGATGAGTACCACGGACTGGAGGGCGGGTTAAACAACAGACATTGTCACAGTTCTGGAGGCTGTAGGTGGAAGATCAAGGTGTCAGCAGGATTCCTTCTGGGGCCTCTCTCCTTCGCTTACAGATGGTCTTCTTCTCCCTGTGTCCCCACAGGGTCCCCTGGGTGTACCTGTACCCTAATCTTCTCTTCTTAGAAGGACACCAGTCGTATTGATGGTGACCCATATGGCCTCATTCTATCTGAATCACTTCTTTAAAGACCTTGTCTCCAATGAGTCACATTCTGGGATGCTGGGCTTCCACATAGGAATTTGGGAGTGAAGAGGGGCCACAATTCATCCCATAACATCTAGGAAGTGAATAAAAGCTATTCAGACTTCAGGATAGGAGGCTACACTAAAAACACCGATACCACGATCATGGCCAAGAAATTTGACATTTACACACGAATATGATCTAGTCCGTGGTGCATATTCAAATCCCCCAGCTGTCCCCTAAATGTCCTTCCTATATCGTTCCTTGACTCAACATCTAAATAAGAATGCACGTGGTGGCTGTTCAGTCTCTTTTACTCTAGAACATTTTCCCTGGGTTTTCTTTTGTCTGTCGCGACACTGACCATTTGATCAGATCCAGGCTAGACACTTGGGCGGAGACGCTGACCGCTCGGGGAATTGTCTGAGCCTCCCACTCCCCTGCCTCCCACACCCGAGGTGTGTCTGTCCCGTTACTGGAGTGCGGGGTACTTCGCTCCATCAAGGTGGTGTCCATCGGACCTTTTCATCCTAAGGCACCTTTTCCATTTTTTAAGTGATCGAGTTGTCTGTGGGGAGATGCCTGAAGATTCTGGGACACTCCAGCTCGCTGACAGACTTTCACCTGATGGTTTGCGCGTTCTTCGAGATCCTCGTCTGTAGGTTAGAGGTGAAGGTGTAGACACTGTCGAGGGATCATCGGAAAGCACTACCAAAGAAGATGGGCCAAAAAAGATGTGGAAAAGGTAGAACCATAGGCAAGACCTGAAGCTGCAGATACAAGATACCATACTTGTGACTGCAAATAATGGAGCATGACTTTGTCATGAAGCCTCGAGCGGCTAACACGGGAAGGGAGCTTTCGTCAGTCTCGCAGGCCGTCTCCTGACACCTGTACTGAGGAACCAGCTCCCCGCTGTGACTCAGAATCCAGCCCTGGCTCCTGGCTACATGTGGCTGATTGAAAATGGGTATTAACCTCTGCCCTAATCTGAATTCCCACTAAAATAGCCATACAAGGCGAGGAGAACAGGAGAGGAGAATCTCAGATTCAGGAAGGGGCGGGAGAGTGGTGAGTCCATCGGCAGATGGAGGGACACTGCCCCCCGGGGCCTCAGGAGTTGAAAGTGCTACTTCAACAGTAACAGAGGGGTGGCCGAAAGCTTTTTCCCAAGCAGTCAGATCCCCAATCTCCTCTGCTAGACTGCATCACCTCCACCCAGCACGAGACTGAAGGCTTGTTCTCTAGAAACCACAGTGGTTTCTGAACAGGGGAATGGCAGGCTGTGAGGTCGGAAGAAACGGGAACCAGCGTCCTTGACGAGCGTATAATGCCAAGACCTCCAACCCCTTTCCCCACCCAACACTCCGGACACTGGTACCCAGCTTCTCTCTCCATGCAGACCCTTCGGGGAGTCTGACCAGCTCAGGAAGACCTTGAGGGACCCCCCAAGGGACATGCAGGCAGGCCATTGGACAATGGAGTCCATAGCCAATTAGCCATCCAATTAGCGCACGCATGCACACACACGCACATACAGACACAGAACTTCCCGTCAAGATTTCAGTGCTCTGCTCTTAAATATAAACAGACAATCCAGAATCATCAGACATCTGAGGAAACCTTTGGTACGAGAGGCAGAGGTCAGGATAAACAAATCAATGACAGAAGTAATTTAAAGCAGACGACAGTTATGCAGGGAGAAGAAATTTCAAAATGATGATCATTCATCAATGCACTCGGAGAGATCCGAGACGACATTCCGAGCCTGAGCCAAGAACAGAGTCGTAGTTAACAAAAGGAACAAATAGAGGAAGAGCTCTTGAAAACTCAAAACTATGCTAGCCGGAGTGAAAAACTTGAGCGTGAAGGATGCAGTTGAGGAAAGACACGAAGGAGAACGTGGAGAGAGAAGGGACCAGAAAATTCAATCACTGATCTGACATCTGAACAGTTGGGATTCCAGAGAAGAGAAGAGGAAACAGAGAAAACCAGCCATGACGTCCCCCAGGGTGGAGGGTCTGAGCACCCTAGGTCCCAATGGACCGCGAAATGGGGGTGCTATGGACCTCAGTCAAGATGTACATGTGAACTTGAAATCCCTGACGACAAAAGAGAAGACCCAGCAAGCCTCCAGGGAGAAAGAATAAAGGAAAACAAATGTAAAAACTATAGAAGATTCTAATGGGGCACCTGGGCTCAGCCTCTTAAGCGTCCGGCTGTGGTTTCAGCTCAGGTCGTGATCTCGTGGTTCGTGAGTTCGAGCCCCGTACCGAGCTCCGCCCTGGCAGTGCCGAGCCTGTTTGGGATTCTCTCTGGCCTTTCCACACTAGTTCCCTCTCTCTCACTCTCTCTCCCTCCCTCTCTCAAAATAAATAATAATTTAAAAATTATATAAGACTCTAAGGTCATATTGGCATTGACATCCCAAAGTGTCCCCAGAGCCAGAAACCAAGGGAGCAATGTCTCCACCATTCCCGGGAAACGAGGGGATGGGGCTCCAGGCTGAGAGAAGGGGGGGCGGCCAGGGTGGGGGGGAGCACTGAGCACGAGAACAGGAAGGCGAGGCCGTGACACACATCGGGAAGGTCTGGGGAGACGTGTCAGGGGACGCATGGGCAGAACAGCCTATGGTTCGGAGGCGTGGAGATGAGACGGCCTCGCCCGGTGACTGTCTGGACAAGAATCCGTGACAAGTGAATAGAAAATGAATAGATCATTAACAGACTGTAGAAAACTAAGACAACAAAGGTAATCATTCATACCAGGGAGTGGAGAGCAGCAGATCATCCCAGATATGCAGGAGTTGCTAAGTGAGAACCTTCTAGAAAACTCAGTTGAGAAATACCTTCTACCTGTTTAAGATTCAGGAGTGGGGAAGTTAAGTTAGAAAAGAAAGGGATCCTAAGTACGGACAATTATTCTTAAAAAAGGAGCTCCATCATGATAACATCAATGAACAAATTAAAAAATAAAAAATAAAACTCTGGATCTAAAACTCTGCATTATACCTGTAAAAACTGAGAGGGGAGTAAGCAAAATAGGCTCATTGCTTTCTACACGGAGGGGAATCAATACTTATAAACGTATTCTTGAGGTTCATGGTAAAAATGGACATGTATCCATTTAAAAATAAAGGAAAAGTAAACCAGCAAAATTAAACACAAAACGTGTTTATGTGTTTACCTTCCCAATCACTAGAGGAAAAACTGAAAGAAAGTGAAGTTAAACTGGCAAAAAAGTGAGAAAGCTTAAGACCACGCCGGAAATGATACCAAGCGCTTGTAAGTATTTAACATCAACAGGGTTAAGGCCCTCCTAAAAAGAGAAGAGTCAAAAATAAAACCCAACTAGAATGCTTTATTTTTTTTTTTTTAAGCAAACACATCTAACACAGATGTTGAAAAATAAGGGGACGTTTGGGGCTCCTGGGTGGCTCAGGTCATGATCTCACTGTTCGTGGGTTCGAGCCCCGCGTCGGGCTCTGTGCTGACAGCTCAGAGCCTGGAGCCTGTTTCAGTCTGTGACTCCCTGTCTCTCTGACCCTCCCCTGCTCACGCTCTCTCTCTCTCTCTCCTAGAAAAAAAAATTTTTTTAAGTAAAAGGATGTTAGCCCAATCAGACCCCACTGAGAACGTGGAATACAAATAAAAGTCAAGGGACAGAAGGGGAGACGCAGGCGTCATGCTGCTCAGAAGTCAGGCTGTGCTCTGAGCAGAGGCTGCCTTTCGGGGTGGGGGGGCTGTGCTGTGCTGGTGAGGGAGGGAGCCGTGGGATGGGGGAGCCAAGGCTCGGGGGGGCGCCCAGGTCGGCATGACGAGTCAGTGGCAGGACCGGGAAGGGAAACTCAGTCTGGCTCTTTCCTCCTTTCCAGCGTGTGGCCCTCCTTACGGGAAGAGGTTCCCAACAAAGACAACCTCAGTTGTCAGGGGGCCGGGGGTCACACTGAGTAGTCCAGAAAGTTCTCCCGTGGCCGGGGCAGGGCCAGGGTGGTGTGGGACTCCCTCTGTGGGGGGCCTCCCTCCTCCAACACAGAGCACCCCTCTCTTCCCCATGCCCACAGTGTGCTCACTCTGTCCCACGCTGCGAGGGAGGCTGGAGGAGGGGTCCTCGAAGGGAGGTGGCCCTGTGACAATGTCACCGTGAAGGCAAAAACCCTGGCCCCTACCAGGCTGACAAGTGGCGAGGGGGGTTGGGGTCCCACCTGGCCTCACCACCGGCTTCTCTCTGCCTCGCCCTGACCCCCTCGCTCGATGAAGCCGGGCACCTCGTGCCCTTTGCACTAGCCGTTCCCTCTGTCTCACAGGGGTGTCCTCACCAGGACACCCCTGGGGCCCCCCTACCTCCTCTGCATCACCACGCATCACCTTCATGGTGAGGCCACCCGACCACATTATCTAACATTACCCCCCACGCCCCCCCAAGTACCCCGTGTATAGATGTCGGTTTCCTTGCTGCCTCCCCAGACCGAATGCTCTGGGAGAACAAGGGTTTTTTCTGCTATCCCCCAGCACCTAGAAAAGAGCCCTGCATACAGCAGGTGCTCAATAAATGCTCATCAGACCAATAAACGACCACAGCTCAGCAGAAGACCGGACAGTCAAACGGTCCCTGCCCCCAGGCTGTGCGCCTGCCTTCTCACTCCGCTCCCCGGCCCTCTCCTTGCCATATGCCCGGTCTCCGTCCGGCAGGTTCCCTGCCTTTTCCCCCCTTGACTGAAGTATAGTTGATTCACAGTGTTAGAGTCGTGCTCAGCACAGTGCGGCCGCCATGTGTCCCCACTGACGGAATACGGGACCACCGAGGACATTCCCTAGGCTGTGCCTTCTTCCCCGGGGCTCGTTCATTCTGTACCTGGACGCCTGAGCCTCCCCCTGCCCTGCACCCGTCGCACCCCTCCCCTCTGCATTTATGGATCTGTTTCTGCTTTTCGTTCCTTTGTTTTGCTCACTTGTCTCGGTTTTTAGATGCCACACATGAGTGAAATTATTTGTCCCTGCTCTGTACTTAGCACAGCACTCTCTAGGTCCCTCCTCATTACAAATGGCAAAGCTCTCATTCTTTTTTATGGCTGAGTAGTAATCAAATGGATGGCAGGGTTTTTTTCTTCTTTCTTTTTCTTTTTTATTAACTGTGTCTTCTGTTTCCCCAGCCACCATCACCACCCCCCCTGGTGTTCTCTGTTTCTGTGAGTTTGGGTTTTTTGCTTTTTGTTTTTAGAGATTATGCAATCTGTCTGTCTGACCGATGTCACGGAGCATAAACTCTCAGGGTCCATCAGTGTTGACACACACGGCAGAATGTCCTTCTTTAAGGCTGACTGGTACTCCACTGTGTGTGTGTGTGTGTGTGTGTGTGTGTGTGTGTGTGTGTGTGTGTGTGTGTGTGACATTGTCCTTGACCGAACATCCTCTGAGGGACCCTTACAGTGTTTCCTTATCTTAACGCTTAACGTAAATAATGGTGCTGTGGACTTGGGGCGCAGATAGCTTTTTAAAATAATGACCTTATTTCCTTCAGATAAACATCCGGGAGGGGAATTGCTACTGGATCCTACGGCCATTTGATTGTAAATTCCACAAGGAACGTCCACACGGCTCCCATTCCCACGCCCGGCTTCCCTGTTCTCTGCCCTCCCTTTTCTGAACCCAGGGCTGCTTTCCTCTTCTGCGGCCAAGGTCGGGGTCAGGGGCAGGCGGGTCTGGCCGCGCTCTGAGCCTGCCCCCTGGCCCTGAGGGGCTCCTCGACGGCCTCTCGGGAGACTGAGGTGCAAATCTCAACGGTGCCTCTGAAGGAAGCTGTAAGCAAAACTCGGAGGCTTGGCGGCTAAGTTCAAACTGGTGTGATTTTGATATCAATCCAAGGAGTCTAAGCAAGAGACCTGAGGGATTTTCTTCTGGAAAATCACGAAAGGAGCAGAGAAGACGTGTGAATTCGGACAGCCGAGAGCGAGTGTGATGAGGAGAGATCGGGGCACTGGGGGCATCTACCCGGAGCGGGCCCCAGGTCCCGGATGGCGAAGGCAGTGCCGTCCCCGCTGCCGTGTCGATGCCCAGGGCTGCCACACGCAGAAGCGCCACGGCCGCTGTTGCACAGGCAGCGGGTCAGAGTCGTGTGAATGGAAATGGGAAAAATAAAGCGAGGACTCTGCGCAGACAGGGCAGCTGGAGCCTCTGGGGACTGACACCCACTCTCGCCAACACCCCCCACCCCCTCTCCCTCCTTTCCAGTCCCCTGGACCTACCTGCTTAAAACAACAGACACGACGGGGCGCCTGGGGGCTCAGTCGGTTAGTGTCCGGCTTCGGCTCAGGTCATGATCTCACAGTTCGTGGGTTCGAGCCCCGTGTCGGGCTCTGTGCTGACAGCTCAGAGGAGCCTGGAGCTGCTTTGGATTCTGTGACTCCCTCTCTCTCTGACCCACCCCTGCTCACACTGTCTCTCTCTCTTCCTCAAAAATAAATATTAAAAAATTGAAAAAAATAGTTGACAGTGAAAACAGTTCTGGGCAAAGATATGGAATGTATTTTTTTTCTTTTTTTTCATTCGGGTGTAGTTGACTCACAGTGTTACTTTGTAACACGCAGGTGCACAACAACCTCGATTCACCAAGTCTGTACGTTCCGCTGCATGGTGGAATGCAAGCATGGCGGCCATCTGTCCCCGTACAACGCTCCGCATCACGGACGATGGCCCTTCATCCCGCTGGCTTACTCATCACGGAATGCATTTTTAAGACATAGAAGGCTCCCTTTCCCCTGCAGCCCAGATCAATGAAATGGAAAACGTAAAGGCAATGAGAGGGGGCCAGAGACGGCTGTGGAGAACAGGCCTCCAGGAGAAGGGATAGAAATGCCCCACGTCCGCCCTGTCCCGAGCCGCAGGTGGCTACTGAGCCCTGGAAATACGCCTAGTGCAAACGCGGAACTGAATTTTAACTTCTATGTCAACTGAAGTTAACTTTAGTTGAAACACAGAACAGCGTGTGAGGCTAAAAGCTACCATATCAATGTAGATTTGGAAGTAGGTGTCTCCGGCAATAACTGAAAACCGTATCCCTTAAAGGAACAGGGAGAGGGGCGCCTGGGTGGCTCAGTCATAGAGCGTCCGACTTCGGCTCAGGTCATGATCTCACGGTTCATGGGTTCGAGCCCCGCGTCGGGCTCTGTGCTGACAGCTCAGAACCTGGAGCTGCTTCGGATTCTGTGTCTCCCTCTCTCTCTGCCCCTCCCCTGCTCGCGCTCTGTCTCTCAGAAATAAACGTTAAAAAAAATTTTTTTTTTTTTTAAATAAGGAACAGGGAGAGACATGTAGAGAAGAGCCGACCTGAAACCCATCTCTCCCACTGCTGAGAAAGCTTTCTGCTTGCCTTCCACCTGCCTCAAGGGGGAAGGATGGTTTGAGCTGAGTCTGTTACAGCAGAGAGTAATTCAGTTACCATGTTTCTGAGGACTTAGTATGATTAAACAAGCGAACAAAGTAAGGTATATACAGAATGGAAAGGAGAAGAAACATTTATCATTGAAAGTGACAGTATGGTATGTATGGACTGGAGATATAAAAATACTAGAGACCGGAAGTGAATTCACTAAGGTTGTCAGTTATAAAATTAGACTATCAAAATCAGCACCTTTTTATCTAAACCATAAACAGCTAACAACATAACGAAAGGAAAGAACTCATTCTCAGTAGCACCTGGATATGAAATGCTTTATAAAATTAAGAAATGCGAAGGACTTACAGCTTTCTAACTATAAAGCTCTACAGAAAGACATAAAAGAAGATAGGATAATTGGAGAGCCACACCTCTGTATTCAAGAGGAAGGCAAAGTTGTAAAGATGTCAATCGTTTCTACATCAAGATTCTAATTGAATTTTGTGACAAAAAAACCTCAATTGAACTTGACAAAAGTATTCAAAATATGAACAGATACGTCAGTGGAAGAGAATAGACAATCCAGAAATAGGCTCACGGATGTATGAGTATTTTGTAGCTGATAAAAATGGCCCTCGATGGAGTAGGGGCCTGGTGAGGGGGGAATCCAGGCTGACAAGGGAGACCTAAGCGATAAACACAGGGACAGATGGAATTTACCAGAATGCGGAAACTCCTTCTAGAAGTTTCCTTGGTGGCCCCAAGACTTGCCAATGCGTTAGCCCTCCTGTAATCTCCAACACCCTCCCTCCCAGCGGTTTCCCCAAGAAAACATAGAAGTTAAATAAAAAGGCACGTCCTGCGAGTTCCCACCAGCTCGCTCCTGGTCTCCCCAACCTCCAGAGAGAAATTTCCAAGAAGCCACCAGGTGGGAAGGACGGATCCGGAGCAAGCGGGAGCTGGGGAGCAGAAATGGGCCGGCGGGAGGCGGGGGCGTGCAGGGGCTTATGGGACAGACCAGTTCCAGAACCGTATCTGCACCCCACCCCACCCAACACGCTTCCCAGCTGTGCGACCGTCACGGCCCACGGGGGTGGCTGCCCTGAGGGTCTCGGAGGCCGTGTCCAGCCTGGCCCCCAGATTCTCGCCTCCAGCCCAGGCCCCATGCCTGCCCCGCGGTCACCGCCATCTGGGTCTGACCGTCTAGGTCACACACAGGGAAGCCACACACCGGATCTCTATCTGCGCCAGCCGAGGAGAGGGGGTCGGCCCTCGGGGTCTCGGGCCCACCATCATCTCGGTGCGGGTGGACAGGCCGGTCCTCCACCACGCAAGGAGCCTGGGAGAGCCGGAGAGGGTGGCAGGAGGGCTTCCTGGAGGTGGTGGCCTTTCCTCTGGCCCTCGATCGACAGGAATTCAACCAGATAAAAACGCGGGTACAGTAACACCTGTTTCTGAGGCTATTTGTATCTTTTCTGCACAAGTCCATTCAATCCTCCTTTGGTTTAAAAAAAAAGGCAAGAAAACTGATTTTCCTCCAGGAGCCACGTGGGCTCAGGCGATCTGCCCAATGAGAGCCACGGCCGTATTCAGCTTCTGGGGGACACGGCGCTCTCGTCCCTCCTCTGCCTGCAGCAGTGGGGGGCGCTCCTCCCGCCCACCCGTGGGTGATCAGCCCGGCCTCGGAGCGACCGTTCAAGCCTCAGGACGTCACCTCCGCAGAGGAGCCGCCCGGATGTTCTGGTACCTGAGCCGCATCCCCTCCTTTGTCGCGTGCGTCATGCAGGGTTCCTGCCCTGCCGGGCAGAAGCTCACTGGCAAGCATGGCAGGCGTCCTGGTGTCGGGGGCGAGCAGGTACGTGGGGCGCGGGGGCACAGGGGGGCTCCCTCACAGACGCGGTGACATGTCAGCCGCCCCGAAGCCCGGGGAAAAAATCATAGCTTTTCTTGCGAACACATTCTGAACTCTTCGTTTCTGCTACGACAAAACTCATCTTATTCATTGGCTTCAGTACAAAAAGACAATGTGATTTAAAAACAAAAAGAAGGGGGTGCCCGAGGGGCTCGGCGGGTTCAGCGTCCAACTTCGGCTCGGTCACGATCGCCTGGTTCCTGGGTTCGAGCCCCGTGTCGGGCCCTGTGCTGACAGCTCGGAGCCTGGAGCTGCTTCGGATTCTGGGTCTCCCTCTCTCTCCACCCCTCCCCTGCTCACGCTCTGTCTCTCTCTGTGTCTCAAAAATAAACATTAAAAAAATAATAATAATAAGAGAAGAAGAAGTAGACGTGAATACTGGATCTGGCACACCCTGCGCTGTGGGGTGCTTGGCGAGAGGAAGAGAAGGGTGAGGACACGTGACGGTGACCGCTGCTGAGCACCAGCGCCCCCTCCCCTTCCAGCTGACGGAACTGAGTGCCCGCCCCACGCCGGGCAAACCCCGCGATCGGAGACAGAGCCAGGTCGGACCTGGGGGCCTCTCTCCCATTGGGAGAATACCTCGGAGGCAGCCAGCTGCGATGACGAGGGCCCACGACAGCCCAGAAGGCGGGCGAAGGCTCAGCAGGGTGCCCTGCAGGGAGGGCGCGCCTCCTCCCTGCCCCCCACCACACCCTCCCACCCAGAGGGGTTTATTAGAAGCGCGAGTCCTCCTAACCTTCTCCCTACAGTCTTCCAAGCTCAGCACCTGATTTTGGAGATGAGAGCGGTGGGTGCCATGACTCAGTGCCCAGACCCCCTTCAGGAATGAAGGGCACCCCCACCCCCAGATCCCACAGTGCAGGGGGCAGAATGGCCTCAGGGATCAGCCTCCCCAGGGGGTCTCCCTCTGCTGCAAAGTCCGAGGCCCCAGGAGGATGCCGGGCAGGGGCGTCCATGCTTGGACCACCCCCGACCGGGGACAGCTCTGGGGGTTCAGGCTTGGGGGCTGTCCTTGGTCTCCCCCTCTGCCTGCTCCTGCTTCCTCCCTCCCTCACACTGATCCCCGCCTCCCCTTCCCAGGGGTGGGTTAAGTCACGTACAAGATGCAGGAATCCAGGGCTCTCTGACCCCAAGCCAGTGGGGGCCCCCTTTGCCAATCCGACCACCACACACTCACCCCAAGGCCGTGAGCCGGCATCACCTCCTTTTCTCCGCCCCCAGCCTGGCCTGTTCCGGCCCAGGATGCCGGGAAGCCCTTGGCCGCACAGACAGCTCTCTGCCGAGGTGGCTCCCCCCACCCCACCCCCAGAAGGTGCAAGCATATTTCTCACCGTCTGCCACTGCTCATTGTTGAAGGAAAACTCCAACATCCCCAGCATTTGTTTGGAGGGAATTAGATCATCACCTCCCCACTAATGACGCCGGGCTGTGCAAACAGAGGGAAGCAGGGTGGCGGGGAGTCTGTCTCTCGGGGTGGGGGGTATGGCCCAGAAGTTAGCACCCCAGGTGTCTCTGAGGCTCTGCGCACATGTTTCGAAAGCAGCCTACGCCAAGCTGGTTTGGAACATCCCCAGGTGATGTCTGCCTTGGTGGCTGGGTGGCTCCCAGCCCTGAGTCGCAGACTGCGGCTCCCGGGGCCGGCGCAGACCTCTGGAACATTCTGAAGGCGGCAGGCGCCCCCCCTTCTAGGCTTTTAGAGCTGCCTCCGTCTCCGTTCCCTTCGGACCCTGCGCCACCGGGGGCTTCTCTGCGGGGGAAGGAGAAGCTACCCCTTCCGACGGAACAGCCTCCCTGCTTAACTTTCCAGCCGGAGCCTCTACAACTGTCTGACTCTCTCGTTTACTAGTCTTTTAAATGAAGGTCTACTCCGCCCCACATCAAACGTTATGTAAACAGTGAACGTTTACGAGTGGACCTTCCCGTGGCTCTTAGCAGATCGCTTGGTACAGCAACGTTGGGCAGACATCACCCCTGCCTGATTATGGGACGCTTTCATCACCCTCCCCACCGAATGACTACGTATTAACGACTGACCCCAATTTCCCGCTTTCCCGTCATCACCTTGGTCCCGTCTCTTCTTTTTGAGTCCTTGCGAACTTGCCCATTCCGGACACTTCTTATAAGTGGAAGCCTACGATACGTGGCCTTTGGGGTCTGGCTTCTTTGACCGAGCATAATGTGCTCAAGATTCAGCCACATCGCGGCGTGTGTCGGCTCCGTTCCTTTTCATGGCTGCATAGTATTCCGTGGCGTGGATATGCCACACTTTATTTATCCGCTCATCAGCTGATGGTCACTCGGGCTGCTTCCACTTTGGGGTTATTATGGGTAATGCTGCGATGAAGAAGTCTTTGCTCGGAACATTTGACTTCAGTTCTCATGAGATGAGTTGTCATCTCATCTGGGGACGGAATTGCTGGGTCGAAGGCCCGTTCCGTGTTTCACTTTTTAAGCAATCACCAAACGGTGGCCGGGCCAGCGTACATTCTTACCGGAAACATACAAGGTTCTGATCTCTCCAGATTTTTGCTGACATTTGTTAACCTCCACCCCTTTTCTTTTCTTATTGTGACCTCCCAGGGGGTGTGAAGTCACACGTCCTTGTGATTTTGATTTATGTTTCCCTCCCCACTAGTGACACTGAGCATTTGTTTCCTGTGCTTATTATAACTTTGGAGAACTGTCTACACAATACTTTGTCCACTCTCAAACTGGGCTCTTCATCTTTTTATTATTGAATTGTAAGAGTTCTTTATATATTCTGGATACATGATTTGAAAATATTTTCTCCATTCTGTGAGCTGTCTTTTGACTTTCTTGACGGTGTCCTTTGATGCACAAAAGTTTTTACCTTTGATGAAATCCAGTTTGTCCTTTTTTTTTTTTTTTTTTTTTTGGTTGCGTGTTTTCCTTCTGTCACATCTAAGAAACCACTGCCTGGGGTCCTGGGTGGCTCAGTCAGTTAAGCGTCTGATGTCGGCTCAGGCCATGATCTCACGGTTTGTGAGTTTGAGGCCCACGTCGGGCTCTGTGCTGACAGCTCAGAGCCTGGAGCCTGGAGCTGCTTCCAATTCTGTGTCTCCTCCCTCTCTGCCCCTCCCCCGCTTGCACCCGGTCTCCTATCTCTCAAAGAAAATTTTTAAAAAGTTAAAAAAAAAAAAAGGAAACCACTGCCTAACCCAAAGTCATGCAGATTTTCTCTTATGTTTCCTTCTAAGAGTTCCATAGACTTAGCATTTAGGCCCTTGATCCATTTTGAGTTCAGTTTTGTATATGGTGTGAGGTAGGGGACCCAAATTCATTCTTTTGTATGTGGCTATTCAGTTGCCCCATTATTTGAAAAGACTATTTTTCCTGCATTGAGTAGTCTTGGCACTCATGTCAAAGGTCAATGGGCCCTACGTTATTTCTGGACTCAGCTCTAGTCCGTTGGTCTGTGGCTCTACCCCACGCCAGCACCAAACGGTCTTCGTTTGTAGTAAGCTTTGAAATCGATCGTCGCAATCCTTCAACTTTGTTCCTCTCTAAGACTGTTTCGGCGATTCTGTGCCTTTTGCAATTCCCTCATGTGCACGGCTTTTAACAAAGTTCCAAACTTTAGGAGGCTGGGGCCAAACAGGTATGCTAAGAAAGCAAAAGTGGCCGGCTTCGAAACAGCACCCGAGGTCCTTTCTTTTGACACACACAACTTGTTTTCATCCTAAACAAACATCGGAGTGGGCTCGCTTCATCCCCCCCCCGCCCAACACACAAGGGAACATGAGACATAAACAGACCTCTGTTGGGATGGGGGACGGGAGAGCTTCTGGAGCAGATACTGGGATTGGATGAGGCTGAAGACGTGCCCAGTGCACCCGACTTAAGGAGGCATCGGCTCTCGGCACCACAGGGCACTGCAGCATCTGAGGACAAATGCCTCCTTTTGCTTCATCTGGTCCCAGCTCTGTTCTGTCAGCCCCTTTCCTCTTCTTCCAGCTCTGACCCCAGACCCGCCCGGCCAGGAACCAGGTAGCTATCCGGTGATATGAGGCCACAAGATTGAGGGCAAAGTTCTCTGTGCCACAGAGATCCGGAGAGCCTGGGGTCCTGGGAGGCGGCCTTTTTAAGCTTCCTCATCCTGGGGGATTAACCACGTGTCTGTTAAGATCATGCCTGAAGGGGCGCCTGGGCAGCTCGGTCGGTTCAGCGTCCGACTTTGGCTCAGGTCACCATCTCACGGTTCGTGGGTTCGAGCCCCGCGTCGGGGCTGTGACGACAGCTCAGAGCCTGGAGCTGCTTCCGATTCTGTGCCTCCCTCTCTCTGTGCCCCTCCCCTGCTCATGCTGTCTCTCTGTCTCAAAAAAAAAAAAAAAAAAAGATAATCCCTGAAACTCCTGAAAGTTAGGTTTTCTGTTAACTTTCTGCCAAAAGCATTTCTAATATACAGATTTGCTGCAAGCAATGTGGGCTTTCCATTTAAAGCTGTAAGACATTTTTAAGTTTTCAAAGGGAGTCGAGGACTTCGTGAAAATTAAATATTCCTGCTCTTTGAAAGTCACTGTTGAAGGAAGGAACAAGCAGCCGATACGAAAATCCACTTACTGAACGTTTACCTGGCAAAAGGCTAAAATCTAGGATAGAAAACGAATTCTTCCAAGTCAATGTTAAGAAAACAAACAAACCCCGCTCTTCAATGGGCAAAATATCTAAACAGATACTTCCGCTGATGCGAGATAAGCATCTGAAGGGATACAGGACGTTATTAGTCGTTGGGGAAACACAAATCCAAGCCACGGTGAGCTACCACTGCCCATCTAGAGGATGTTAGGTTTGGGCTAAAATGCAAACGCTCACGATAGCAAGTGCTGATAGAGACAGAGAGCGGGTGTAACTCTCACACGGTGCTGGTGGGAATGCGAAATAGCACCGCCTCACTGGCGGTGGATCCGGCATCGTCTTCTAAAGTCACACACACATGTACCTTAACTACCTGGCGATTCCACTCCCGGCTGGGAGCAGTGAACACATACGAAGGCTGACGCACAAGCGTTTCTAGATTTATTCAAAATAAGCGCTCACTGGAAACAGCCCAGATGTCCGTCACCTGGCGACTGGATTAAGAAACGGGCACATCCGTGCAAGAGAATACCACTCAGCAACAAAAAGGAATGGAATATTAGTATGTTCAACGCTGCAGATGAATCTCTGAAACATGCCCAGTGAAAGATGGCAGACTTCAAAGGCTACGTCGTACGAGTCCGTTTATGTGAAATTCTGGAGGAGGCAGAGCTCGGTGGAGGGGTGGGGGGGTGGAGGGGGGAGGGTGAGTGATGAACGAGAAAGAGGCACAGAGCAAGTTTTCCGGGCAAGGCCAACTGTTCTCTATCTTGACTGTGGTGGTAGTTACACGATATACACATTTGTCGAAACTCACTGAACTGCACGGTGACAAGGGCTACATTTTACTGTATGTAAATTTTATCTCCAATTATGTAAATTACGGACACCTGGCTTTTCCAGAAAGCAAGCTGAGCCAAAGGGAATTATTAGAGAAATAACCATACGGGTGGGACACAGATATGGCAAAAAAAAACCTGTGGAGGTGGGGTAAGAACGACCATAGCGGTGTCCCAGTTAGATCTCGCTCTAAAAGGACAAAACCAGCTCAGGAAGGTCAACAGGGGTGTCCGCGTCCTGCCACCCGATCCGTCTAATAATTAGCTTTTTCGTGGTTGGCCCGGAGGTAAGCTTCGCCACATATCCATGAAGCAGCCTCTGGGGACCAAGGCAGAGACACACTTCGAGCAGCTCCATCCCGGTGACGTTGCTCAGTCACCCTCCCGCCCACCGAACACCGGAGGGACCACTGAGTCACGCAAGGAATGTTGGAGAAGCACTCAGGGCAGCGACGGAAGCCGTGGACGGACCTGAGGGGCAAGTGGAGAAAGCAAATTCTAGACCTCGGAGAAAAGGATCCAAATGGGAAGAGGGGTGCTAGCCGGGGCGGGGGCCTCCGCACGGGAACTCGGAGAACCCACCCACCGCCCAGTGGGATTGGGAGAGATGGGGAAGGAATGCCCCCCCCCCGTTCACTCTCCTTTAGCGTCCCGCTGACGCTTTCAGCCGCGGGTGCCATCTTCCACAGGGACAGCTCCCGGGCACAGAGCAGGTGAGGAAGGCGGGCGCAGGTGGGTGTGCCGTGGGCACATGGAGACGGGCCAGCACCCCTGTTAGGAAATGGGCGTTTGGGGCACCTGTCGGTTAAGCGTGCGACTCTTGATCTCCACTCAGGTCACCATTCAGGTTCCTGAGTTCGAGCCCCACGTCAGGGTCTGCACTGGCAGCGTGAAGGCTGCTGGGGATTGTCTCTCCCTCTCGCTTGCTCATGTTCTCTCTCCCTCAAAAATAAACATTAAGGGGCGCCTGGGGGACTCAGTCGGTGAAGCGTCCGACTTCGGCTCAGGTCACGATCTCACGGTTCGCGGGTTCGAGCCCCGCGTTGGGCTCTGAGCCTGGAGCTGCTTCCAATTCCGTGTCTCCCTCTCTCTCCGCCCCTCCCCCACTCATGCTGTTTGTCTCCGTCTCAAAAATAAATAAACACAAAACATTTTTAAACAAAATGAACATTAAAAAAAAGAAAATGAAGGTTTTATTATTGTCCAGCTCTTCCGAGGCCAAAGATCAGACAATGGCACTTGCAGGGAAAGCTGGTTATGCTCACAGATCCTAGAACAGAGGCCCCGCAGGGGTGTATCATACTCAGAATGTGGCGGGACCTTCACTGTGGTTTCGGCAGGAAGGAGCGGGCGGAGCGGGCGAAACAAGCTTAGTGGGGGCTCGTCTCAATAACTGCAGGGTTGCGCCTGGTTGCCTGGTGCCCTCCGCCGGGGCGATGCGGGCACGGGGTGGGGGTGGGGGGCTCCTGGAACTGCCTGCGAGGGGTCAGTGAGGCAGCGCGGGGAGAGCTCTGGCTTGGCCGGTTTGCATGTGAAAGGTGAGCCAGAAGCGGGGTCCTTCTCTCCCTAGGAGCTGCCCAGCCCCGGGAAGGGTGGGCGCCCCCCCTCCAGGGCCACAAAGGCCCTGGGGTCAGAGCAGCAGACGCGGAAACCGAAACCGGGGTTATTACAAGCTGGCTGTTACAAGGTTATTCCTTGGGTGGTCCCGGTGGACGGCGACTTCAAAGCGGCTGTCACCCTAGAGTACAGAAAATCTCTGCAGAAGTGTCACCCTCAGAACCCGGGGGGAAGGGAGGGGGGGGCCGGATGACCAGAGGCCGTTTTCCCAGTGTCAGTCCTCATCCCGTTATTCCGGGAACCGGGCACCCAGGTCCTAGTCGCTGAAGGCCCTCAAGAGAGGGTCCGTTCCTTCCTGTCCACCTTCCAAGTCTCTAGCGTCGCCGTCCGGACCCCACGGGCCCCCGACATCGGCCCCACCACCCAAGCCCGCCCTCCCCTGCCCCGACCGTCACCACCAAGGGCCAGGCACGGGCGACGGGGAGACGTGGGGTCAGAGCAAATGGGGACAGTGGGACCGAGGAGAAGCCTCAGGGCGCAAAGGAGGAGGGAGGACGGTGGCCGGAGAAGCCGTCTGCAGACACCTGCTCGGGGCCCTGCGATGAGCTGGCTTCCTCCTCCGCAGCCTTTCTGGAAGCAGACGGCGGGGGGCAGGGGGCGGGGGGTGGGGCGCGGGGGGCGAGGCAGAATCCTACCCTGGTGAACTTTCCGCTGCGGCTGGAGGAAGGTAACGGCTCAACTGCCCATCTGCCCCCTGCCTGACTCCCCTCTGCCCTCACACCCGTCTGCAGCCTGGAGCCCCGTCCCCCCGAGCCCACTGGCTCACCATCCGCCCCGGAGCCTCTGCCCAGCTCAGAGGCCCTCTGGGGAGTCGTCCCCGCTCTCCCTCCCACCGTGGCCGGGCTCGTCTCTGGGTCACCGGCTTCCTGTGTCTCCCCCAGTCACCACCCTTGCATTTCTGTACTGCGGGCGCTGAAGTTCTCAGTGTCCTCATCTGTACAATGGGATTCCTAGTGGTACCCACCTCCAAGGCTGGCTGTGCAGACGACGTGGATGCAGGGCACGTAAAGAGACGAGAAGAGGGCACAACGCAGGCCGGTTGGTTGCGCCCCCTGGTTTCCGGAGCTATCACCGCCCACCCGCGTCCCTGCGCCAGCCCGGGTCTTACTCAGGGTAAGTGTCCGCACTGCAGCCGTGACGCCCGAGGAGCAGCCCCGCGGGTCCAGCCGGCGCCCACGGCTCCTCGGCCTGGCTGCCGCGCGGGGCCATCCCCCGTCACCCCTCACCCCCACGGCAGCCACATCGGGCCGGCGGAGGGCCGCTTCGGCCAACCTCTGCCCCCGGACCCCAGCCCAGCCCCGCGTGCAAGGCGGCAGGCGCCCTGATGCCCGCATGTGGCCACAAGGGTTCATCTTGTGCCTGGTCGTGAGGCTCTATATGTGGGGGGGCCCTGAAACGCCCCGAGGGCCGAGCAGCTGGAAGCACCCGCTGCCAGCCCCCAGCGCCTGGCAAACGGCTGCAGGTCCTCTAGCCCCCCCACCCCGCCCCCCGTAGAATCTGGCCATTAACCCCCCAGGCACCGGAGGGGAGCGGCTCCCGCCCGCCCTCTAGTCCAGCCCAGTTAGGACGGTTATTTCTGTCCTGTTGATTCCTGAAAAATCATTTTAAATCGTCGACTCTTTTGGGTTTTTTTTTTTCTTTTTTTTTTTTTTTTTTGTGCTTTGGAAGAGGAAAGCACCAGAGAAGATGAAAACAGAAAAGCGTGCCCACATCCCCCGCCCGGCTCCTGCCCCCCTCTTCGATCCCCCATTTCTCCTGACCTGTTCCCTTGGCAACCATCAACTCGCTCCTGCAATATTCAAAGGGAGTCTCACAACCGCACATCAGACGGGACGCGGGGGGTATTTTCAGTTCCCTGAGCCCAACGCCCGACAGACAGACAGACGCCCAGGGAAGACACGGACACAGAAAGGCAGGGACGGGCAGAGACGCGCAGGGACGGGCAGAGACGCGCAGGGACGGGCAGAAATGGGCAGAGACAAAAAGGAAGACCCAGCACAAAGAGACAAAGGCCCCCCAGGCTGCGAGGAGACCAGGGACAGCGGGGCTGACAGGCAGAGTGCTGCGCAGACAGACAGACAGACTCTCAGGCCGCGCGGGAGACGCAGATGGAGGCAGAGATGGATCTAGAGAGACAGGGAGGGAAGCGGGTCGCTGGTGAGATGGAAGGAAGCAGAAAGGAGAAGGGAGGGCCGGGTGGGGACAGGGGCAGGGGGGAGGCCCAGGGAGGCGCTGGGGTGCTGGGTCCCAAGCCCAGGGGCCCGCCTCCGGCCCCCCCAGCACAGGGCCCCGCCTCCGGCCCCCCCAGCACAGGGCCCCGCCTCCGGCCCCCCAGCACAGGGCCCCGCCTCCTGCCCCGCCAGCACAGGGCCCCGCCCTCCTGCCCCCAGCACAGGGGCCAGCCGCTCCTGCCCCCAGCACAGGGCCTCCGCCCCCAGCTCCCGCCTCCCCCCAGCACAGGGCCCGCCTGCCCTGCCCCAGCAGCAGGCCCCCGCCTCCTGCCCGCCAGCACAGGGCCGCCTCCTGCCCCCAGCACAGGGCCCCGCCTCCTGCCCTCCACAGGGCCCGCCTCCTGCCCCCCTGTAGCACAGGGCCTCCCAGCTGGGCCGCACTCCTGCCCCCCCCAGCACAGGGCCCGCTCGCCCCAGCACAGGGCCCGCCTCCTGCCCCCCAGCACAGGGCCCGCCTCCTGCCCCCAGCACAGGGCCCGCCTCCTGCCCCCCCCAGCACAGGGCCCCGCCTCCTGCCCCCAGCAGGGCCAGCCTCCTGCCCCCAGCACAGGGCCGCCTCCCTCCCCCCAGCACAGGGCCCCCACCCCCGCCTCCTGCCCCCCACAGGGCCCCGCCTCCTGCCCCCCCCAGCACAGGGGCCCGCCTCCTGCCCCCAGCACAGGGCCCCGCCTCCTGCCCCCCAGCACTCCCGCCTCCTGCCCCCAGCACAGGGCCCCGCTCCTGCCCCAGCACAGGGCCCCGCCTCCTGCCCCCAGCACAGGGCCCCGCCTCCTGCCCCGCCAGCACAGGCCCCGCCTCCTGCCCCCAGCCTCCCCGCCTCCACAGGGCCCCGCCTCCTGCCCCCCAGCACAGGGCCCCCCGCCCCGCCCCCAGCCCCAGCCTCCTGCCCCCAGCACAGGGCCCGCCTCCTGCCCGCCAGCACAGGGCCCCGCCTCCTGCCCCTCCGCCCCGCCAGCCACAGGGCCCGCCTCCTGCCCCCGCCTCCTGGGCCGCCTCCTGCCCCGCCAGGGCCCCCCCCCCCCAGCACAGGGCCCCGCCTCCTGCCCCCAGCCACAGGGCCCCGCCTCCCCCAGCACAGGGCCCCAGCACAGGGCCCCCTCCGCCCCCAGCTGGGGCCCCGCCTCCCAGGCCCAGCACAGGGCCCCGCCCCCGCTCCGCCTCCGCCCCCAGCAGGCAGCCTCCGCTCCCCTCCTGCCCCCCAGCACAGGGCCCCGCCTCCTTGCCCCGCACAGGGCCCCTCCCGCCCCCCAGCACCCGCCTCCCCACACAGGCCCCGCCTCCGCCCCCAGCACAGGGCCCGCCTCCGCCCCCAGGGGCCCGCCTCCCGCCCCCCAGCACAGGGCCCCGCCTCCGCCCCCCAGCCACAGGGCCCCGCCCCGGCCCGCCCCCAGCACAGGGCCGCCTCCCGCCCCAGCACAGGGGCCCGGCGCCAGCCGGCCCCCAGCCCCAGCACAGGGCCCGCCTCCGGCCCCCAGCACGGGCCCCGCCTCCGCCCCAGCACAGGGCCCCGCCTCCGCCCCCAGCACAGGGCCCCGCCCTCCGCCCCAGCCCGCCTCCCGCCCAGGCCCCCGCCTCCTGCCCCCAGCACAGGGCCCGCCTCCGGCCCCCAGCACAGGGCCCCGCCTCCCCGCCCCCAGCACAGGGCTCCTCCGCCCCAGCACAGGCCCCGCCTCCGCCCCAGCACAGCACAGCACACAGCCCGCCTCCCGCCCCAGCCACAGGCACAGAGCACAGGGCCCCGCCTCCCGCCCCCAGCACAGGCCCCGCTCCCAGCCAGCACACCAGCACAGGAGCACAGCCCGCCTCCTGCCCCCAGCACAGGGCCCGCCTCCTCCCGCCACCGCCTCCGGCCCCCCAGCACAGGGCCCCGCTCCTGCCCCCAGCACAGGGCCCCGCCTGCCCGCCTCTCCCCCAGTCCTCCCGGGGGCCTCCCCCCGCCTCCCAGCCCCACGCACAGGGGCCCGCCTCCGCCTCCGCCTCCGCCAGCACAGGGCAGGGGGCCCCGCCTCCTGCCCCCCAGCACAGGCCCGCCTCCGCCCAACACAGCCGCCCCGCAGCACAGGGGCCCTCCCCAGCACAGGGCGCCTCCTGCTCCGCCCCAGCACCCGCCTGCCCCCAGCACAGGGCCCCCGCTCCCGCCCCAGCACAGGGCCTTACTCCCCCCGCCTTTTCTCCTCACCCAGCCCCCTCTGCCCGCCTCTCTCCCACTCCCTGTCTCACCGAATCCTCTGCCCGCCTCTCTCCCACTCCCCTGTCTCACCTTTTCTCCGAATCAGCCCCCCCCTCACCCAGGCAGCACCCCGCCCCGCTCCCACACTCCCCGCCCCTCGCCCCTCCGTGGATGCCTCCTGGCGGCCTGACCTGGGGCCCGGGAGGGGGCACACCCCAGCCGGCAGCCATCGGCCCCCCCAGCACACCTTCCTGAAAGTGAGGATGACTGCGCTGTAGCTGGTGGTGCCGGTTCTGGACGCTCGGGCACGTGGAGGGACGAAGGTCCCACAGGCATCTCTCCAGGCGCAGGGCGAGGAGGGGGCCCCAGAAGACCCCCGCACGGGCAGGACCGGTCAGCACCCTACCCGCTCAGCAGCCGTGTGGAGGTGGGGGAGGGGCGCCCTGTGCCCTTGGGCCCACGCCTGACCCCTGGCCCCTCGGACCCTGCCCCCCACCGGGAGAAGGCCCCACGGAGAGCACCCGCGAGCGGAGCGCAGCCGAAGCCACGGGCCCCCCGGGGAGAGGCCCGGCCCGCGTCCAGGTCGAAGGCAGGCGTCGAGGGGGTCGCGTGACGCGCGCGGAGTAAACGCCGCCAGCAGGGGGCGCCCTGGCCGGGCTGCTGGGGCGCAGGGAGGCTGGTCCGAAGCGGCAGGGTCTGCGTCTGCACAGGCGCCTGGCTTCGGGGCGGCCCAAGGCACAGGGCACGTTCCCCGCCCCCCCCCGGGTGCACAGGCCCGGGGCCTCCGCTGGGCACCGCCCCCCCGCGCTGCCCCTGCCGGGGGTCAGGGGGCCGGTCCTCCCCACGGAGCCCCGGGGCTCGGGCTCAGGACGCGGGCTCAAGCTCTGCGGGTCTGGAGTGCAGTGCCCCCCACCCCCGGCCCGGCCCGGAGGCATGTTTGGTGGGTGTGGGTCCGCCTGGGCGGGTGCGGCCTCCCTGGGGCCCCGGGCGCTGCGGCCCCCGCCGCCGCACGGCCCTGAGGAGCCGCGCCCCCCAGAGCCGGGCGCCCCGCTGCTGCCAGCAAGGACGCGGCCACCCCGAGGCCCCCGCGCTGCCGAGCCTCAGGAACCCGTACTGACCCCGCTGCTCGGGGACCCGCAGGGCGGTCTACGCAGGGACGGCCCCGTGACGGTCTCCGAAGACCCCCTCCCTCTGCAGGACCCCCCAAAGCAGGGGGGCTCTGCTAGGGAAGCAGCCCTGAGGCCCGTTGGGAAGCGCTGGTCTCTCGCTCCCGCGCGGGGGCCCTCCTGACCCCCCTGCACCCCAACCCCGCCCCCTCCCCCCCCAGCCCCGCCCCTCCCCGCCCCGCCCCCTCCCCCTCTCCCCCGGCCCTCAGCCCGCCCCCTCCCCCGCCCCCAACCCCGCCCCTCTCCCCGGCCCCCAGCCCCGCCCTCCCCCGGCCCCCCAGCCCGCCCCCTCCCCCGGCCCCCCCCCGCCCCTGGCCCCAGCCCCCCAGCCCCGGCCCAGCCCCGCCCCCTGGCCCCCCAGCCCCGCCCTCTCCCGGCCCCCCAGCCCCGCCCCCTGGCCCCCCTCCCCCGGCCCCCAGCCCCGCCCCTCCCCCCTGCCCCTTCCCCCCCCGGCCCCAGCCCTGCCCTCCCCTCCCCCAGCCCCGCCCCCTCTCCCCGGCCCCCCCCGCCCCCTCCCCCCCCGCCCTGCCGCCCCCTCCCCCTCCCCGAACCCCCCCCGGCCTCTAACCCCGCCCCTCCCCCGGCCCCCAGCCCCGCCCCCTCCCCCCCGGCCCCCTCCCCCGCCCCCAGGCCCCCTCCCCCGGCCCCCAGCCGCCCCCTCCCCCGGCCGGAAGGCCACCCAGGCCCGCCGCAGGTGCGAGCGCTGCCCCGCCCCCCCGCCCCCAGCAAAACCTACTGACTCACAAGTTTCGTATTTTTAACAAGTTCCCAGGTGATTCGCGGGCCGAGCCGCCCTTGAACCGATGATGGATGGAGACGCCAATTAGGCGGCTGGGGTTCAGGGGCCTCGGCCCGCGACCCCCCGCCGGGGCCTGTCGGTGCCAATCCCGACCTGCCCTCCCGGAGGCGGCGTCCGCGCATCTAATCCTGTTACATAACCCTGCGCAGGGCTGCGGAGGGAGGGGGGGCTTGGGGCCGAGTCACCGAGCAGGAAGCCCCCGCCCCCACCCCCACCTCATTGCCCCCACCCCATCCCATTCCCCCACCCCCACCCCGTCCCATCCCCACCCCGCCCCATCCCCCACCCCCACCCCGTCCCATCCCCCACCCCATCCCCCACCCTCCCCCACCCTCCGCCCCCCGCCCAGGGAAAGCCCCAGAGGCCTTCGCTGGAGCCGAGAAGCGGGGGGCGGTGCTCCCTATCACAGAGGCTTCGAGAACACAGGGAGGGAATCGACCGGGTTTATTCACCCGCCCGAATCCTGCGGCGCGAGGACGGGGTCGGGGGGCCCTGCGCAGGGGTCCCCGCTCCCCACAAGGCTTCCGCTGGGCGGAGAGGTCATGCGCGCATGCGGGCACCGTGCGGGGAAAGAACGGCCCCGGCGCACGTCGCTTCCGAGCCGCGACGCGTGTTCTGTCGTTGGGCCTCAGCGGTCCCGGGCCCCTCGCAGCTGTGCGCGGCCCCACCACGAGCTCCTTCCCCGGGGAGGTGTGGGCGGAATACGTGTGCGACTTCCTTAGGAGCGGCGTGCGGTTGGACAGGGGAGCGTCCCCCTGCCCTTTCTCCCAACTTCTCGTTGGAACGGGGGTGCGATGGCCGGAGCCGGAGCAGCCTCGTTGGTCTATGAGGGCTGTGCTGCATGTCAAGGACCACGGAGCACGATAGAAGAAACTCGCGTCCCTGAGGATTGTGTGGTTGTGCAGCCACCGCACAAGTCCAGGTCGGCTGACCTCTGGACCTCACTCAGGAGGGAGGGAGGGGAGCCTTTACCTTGCTGCCGCCACAGTGGCGCTGAGAAATAATGATAGGAGGACTCATGTACGTGGGGAACGGCCTCTTCGCGGAAATCCCTGTGACCACAGAAATGGGTAGTTGGCCGAGGTGAGCAAAAGGGGAGAAGCTCCCGGGGGGGAGAAGGGCAGCTCCCCAGGAGGCCAGTGGAGGCCACGGAGGCTGGCTTGGGCAGAACATGGGGCCTGTGGTCCAAGCGAGGGGTCCGGGGGCACCGGAAAGGGCCTCTGGGGGGGAGCCACACGGGCAGGTTTTCGGCTGTAAGCACCCCCGCCCCTCAGACTGGACCCCACAGCCCCCCGTTCGGATGCGTTCAGCGCCGGGCTCCAGCGGCCGCCCTTGTCCACACGAGGGGCTGGGGGGCGACGTGACCGGCTCAGGGCGATCCAGCTCGCGTGAGCCACAGCAGGGGTTGGAGCCCGGACCCATGGCCCGTCCGACCCTGACCTTTCCCCTGGGTTGGGGTCCCTTCCACTCCCAGCCGGGACCCTCGCCTCCCAGGTGAGCAGGATTCCGGGGGTGACTCAGAGGAGTCAGGGAAGGTAGAGACCCACGGCCCTGTCCCTTTGAGGACGCCACGAACTCCCCTGAGCCTCCTTTCCTGGTTCAGATGAAAGCGTTTTGTAAATTAGAAACCGCGCTGCTAATAGGGAGACCGGATATAATTAGGTAGAGCAAGACTCGGTTCTTTCACGGTGTTTTGAATATAGAACATTTTCTCCATCTCCCCTCTATCTTATCCATGACAGAGGTCAGATCATCATCGAGTCTCCCCTTCAACGACAGCGTTGCCCATAGAATCTCTTTTGGGAAGTGCAAATCCCTGCTAAGAATAGTGAAACATTCTCTAATTAGTCATTTACATTTTAGTATAAATGAGGTGTTGCCTATCCTTTCTCTGAGGGGGAGGCTTATGTAGGAAGAAGACATTTATTAGGGAAAAGGTGGTGAGAAACGGATAATTTGGGAGCTAAGGACAGACTTGCCGGGGCTTCGTTTCCAGCAGGTGAGGTTAGTCGACACAGCCTTGACCTCTTAAGGCCTGGGGGTAGAGGAAGACCAAGGAGGCACCCGAGGAGGGGTCGGCTGCCTGATGATGTGTGTAGCCTTTAGTCTCTCCCTCCACTGCCCCACAGCTCACACTCCTCCTGCCTCCCGTCTTCCGACGTCCCCGCACGTCCGGAGAGGCAGCATGTCGGCTTTAGAGTCAGATGCTCTTGAGTTCCATGTTTGACTTTGCCACTTCCCCTCAAAGTGGCTGCAAAAAGTCACTGTTTTATTCATCTCTGAGAAAAAGCCCAGAGCTTGGCACTAAAAGACCAGGCTCCCCCCTAAAATGTTTTTGAGCTAGAATTTCTGAGTTTCAGTGCCCTCACTTGCTTTTCACCAAGGGAAAGCATAGTAAAAACAACAACAACAACAACAACTTGTTTATACTAAAGTGTAAACGATTGATAGGATTTTGCATTTTAAAGAGGGTTACGCAAATAGGCATCTGAAAAGATGCACAACATCATTAGTCAGAAGGACCGCTGATGAGCCTTTCCTCACAAGGCAGTGAGAAGGACTAAATGAGATCGTTTACCCATTAACGTAGTAAATATATAGGGAACACCTAATGTGTGCCAGACACTGTCCTAGGCACCGAGAATAAAGCAGTGAACAATAAAAAAAGTCCCTGCCTTCATTTAGTCTCTTCTGACAGCAGAGGACTGACGATAAACTAACAAATAAATGATAGCTCAAAATGTATTACAAAGTCAATTGTGAATCTTGAAGAAGATTACAACGGAGTAAGGGAGTGGTGCTCAATGGGGGGGTCACCATTTTAGACAGGGTGGTCTGGGGAGACCTCTCTGAGGAGGTGCCATCTGAACCGAGACATGACTGAAAATGAGCTGTGTGACTGGGGAAAGGAGACTCGAAGACAGTAACGTCGTTCCCTAAGGGCGGGCAGAGGCGGCTTGAACAATCATACAGAAAAGCTCTCGACATGAAGAACCTAACTGGCCACTTGGACCACATTAAAATAGAGGCTTTCCGTCCATCAGAAGGTACCGTCGGGAGACGGGACAGGGAAGCCGCCGAGTCAAAGAGGAGACCTACGATATGTACGTCTCTGCATAGATCCAAGATAGACACAAATCCTATAAAGTGATAAGAAAAAGACACGCCAGCCCGTGCAAAAAATGGGCAAGACTTGGATAGAAGTTCAAACACAGGAGAGCTGGGCGGCCACCAAACACGTGAGAACGCGCTTGACTTCATTCATCGTCAGAGAAATGCGAGCGCAGACCTTGATAAGTTACTACCACACACCTTCCTCGTGACCGTAAAGAAAATGACAGAAATCTATCATGCATTAAAAATACTGACTTGCGGGGCGCCTGGGTGGCTTAGTCGGTTAAGCGTCCGACTTTCGCTCGGGTCATGATCTCGCGGTTCGTGGGTTCGAGCCCCGCGTCGGGCTCTGTGCTGACTGCCAGCTCAGAGCCTGGAGCCTGTTTCAGAGTCTGTGTCTCCCTCTCTCTCTGACCCTCCCCTGCTCACACTGTCTCTCTCTCTCTCTCTCCTAGAAATAAATAAAACATTAAAAAAAAAAATACTGACTTGCTCTTACACTACGGGGGAGGGGGGTGGATTGGCACAACCACATTGGAGTGTAGATTTGTGGTTCCTGTTAACGCTGAACACACACACACACACACACACACACACACCCTACGACCAAACAGTTCCATCCCAATTAAAAGCAACTCAATGTTCACCAAAAGAACCTGAAAACAGCGGTACTCTTCCTAAGAACCAACAGCCACCGAATGCCTAGTAACGTCAGAACAGGTGGGCGTGAAACACGGAGTCTGGGAGAGCGGGAAACCCCGAGTAGACCGCGCCCCGCGTTGGTCTCTCGCCACCTCCCAGCTTCCAAATTCCCTGACGGAGTGAACTAGCCCGAGTGGGGGAGGCCGATGAACTCGGCTGATACACTACGTGAGGAGGGGCCGAGTTACTAAAGCCGGAAGTGGCTATAGCTTTCCAAGCTGTGTGGCACGATCCAAATCAGTGAAAAAAAATAAATCAATATTGATTCTGTGCCCTGAAAAGCTCATTAAAGAGTGAAGGTCTGGAATAGGTGTCTCCTGTTCAGCATGACCCTTAATGGGTCTCTAAATAGGCAAAGGGGGGTGTAGGGAGAAGGCGGGGAAGCCAAACGCAGGTGCCTAACTTAGGGGAATGAAGGTGGGGGAGCCCGAGGGAAGGGGTCCCAGGAAAGAAAGATGTGGCCAGTCCGTGGGGGAGGGAGGGGGGCCCTGCAGAGGGAGGCCCCGGGCGTCCTGGGGTCAGAGGGGGTGTCTTCTCCACTTTGGCATGATCTGCCGGGACGGGCTGTGACATCTCTGTCTTCAGTCTTCTTAAAGCTGCAGCCAGTTCTGTAACACATCCGTCTGCCTGGTGCACAGACGAGAGAACGCGTCCTGCACCAGAAGCAACGGAGACGGCCCATCTGGGGAGAGAGACAATCCCGAAATGGAACTGTTTCGGCTGCAACAGAATCAGAGCGAAGAGCAGAGGGGGAAGGGCGTACTCCGCCAGGACACTCACGCGGTCTGGGTGGCGCCCATGTGACCCAAGCTGTTCCAGGACACAGGAACGAAAGGGACTTTCCCAGCCTCGTTCTGTAGCACCTGGCCTGCAACTAAAGTTTATGTAAAAATTAAAACTCCTGAATAACATATTAGCAGGATGAATCGGGCAGGCCAGGAAGAGAATGATACACCAGTACAGTGCAAGGGGACGGGAATGCAAGGCTGGCTCAATAGTAGCGGATCTACTGATGTTATTCACGACATTAACAGGCTAAACGGGAGAAGATTTGGTCGGGTCCATGGGTACTAATGAAGAATTTAGTAATGGTCAACATCCACTTGTGACTTTTTTAAAAAGCTTTCGATAAACAAAGCATAAAAGGAAACTTTCTTTCCTTTGATAGGGTATTTATCAGAAACCAGATAGTGGGGGCGCCTGGGTGGCTTAGTCGGTTAAACGTCCGACGTTCTTTTAGGTCATGATCTCGGGGTTCGTGGGTTCAAGCCCCGCGTCGGGCTCTGTGCTGACAGCTCAGAGCCTGGAGCTGCTTCAGATTCTGTGTCTCCCTCTCTCTCTGCCCCTCCCCCACTTGCATTCTATGTGTCTCTCTCTCAAAAATAAATAAACATTTTAAAAAACTTAAAAAAAGGGGCGCCTGGGTGACTTAGTCGGTTAAGCGTCCGACTTTCGCTTAGGTCATGATCTCGCGGTTCGGGGTTCGAGCCCCGCGTCGGGCTCTGTGCTGACTGCCAGCTCAGAGCCTGGAGCCTGTTTCAGTCTGTGACTCCCTCTCTCTCTGACCCTCCCCTGCTCACGCTGACTCTCTCTCTCCTAGAAATAAATAAAACATTAAAAAAAATTTATAAAAAAAAAAATAAAAAGCTAAAAAAAAAAGAACCCAAATAGCAAAGATCAGATTTCACAAAGGCAAAGGGTAGTCTATTGGGGAAGTTCTTTTTTTTTTTTAATTGCTTTTTAGTCCTTATTTATCTTTGAGAAAGAGAGAGACAGAGTGTGAGCGCAGGAGGAACAGAGAGAGAGAGGGAGACACAGAATCTGAAGCAGGTCCAGGCTCCAAGCTGTCAGCACAGAGCCCGACACGGGGCTCGAACTCACGGAAACTGTGAGATCCTGACCTGAGCCAAAGTCGGACGCTTAACCGACTGAGCCCCCCAGGCGCCCCTTTATAGGGGAAGTTCTTCAGGGAAGACTTCTGTTATTCTCCAGAGTTCTGCCATATCCGGCTTCTCGGGGACACATTTTCACTCCTCCCCTACGTCTCTTCGAAACTTTCCGATGCAGACGGAAACTTGGTCGCATCTGCGTTTCCAGGGCCCAGAGCATTTGCTCCACAGCAAATGTTGAATAAATGGTGACTGAATGAATACCCGAAATAAATAAAAGATGCCCACCATTAACCTCATTATTCACACCAAAAAAAAAAAACAGGAAAAATAAATGAAGTAGAAACTCTGGGGAAAAAAGACAAAGCTACAAATCTTTGCATCTGATATAAATACATACCTAAAAATAATATGATAATATGATATAAATACATACCTAAAAAATTCAGGAAGAGGATTCAAAAACATATTCAGGGGATATGACGCAACGCTGCTATATGGTGAACTCACTAAGAACAAGCGGAACAGAACCCCCACAAGGAAGGACCACGCTGAGACGGGCAGGAGACGCAGAGACAGTCTCCCCCAAGACCCCACCTTGGCACAAAAGCACGTACAGGGAGGGATCGCATGGACCCCGAGCTCCGCCCAAAGGAGCGGGGGGCTTGCGCCCCACACGGGGCATCCCAACCCCCAGGACCTGCACCACTGAGATGAGACCAAACATGTCTGGCTTTGGAAGCCAATGGAGGCCGACCTCTGGGGGTCCCGGGGAGCCAAAGGGACCTTAGATACTCTTTTTGAGGGGGTTGCGTGTGAATTCACTTTTCCTGGGACAGCGTGAGAGGCGACTGGATTACGCGTGAGAGATTCACAGGCTAATATCAGAGTGTCTGCTGGAGGGACAGTGGCCAGCGGGGACTTTCTGCGAGGGCAGAGGCACTGCTGAGCCCTATGTTTGTGCGTCCCCTCCACCCCCTAGCACAGGTGGGTGCACATGGACAGAGCCCACTAAGCCACGGCCGTGACCTCCGGCCCCCGCTCCTCCCCCGCTGTCCCTACCCTCACGCCCTGCCCTCAACACTCTAGTGCAGACGCGCGAACGCCAGCGGGTGAGTACGGTCCACACGGGGCCTGGCTTTGCCCACCCGGTTCTGGTGGCCTGACGGGCTTGCACTGCTGGTCCCCACGGGACGTAACAATCAGAAAGACAGTCCTGGGCAGGCCACCCCACCCCGGGCACTACACAGACGGGAGACTGAAACGCACCCCCCCGTCTCACAAAGGCCCTTTCCTGGCCCTTCCTGGAGCTTCACCATGAAAAATGGGCTTCCGTTTGCCGCATCTAGAGACTACGGGGACACGTGTCTCAGGGACACGGGCAGAGAGACACCTGGGCCTCGCCGCAGCTCACTGGTGTGTCCCCGAAAGGGGGCCTGAGAATCCTCAATTCTGGCAACTGCGCCTTAGGGGGAAGCTGCAGATTTCCTGGCCTGGGGGCCAGCGGGGTCCACAGTGGTGGCCTCACAGGCCGAGAGGGAAGCAGAGAAAAAGAGGAGGGAAAAGGTCAGCCTCCTCGTCGCTGCTTTCAAAGAAAAAGACTACGAAAGGATGGAGAATGGGGGGTGGGGGAGGGCTTCTAGCGAAAGGGGGGAAGCCCACGACCTCCTTAGCAGGGGATCAGTGCACCTACTGCAAGGAGAAAGGACTCTGGAAAAATCAGTGTCCCAACCAGGGAAAGTCCCGGAAACCCAGCGGATACGTGAAAGAACCCTGCGGAAAAGACCTCACGGGCTAGCAGGAATCAGTTCAGATTGAGGGGGCCCGGGCTCACTTCTTCTTGGCCTCCATGAGCCCACGGTCAAAATGAAGTAGGACCCAACCATGGCTGCTATCTGCGTACTTGATGTAAAAGCTGCTGCTGGAGAAACTGACTTGCAATCGGCCTGAAACTGGATGAGATCATCCCTCTGGGGACACGGACATGTGTCGGCCCACCTTCCACAAGAATAAATCAGAGACCTGTCAGGACTGAAGCTCCTGAGATGATCGCGAAGGCCTGAGAGACAAGCAGGGGCTGGACGACAGGCTTCACCTCCTCCAGGAGGCCGTTTCCTCCAGACTGGGAGACACAGCTCTTTCCCATAATACGTGGAAGACAGAGAGCGTCAGGCCTAATGAGGAAACAGAATAAGCTACACGGGAAAGAACAGAGTAAAACCTTGGAAAAAGACCTTCATGAAGCGGACAGAAGTAGCGTCCCTGCTAACGTGTTCGAAGTAATGATGCTCACGGAACTCTGCTCACGGATACACAGAGTAGGACTTCAACAGAGAACGTCAACTTCAACTATCGCCAGTCTCTCAACAGAGAGTTCTCTGGTGCTTCAAGCAAGTACCATACAAAAGTCACGCAGCTGAAGAATACAAAAAAAAGGAAAATTAGCTTAAGAAGCCTATGGGGAATTAAGGGATTCACATTATAGGGATTCTGGAAGAAGAGAGACAGAAGGGGGCGGGAAACATAGCTGAAGAAATAATGGCTGAAAACGTCCCAAACCTTGAAAAGGAAGCAGACATCCAGGGCCAGGAAAGGTCCAAAGAAGAAGAACCCAAAGTCACTGATGCCAAGATACACTGTAATTAAAATGTCAAAAGTTAAAGGGAGAGTCTTAAAAGCAGCAAGAGAAAGACAACTTGTTGAGTACAAGGGAGACCCCGTAGGGATGACTTTTCAGCAGAAACGTTGCAGACCGGAAGGAAGTAGCATTAGATATTTATTTATTTATTTATTTATTTATTTTTTTAAATGTTTTATTTATTTCTAGGAGAGAGAGAGAGACAGCGTGAGCAGGGGAGGGTCAGAGAGAGAGGGAGTCGCAGACGGAAACAGGCTCCAGGCTCCGAGCTGGCAGTCAGCACAGAGCCCGACGTGGGGCTCGAACCCACAAACCACGAGATCATGACCTAAGCGAAAGTCGGACGCTCAACCGACTGAGCCACCCAGGCGCCCCAGTAGCATTAGATATTTAAAGTGCTGAAGGGGAAAACCTTCCAACCCCAAACGCTCTACCCACCAAGGCTGGCATTCAGAATTGAAGGAGAGATAAAGAGTTTCCCAGACAAGCAAAAGCTAAAAGAGTTCATCACCACTAACCTGTCTTACAAGAAATGTTAAAGGGACTGCTTTAAGCTGAAAAAAAAAAAACAAAGGCACTACCTAATAACTAAAAAGTATATGAAAGTAAAAGTCTTACAGGTAAAGGCAAAGGCATAGTGGAAGTAGTGTATTAACCATTTATAAAGCTAGTATGGCAGTTGAAAGGCAAAAGTATAGAATTAACTATAACCTTGATAATTAGTTAAGGCGTACACAAGATAAAAAGATGTCATACATGACCTCAAAAATGTACAGTGTGCAAGGGGAGGAGTGAAAATGTAGATGCTTGGGGCGCCTGGGTGGCTTAGTCGGTTAAGCGTCCGACTTTCACTTAGGTCATGATCTCGCGGTTCGTGGGTTCGAGCCCCGCGTCGGGCTCTGTGCTGACTGCCAGCTCAGAGCCTGGAGCCTGTTTCAGTCTGTGACTCCCTCTCTCTCTGACCCTCCCCTGCTCACGCTGTCTCTCTCTCTCTCTCAATAAAGAAAGAAAGAAAGAAAGAAAGAAAGAAAGAAAGAAAGAAAGAAAGAAAGAAAGAAAGAAAGAGTAGATGCTTAACTCAAATTTAAGTTTTTATCAACCTAAAATAGACTGTTTTATATATAGGCCGTTATCTGTGAACCTCATAATAACCACAAAGCAAAGAAACAAACAAACAAAGCCATAGTAGATACACAAAGGATGAAGAGAATGAAATCTAAGCAAATACTGGAGAAAGTCATCAAACCACAAAGGAAGAGAGTAAGAGAAGAAAGGAACAGAGAGAAACTATAATAACAGCCAGAAAACCATTAACAAAAGATAATAAGTACATACCTATTAACAATTAACTTAATTGTAAATGAACTAAATTTTCCAAAAATATAGAATGGCTGAACGGGTTTTAACAAAAACACCAAGATTCATTTACATATTGCCTGCAAGAGACTGACTTCAAATCTGAGGACACACACGCACAAAAGGGAAGGGATGGAAAGAGATGTTTCATGAAAATGGAAATGAAAAGGAAGACAGGGTAGCAATACTTATATCAGACAAAATAGATTTGAAAACACACATGGTAATGAAAGACAAAGAAGGCACAAAGGCATTGATTGATAAAGGGGTCAATTCCAGCAAGGAAATATAACATTTGTAAACCTTTATACACCAAACATAAAGCACCTAAATACATAAGGCAAATATTATCAGATCTAGAGGAAGAAATTGACAGCAATAAAATAACAGTAGGGGACTTTAGCATTCACCCATTTTTATCAATAAATAGATTACCCAGACAGAAAACCAATAAAGAAACATCGGCTTTAAGTGACCCATTAGACCAGACGTACTTAATAGATGTATACAGGACATTCCATCCAAAACCAGCAAAGTATACAGTCTTTACAAGTGCACCTGGAACATTCTCCAAGATACATCACATTAGGCTTGGTCAACGTAAGACTGAAATCACGTCAGGCATCTTTTCCAACCTCATGCGTAAGAAGCTAGAAATCAACTACAAGAAGAAAATTGGACAAAGCAGAAATATGTGGAGATTAAACAACATACCAAGTAAACAATGGTCAACAAAGAAATTAAAGGGGATAACATAAAATTCCTGGACACAAAGGAGAATGGAAATAGAAAACCCCCAAATCTAGGGGATAAAGCAAAAGCGATTGTAAAAGAAAAGCTCATAATAATACAGGGCTACCTCAAAAACAAGAGACATTTCAAAGAAACAATCTAACTTTATACCTGAAGAAGCTAAAAAAGGCAAGAACAAATAAAGCCCGAAGTTAGCAGAAGGAAAAGAATAATAAATGTCATCGTGGAAATAAATGAAATAGAGACTGAAAGAAAACAATAGAGAAGATCGATGAAACTGAGAGCTCGTTCTTTGAAAGGATAAAGCTGACAAAACTTTAGTTACTCACCAAGAAGAGAGAGAGAGAGAGAGAGAGAGAGAAGCCCCAAATAAAATCAGAAATGAAAGATACATTACAACTGTTACACAGAAATACAAAGGATCACAAGAAATGAGTGTGGACAATTATAGACCAACAAACTGGACAGCCTGGAATAAACATACATTTCTAGAAATGTACAACTTACCAAGACTGAATCATGAAGAAATAGAAAGTCTGAACGGACCATTCACTAGTAAGAAGACTGAACCGGGAATCAAGAACCTTGCAACAAACAGAAGTCCAGGACCAGACGGCTTCGCTGGTGAATTCTACCTGACACTCAAAGAGGACTGAGCATCTATCTTTCTCAAACTCCTCCAAGAAGTTGAAGAGGAGGGAACATTTCCAAACTCGTTTTACAAGGCCAGCATTCCCCTGTTTCCAAAACCAACAAGGACATCGCAAGATGAAAAATTACAAGCCATGATGAAAAGAGATGCAAAAATCCTCAACAGACTATTAGCAAACCAGCTTAACAAAACATTAAAAGGATCGTACACCGCGATCGAGTGGGATCCATTCCAGGGAAGCGAGGATGGTCCGACAGCCGTAAATCTAACCATACGATACACCGCGTTAACATAATGAAGAGTAAAAATCATATGGTCGTCGTCACAGATGCAGCAAAAGCATTTGACAAAGTTGACACCCGTTTATGATAAAAACTCTGAACAAAGTGGATATAGCAGGAATGTTCCTCATATAATAAAGGCCAATATGACAAACTCACAGCTGACATCACACCCAACTGTGAAGAGAGGAAAAGCTTTTCCACTAAAATCAGGAAGAAGAGAAGGGCATCCACTCTCACCACTATTATTCAACATGCTGTTGGAAGTCCTGGCCGCAGCAGTGAGGCAGAAAAGCAATAAAAAGCATCCAAATTGGAAAGGAAGAAGTAAACTGATCACTATCTGCAGGTAACATGCTACTATATACAGACAGTCGTAAAGAGTCCACAACACACACACACACACACACACCAAAAATCAAAACAACAACGACAAAAGCACCTGCCTGCTTCGGGTTCTCTCTCTCCGTCTCTCTCTCAAAATAAGTAAATCAACATTTTTTTTTAAAGCTAATAAATGAACTCAGGAGACTTGCCGGATTCAAACTCAATGTACAGGAATCTATTGTGTTTCTATACACTAATCGTGAAATATCAAAAAATATAAATTAAGAAAAGAAATCTCTCTTACAATTGCATAAAAAAGAAAAAAAGAACAACGTATTTAGGACTAAATTTAACCAAGGGAGTAAAAGATCTGTATGCTGAGAACCAGACGACATTGATTAAATGATTTGAAGAAGACACAAATCAACGGAGAGACACTTCATGCTCAAGGATTAAAAGAATTAATATTGTTAAAATACAGATGCTGCCCAATGCGATAGATTTACAAATTCGATGAAATCCTTGTCAAACTTCCAATGGCGCTTTTCACAGAACTAGGATAAATACTTCTAAAAGTTGTACGGACCCACTAAAGACCCACAACAGCCACAGCAGTCTTGAGAAAGAACAAAGCTGAAGGTATTACACTCCCTAATTTCAGCCTATAGTTATAGTCATCAACACCGTATGCGCTTGACATAAGAACAGACACAGAGATCAATGGAACAAAATAGAGAGCCCAGAAGTCAACCTCCTCAAATACGATTACCTAGACCTACAGTATGGAGGTTCCTCAAAGTTAAGAATAGGTCTACCAAATGATCTAGCTATTCCATCCCTGGGCATTGATCTATAGAAAATAAAGACACTAGTCCAAAAATATATACACACCCCTATGTTCGCGGCAGCATTATTTACGATAGCCAAGCTAGGGAAACAACCTAGGGTGTCCACCAAAGGACACCCGCATAAAGACAATGTGGTAAATACACATTGGAATATGATGCCGTCATAAAGAGAAGAAATCCTTGCCATTTGCAACCACATGCAGGGATCCGGAGGGCATTATGCTAAGTGAAGGAAGTTAGATAGGATTTCTTATATATGCAGAATCTAAAAAAAGAGAAAAAAAGAACAAACACACCGAGAACAGATCGGTGGTTATCGGGCGGGGGCGAGTGGAGAGTGGGCAAAAAAGGTGAAGGGCTCAGTCGCATGTGGTATCTACCCCGATTGTGGTGATCACTTTGCAGGCCATGCAGATATCATATTATCATGTTGTGCACTTACAACAAAACGTGATACACCGATATTTCTGCAGCAAAAAGAGAGAAATCTACGCTTTGAGAACTGCTGCTATAGATTATCAGTATTTAACCTTTATCGTTTTCTTTTACCGTTAACAGGTGTGGATCGTTATGAAATGCATATTCTGAATCTATTACGATAAATGTGTCATCTTTTCTCTTTCATGACACAGTGGATTACAAAGATAGATTCTTCTGATATTCTGGCATTTCTGCATCATTGGGCTTAAAAAAATGACAACATGGTTTTCAAAGACCCTATAGAAGTCAGGATGACACTGGCCGCAAGGGTCACCCAACTCGGAATGGTTTTCGCTCATTAACTAGATAGTCTATATATGGTCTTATCTTTTGGCACAGCTACCGCCAGGGCCACCAGTGATACCAAAATATCTTTTCCTTTTTCTGTCCCTCTGTCTCGGTCTCTGGCTCCATTCTCCAGATGGGGGTGTTACGAGTGTCAGGTGAAATGGCCACTGGCAGCACCAGACCTACAATCCCGGCAGAAACGGTGCTTCTCTCTCACCGTGCTCACGTATCCTTTCCAGAAAGAGTTGCTGGTGGTCCACTTTGGGCTCCATCCCAACGCTGGAGGCGTCAGGGGTTGCCAGGAACAGTCCCGTCGGTCCCATGCGACCATTGCAGCGACTCTGGGTGTGTGCGGCATTGGGCGGAGGATGTGGACCTTAACTCTTAGGTCCATCAGAACCATATGGAACGGGGGAAGAATTCCCAAGGCAAGAGGTGCTCTTACCACCAAAGGGAGAGAGAGAGAGAGAGAGAGGGAGAGAGAGGGAGGGAGGGAGGGAGGGCCAGCAAGCATTGTGAAAGGATGGGAAACAGCTGCATTAGCCCACTACAATCCACCCCTTGACCGCTCGGAAGAGAAACACGGGCTTCTCGCCATGCGTCACACCCTAAACTGTCTTTTGCTTAAATTGTGCTGCCTTCCCACCTAAATCCAAAGTACAGGCCTCTCCCCAGAAGGAGCCAACCCCAAATCGCCCCCAGGGATTGCCCACTGCCCCAAATCCCAGATCTCCGAGCAATACAGACACATTTTAGATACGACTCCTAGGCTAGGACTGAAGCGAGGCATTCATCGTGAACTGAACCCTCCTAACCGATCCGATGCAGAATGTTTATTAATGCACCCGGAAAAGGAAAATGTCCAGCCGCTGTCTCCTTACCATCTCTTCCGTGCTGCCGTGTTGGCATGGTGTCCATCACCATCACGCCCGTCTACTGAACTTTAATCCCAGTGATTATATTTCCAAGATGTAGAACTGGCTCTTTTTCATATGACCGTGAGTCCATCCTTGTCCTTCTGAAGACAGTAATTTCATTTTTCAAGCTCTTTTCTTGCCCTACTAACGATGTCTCCTTGCCCTCCTTCCTTGGCGATTCTTGGAGGGATGCTCATATTTGGATACAGGAAGCCTGATCTGCCCGGCTGGTCAATACTGCTTCTGTTTACCGTGGCAACGGGAGTGCAGGGCTGGGCGGCCTCCTGGGCTCGCCCCCCACTTCCCTTGCATGTACCCATCATCTGAGTGCTCTCAAATGGCCATTCTGCTGCCCCAGTCTGAGGTGAACCTCCAGGGGTGCCCCCCTTCCTGACCCGTGTTAGGGGAAGGAAGAGCTCCTGCCAACTACTCAGAAGCTATTCTGCAACCAAGCATCTCAAGAAGGCTCCCCAACTCCGACGTCCATCACCGTTAGGGTTCGGAGACCCCAGGACCCTTACACCTCACATAGCCCGTGTTAGCAGTCCTTCATCAATCCAACCCTCTCTGCATTTCATTTCTCAGGAACTCCCCCAAATCTCTGCTCTACTTAAGGACACTTCTTGTCCTTGTTTTCTAGAATTGTTCTAGATTCATGAGAAAGAGACAGAGACAGAGACAAGAATGAGAGAGACGAAAAGAAAGCTATCTTCTGTCATTTCCAGGGATTTGAAGCAGGAAGAAGGGAGGGGTGTATCCTTAATCCACCATCTGTAGCTTTTCCTCTTTTATCCCCCGTATTAAAAATACAGAACGACGGGAGATAATCAAGGATGTGTATAGAATAAGGTTACAATGGAAATAGGAAGTCAGGACTGAGAAAAGCGACAAGGGAAGACATTTCAATCATGAAGGTTACAGAGCTGCAGCCTAGTGGCCATGGTAAAAAGTGAAACTAGACCGTGAATTCCCGGAGGGCAAAGATGGCGTTTCAGCCACTGCGGTATTCTCAACACTGGGCCCCAACCCAACCTACGCTGTTCTCGAATAAACAGTTGGTGATTGAAGGCACTTATTCACGTGGTTCTTTCTTCAATCACACAGTCCTTGCTGACTGGAAAGAAGGCGGCATAAAATCTCATTGGTCGTAATGTGATTTTTTCCTGCCAGTAAATTAAAAGCCATTTCTCACGGGTATCACAGAGCGGATAGTGCCTCTGACGCTGGTTTATAGAGAGCACGAACCCAGCCTTCGTGTGATCCGTGTTCGAATGACCTCTGGAGAAACCTAAGAGGCTAACACTTCGAGAAACCCCAGCGGAGGCGATTCTCGAGCCCCCTGTCCTGGGTCCCGGGGCCCCAGGACTCTCTTTCCCGGTCTCGCCTGGGCAGGGGAGCAGGGCTGGGAATCGCCGGTGCTGGCCACACGTCTCCATCTCTGGGTGTGATGAAGGGCAGTGCTCTCAAGCTGCCCTGTTCGTGACCAAAGAGGCAAACGTTCGGAAGGCCAGGCCGCGCCTGCATGTGACTGTGTCCTGGGTCCCCGGCACGGCCCTTCGGTCCTGATCAGCGCCAGGCCGGATCTAGTTGAAAGAAAACCCCGAGGGGCGCCTGGGTGGCTTAGTCGGCTGAGAGTCCGACTTTCGCTCAGGTCATGATCTCGCGGTTCGTGGGTTCGAGCCCCGCGTCGGGCTCTGTGCTGACTGACAGCTCAGAGCCTGGAGGCTGTTTCAGTCTGTGACTCCCTCTCTCTCTGACCCTCCCCTGCTCACACTGTCTCTCTCTCTCTCTCTCCTAGAAATAAATAAAAAAAATTTTTTTAAAAAAGAAAGAAAACCCCGATCTACAGCACATCGCATGCACGGAAGCATGAGGGACGCGGTGGTGGTGCTGAGGGCCCATCTGCCCCCTGTGTGTGGTCCAGGCCCCCGCACCCCAGCCCCTGAGTACCTACAAGGCCGTGTTTGGACTCTGCTCCGCTCTCCCCTCGGCCTCCCCAGGCTGGAGGAGGCAGTGAATTGGGAAAGCAGATTCCAGCCCCAGCAGGGGGATTCCCGTGAGTTTTGCTTTATAAGCTAAATGCTCTTTATTAGCCCGCAGTTAAGTTGTCTCTTTGTCTGAAGATTAAGTAGAAGTTTCCTCCCTTAATGAGCGGAGGTGGAGAAGAGGAAAAAGATGCCAATTAGCTGATCTCCTCCTTCAAGGCCAAGGGTCCATTTGATAACCTGCCCGCAAGAGCCGGGCTATAGGGCTTTGCAGGACGCGGCCCCACCCAGGGGGGAGCTCTTGGGGCAGGCCCAGGCACGCATCTCAGCTCTGCCTCTTGCTAACTAACTCTGGACATGCCTTGGCCTCAATTTCCCCATCTGTAAAACGGGCATCAACATGTGCTTTGGGTATATTACAAGTACAAATAAAGCTATTTCCCTGAAAGCCCACGCCTAAGGGACAGAGGGTGTCCCCACCGCCCCCGCCCCCCGCCCCCGCCCCAGATGAGTATGTCTACTCACTGTCTTCTCCAGGAAAGGCTGCACGGCGCCATGTCACCCGGACTCCCTGAACTGAGCAGATGTATAAATGGGAGCAGGTTTATTGGCTGGTCAGGTCCTCAGGCGGTTAGTACGCCTCCTCTAGCAAATCCTGGGAGGGCCCGTGGCACTGGATTCTCACTACCTGTGCATTCGTGTTGCCTGCGGAGCTTATGGGAAAAGGCCAATTAGAAGGACAGATTATGTATATATATATTCTATATATATATATTCTATATATGTGTATAAATCCCTATATAGAGAATATATAGAATATCTACCTATATATGTACATATTTGTATATTTATACCTTATACTGGTTCGGTTTGAAGCATTAAGGGGAACAATACCCAAAGGTTCATTTATTTTTTTTTTTAATGTTTTCTTTATTTCTAGGAGACAGAGAGAGAGACAGCATGAGCAGGGGAGGGTCAGAGAGAGAGGGAGGGGCGCCTGGGTGGCTTAGTCGGTTGAGCGTCCGACTTTCGCTTGGGTCATGATCTCGTGGTTAGGTCCAGCCCGCGTTGGGCTCTGTGCTGACTGCCAGCTCAGAGCCTGGAGCCTGTTTCAGCCTGTGACTCCCTCTCTCTCCTGACCTCCCCTGCTCCGCTGTCTCTCTCTCTCCTAGAAATAAATAAAACATTAAAAAAATTAAAAAAAAAAAAGGAGAGTCACAGACTGAAACAGGCTCCAGGCTCCGAGCTGGCAGTCAGCACAGAGCCCGACGCGGGGCTCGAACCCACGAACCACGAGATCAAGACCTAAGCGAAAGTCGGACGCTTAACCGACTAAGCCCCCCAGGCGCCCCCCAGAGATTCATTTAAAAGCTCACAAAGCCCAGCAAGCGGCCACAGTGGAAATGGCAGTAACATCCACCAACTGATGAGAGGGTACAAGGCAGCATATCCACGCGGTGGAATATTATTCAGCCATAAAGAGAAACGGGGTGCTGTTACACACTGCGTGAATGAATCGTGAAAGCGGCGTGCTGGGTGAAGGAAGCCCATCACCGGCTCCTGCAAACTGTACGAAATGGGCTCCATTTATGTGACATTTCCAGAGTGGCAAACCCATGGAGACAGAAAGCAGACTGGTGGCTGTCAGGGGCTCGGAGAAAACTGGGGGCTGGGGGCGGGGGTGACGGAACGTTCTGGGATTAGACGCTGGCAGTAGTTGTAAAAAGCTGCTGAACTGTATGCGCTAGAAAGTGGGTTTTATGGTACGCGAGCTCTCTGTCGATGAAGGTGTGAGGAGCGTGCCCGTGAGGCAGGAGCCGCATACCGTAGGCTTGTCCGCCACTTGGTAAAAGATTCACGTTGCAGACTCTTCTCTGCAGGAGCTGACTTGGTCTCCGACAGAAATCTCCCCTCTGTACTGCGGAAACAGAGCACCGGGACTATTTAACTATTTAAATATCCACCAGTGTATTAATAAATCTCTCACTGTATTTCTCAGTGTAAAAAAAAAAAAAAGATGTCCCGGAGCCGCCGCGCTGTAGACTGTCGGGAGTCCTGACTCCTTGAGTGTTTATCTACGCAGCTGATATTCTAGACGTTGATCTGCGTCCCCTTTGTTCAGGACCCCGGCCCCCGCATGCCGAAGCACCGGGGTCCTCGGAACTGCCCGATCCTGTGTCAACGCTTGCCCACACTAACGGGCCTTTGGTCCTGGGGGCTCTGGGATCTCGTCCTGGACTCCCTTCTCTGCTGCCTTCCCAGGAGTGCCCCCAAGCTAACCAGCTCTCCCCACATCCCCCAAATCCTCCTGTGGACTCATCCCTGCACCCCCACTCAGCCCAGAAGACAGTGGGAGGGTACAGAGCTCTTTCTCAAGTTCACAGGAACATCTCAATCGCTTCCTTCCTTGCGGAAAATTGAAAGAAAAAAAAAAAGAATCAGTCACAAATGCTATTCATCCTGCAACACGATTTTATGTGCCTCCCATCAGGAGGGGGTGGCCCTTCCCTCTGCCCTTGAACCTGAGCCTGGTCGGTCCCCCTGAGCCAAGGGACATCAGCAAACGGGATGCGAGGAGAAGCTGGAAAGCACTTGCCCTTTCTGGCTGCCCTGAGTGCACCATGAAGAGACCGGGCTAGTCTCTTCGACCCCCAGCCTTCCAGGCCTCTTAGAAAAGGCCCAGACACTTCAGAGAGGCTGTTGAAGGTCATCCAATCCCAGCTGAGCCAGCAAAGACAGAAGAACCATCCAGACCAGCCACAGAACAATGAAAAATAATAAATTGTGCTGACGGAAGCCACTGAGTGTGGGGATGTTTGTTATGCAGTGAAAGCTAACTGATACACTCATCTCGAGATCTTCTCCAGCCCGAAAAAACTGTCCCCTCTCAGGAGACAGAAACTGTCATTGGCTCGTCTCACACTCTTTCAAGCCTATCATGAAGCTCTGAGGCCACCAAGCCTTCTGATAGGTGGCATAAGACGCTCTTGCAAATGGAAAGTGTTGGCTCCTGAAGCGAAAAAGCCAGGAGTCCAACTCCCTTTCCCCTGCCGTAACCTCACTCCACGGGGGACAAAGCCCTGGGGTCCAGCTTAAACAGGGGAAGAGCTACCGGTGAAGAGGAATCAGGATGAGCCGGAAAATAATTGTTAACACAGCAACACAGGATGTCATCCCGGAGGCATTGTCTGCTAGAGTCTAGACACTTGCTAGGGGCCGAGGACACGATGCTGAGCAGCAGAGACCCCAGGCCAGGCCTCAGATCGTACAGGCCAGCCTGGGGCCCGGCTATCAGCCAAGTCCTCGCACGAATGGTGATCACTCACTCGCATGACAAATAGGTCACACACGTCGGTGCCTCTAGGAGGCATGGAGCACACGGTAGTCCCCACAGAGACACGTGTGTCCCCGGAAGTCAGGCCCAGGGAGGGGGCGAAGGTGACAGAGAAACCTGATCCACGTGGGGCTGACAAGGCTCCTCTGAGTGGGTGTGGCTGAAATTCAAACTCATTGGGTGTGGGGGAGGGGAGGGAGAACATTCTAGACAGTGGGCACAGCAAGTGCAAAGGCCCAGGTGTGGCCCGGAGGGCCTGAGAAAAAGCCAGAGTGTCAGGGCAGACAGAATGTGGGGGAGCCTTGGTGGGGGGCCGGGGGGCCAAGCCCATCTGAATGACACCTTTGGACCCCAGCAGTCTCAGAAGGGGGAACTGGCTCACAGGGTCATTGCCCACCTGCCCCACGGCCTCTGGTCCTGGGGCTCTGCCCTCGCTGGGAGTTACCCTAAAAAGGCATCTGAGACCTCGCCCCCTCCACCCCCGGAAGCTTTCCCTAAAGCAAGCCACTGCCCACAAGGCTGTGACGCCCCAGCACAGGGACTGAGCACTCCCCTGTCCGGCTTGGGGTCCCACACGGGTCGCAGCAGGGGCTCCAGGGTGCCCCAGAGATTACAGCACGGGGGGCTCCGATGAGTGATGGCAGTTCTGGGTCCAGGCACTGTTTGCAGTGGTGGCTGGGGGGCCAGCCAGGGCCACGCGCTGGCTTCGGGTGACGGCTGCAGAGCTCGGGCCCGGGCGCCGGCACCCCCGCTAAGGCTGTACGCAAATGGCCGCGGCAACACACGTAACAAATCGAACTGGGGCACAGTAAGTGCTCAGTAAATGTGTGATGCTATTTCTGGGATGATTGTCTCAGTGTGGATGGTGACTCAGGGAGCCCCAGGGGCACGTGGTGGCCTGGCGGGGGGGGGAGGGGGTTCTGCTGGGCATCCAGGCACTCAGCAAAGATGCGGACACAAAGGGATGTCACCCTCTGCCACCGACTCAGACCCCGGAGTCCTGGCGAGATGGCGTGCCCGAGGGAGGCCGGAGGTGAGCACAGCCCAGGGGCACAGGGAGGAATCCAGCCCCAGGCTCGTCCCTGCCCAACCAGGGAGGCGCAGACCAGACCGCAGGTCGGGAGCTACATCGGGACATGGTGGGGGGGCGGACCGGGCCCCCACACCTCCTCCTCGCCGCCGGCCGGGCCAGGCCGGGCACCGGTGGGAGAGCCAGGCCGGGGCTCCACAGCGCGGTGGCCACGCGACAGAGGCGGCAACAGGCTTTCAGACTTGGGGTGCTTCACAGGGACTGGATCGAATTTAGCCACTGATTTGCCAAATAAGTACTAAGCATCCACCACATGCCAAGCACCGTCCTGCGTACGGGTCACAATCGTGGCGAACGTAGGATGCACCACCAGACCCCATCCACGAAGGACCTGCTCCCCCAGCTGCCGGGGACTGTCAGCAGGTGCCCTCAGGGTCCCCCACGGCGGACGCCACCCCTGTGGGCCTGCCCTCCCCAGGCCCGTGTCGCCTACGGACCCGCACGGGCCTGCCAAGGCTCGCCCACCTCCCGACTCAGGACAGCTCGGGGCCATTCCAGCTCCGGGTCCCTAGAGGGTCACCCTGGCTGTCCCCTCTGCCCACCGCTGCTTCCTCCCTTCCGGCCCCGGGCCTGGTCAGGGCCCCGGGGGCACCTTCCCAGCCGTCCCTCCACAGGGCTGGAAGCGAGCAGGCAAGGCCGATGAGACACCCGACCAAGGACACCTTCCGCACCGAGGGCCGTGGGGGACAGGGTCAGGGACTTGGGCCCAAGCAGCTAGGTGATGCCTGAAAGGCACCTCAGGGTGGGGGCAGCAGCCCCCTCAGGACAAGACACGTAAGCTGAGACCCGGAGGCTCTAGAACAGAGGGTCACGGTGACCGCAGGGGAGGGCGTCTGGGAGGGAGGATCGCGAAGGCCCGGACTGCAGGAGCCGGAGGGCAGCGGGGGGTCCGGGCTCAGACCTCAGGAGCCGGGTGGCCAGCGTGGCCGGATGACCCCTGGGGAGCACGGGAAGGCCCCCTGAAGGCCTACCTGGGGCATCTCTGGCGGGGATCGGGGAGATATCTGGAGGGAACCTGGACGGATATCTGGAGGCTTGTCTGGAGGGTACCCGGAGGGTCAGCTGCAGGCTACCCGGATGGCACTTGGAGGGAGGGCACTGGCGGGAGCGCATTGGCTGCGGGACCACCCCCTTTGGAAGCGGGCAGCAGGAGCCGCCGCAGCCCCCACCCATGCGGAGCAGAGCGGGAGGAGCCGCCTGGCTCGGACCCCCTCCCGCTGCGCTGTGTCTGCTGTGGGTGCGCCGTGGACCTCGGCTGCGCTGAAACCACCCCGTCAGCCAGTTCGCCAGCGGAAGCCTCGGCCTCGGGCATTTGCGTCCAAAGCGCTGCACAGCCTGCCTCCTGCCCGGGCCGCTCAGTCTGCCGGCTCTGAGGCTGTGGGGCTGGGACGATTAATTAAAGATCCCAGGGAGCAGCCGCCTCTCATTAAATCCCGCCCGGGGCTGGGGCGCCAGGTGAGAACCCCTCTTACTAGGCTGCACCCCCTCCCGAGCCCATCTCCCTCCCCTCTACTGTCTCCATCGATCCTGGCCAGGCTCTGAGAGCGGGGATTATCACCTGCGTTTGGCACGTGTAGAAGCGGATCCTCGGTTCCGCTCCCGGCCCTGGGGCTGAGATCCGCGCGGCCAGGGCCAGGTTCTCGGGGCCCCCGCAGCTCTCTCTGGTCTCCTGGGCAGGGACAGGGACCGGGGGAGACCCACACGGGCTCTGCTCCCCAGGACTGCGGACAGCCAGCCCCGCGGCTGCGATCTTAGACGGCACCGCTGGCCCGTGGGTCAAGGATGCTACGGGGTGCGATTCCCCTTCACGAGGCGGAGTGTGTGCTTTCCTCGGGGAAAACAGTCCCCTGAGCCAGTGACGCCGAGGACCCGAGACAAGGCCGCTCCCCAGCTCCTGTGCAGGGCGCCCAGACTCCCTGTGCCTCCCCCTGCAAGTGACTGCGATCGGGTCCTTTGCAGCCCTTTTAACCAGGAGACAGGACAAAGGTGATGCCATGCGGCCTCCAAGGCAAAATCACGAAAGGTGCTGTCTAGAGCCTCTTCTGCCTTTCTCGCTTGGAGCCCTGAGCCGCCAGACCGGCAGTCAGGGCCCCCGAGGCCACACCAAGGCGGTGTGGTAGTGGGAGGTGGGCTTCTCCGGAAGTAACTAGGTGGTGAGAGGGGGGCCCTCTGACGGGGCCCTTCTGAGAAGAGCCGCACTGCTTCCTCCTGGGCTCTCTCTGCCACATGAGGACACAGGAGCGGACGGCCAGCACCAAAGCAGCAGGCTGGCTCTCACCAGCCACCAGATCTGCCGGCACCCTGATCCTGGACTTGCTAAGCCGCCCTCCCCTCCCCCCGCAAGTCTACGGTATGCTTGTTATAGCGCCCAAACTAGGAAGCGTTCTCCTGAGCAGTGCAGAGGAAGGCAGAGAAACAGAGAAGAGGTGATGACATAATCGGAGTACCTGGATCCACACATGCCTGACGTCCACTCGGACTTTGTAGTTTTAGGAGCCAATAAACCCCTTTCCTTGCTTCGGCCACCCCCTGTGAGTTTCCATTCGTCGCAAGCAGAGAGGAGAAAAGAGCAATTACACCTGTAATGAGATGGAAAATCTCCTCATCCCCAGAACTCCTCGTGGGCAAGGCGCTGTCTTTATTTGGAAGAAATATTTTGAAAGGCACTGACGCTTGACGGTAAGAATCCAAGGGACCCGGCTGTGGGGAAAGTGCCTCAGGAGAGCAAAGGGAGAGACGTTCTGACTTCCCCAAGGAGGCCGGGCGTGGGAGGGACCCCTCCCGGGGCCTAACCCCACCTCACCGGCCCCAGGAGGAAACGCCAGTCCCAACGCGCAATGGGCTGCGCGCCAAGAGGGGACCCCCTGACCCAACCTGATGGCCAGGCGAGGGTGGGAGTCTGGATCTTTGCTGGGGGCGGGGAGGGCGTCCTCTTCCAGGCAGCTTTTGGGCTCCGGGTGTGATGTGTGTTTCAGCCCCTCGTCCACACACGTGTGAGATTCAGAAGCTTCACAAGCAGCAGGAAACTCCCCCCACCCCACCCCACCCCACCCCCGATCCACGTAGGTGCACGAAGTCACTGGCCTGTGGATTTGGAGAGGCGGCATTCAGGGCCTCGAGCCGCAGCTGCAGGAGCACGTGGGGCTGAGATCCGGCCTCCGGAGGCCGCATTTCCGACCAACCGCAGGGCGTGGTCAGAGTCAGCTCTGCCCTGGGGACAGGGTCGGTCCGGAGGCGCGGTGGGGGGGTACTTCCCGGCTAGGGCGCGTTGGGAGGGCCGGCTTGCCATCGGAGCGTTTGGGAGGTTTGGGGAGTTGCTGGCCCTTGGGCGCCCCATGCCCCGGGACAGACCCAGATGCCCCGCGCTGACACCAGGCCACCGTCAGCCGCGAGCAGGACAGCAGCTCTGTGTCCTAGAAGGGAGAGCCCCGCGGCCGCCTCCCCGGCAGCTCTCGGCGCCCAGGCCTCCAGGTCCACCCGCACTCGGGCCTCGGACGGAGACTATTTCCCGTCCGCCTGGAGGAGGCAGAAGCCAGCCTCCCAGGAGCATCGAGGGGTCCCGCCGGCCCGCCAGCCCTTCTCTGCCGCCCGCCTCCCCAAAGCCCGCAAGGGGTGAGGCTAAGAGAGGCCACCGAGGAAAGTGTGGCCCCACCTCTGGGAAGAGCTGGGAGAGGGACCGGACCCCACCTTTCGTAAATTCCACAAGCAGATGGTTCCAACACTATTTAGCACTGAGTTAAATGTGCCACACACCCAATTCATTTTGATATTTGCAAGAGTCCTAGGAGCCAGGCAGTTTCTGCGCCCATTATGCAGATGAGGTAACTGAGGCCGAGGAGGTAGAAAGACAGGCAGTGGGGGCTGGAGAGGAGGGATTTGACCCCAATGCGGAAGGCGTCCAAAAAGACACAGCCCTCAACAGGAGCCGGGACAGAACTGTCACCCAGTCCTTGAGGCACTGAGGTTTGAGTCAAGTTTAACCAGCCGGCGAAGGGGCGCCGACGGGACTGGGGACAGACAGCGGGTGAAGCAGGCAGCCGACATCTGATTCTGCACACAGCCCGGACTGAGCTGAGCGAGCAGACTCCTGTGCGCTGGGCGGGGGTCAGCGCTCGGGGACTTCTCACTTCCCCAAATCTACAGAAATACGTGATCTGGGGCGCCTGGGTGGCTTAGTCGGTTAAGCGTCCGACTTTCGCTTAGGTCATGATCTCGCGGTTCGTGGGTTCGAGCCCCGCGTCGGGCTCTGTGCTGACTGCCAGCTCAGAGCCTGGAGCCTGTTTCGGTCTGTGACTCCCTCTCTCTCTGACCCTCCCCTGCTCACGCTGTCTCTCTCTCTCTCCTAGAAATAAATTTAAAAAAAAATAAAATAAATAAAGTATTTAAAAAAAAAAAAGAAATACGTGATGTATGTGCTAACTGCCCCCCTCAACATCCCAACACACATATACACACATGCACACGTCAGCGCAGGTACACGCGCGCGCGCACACACACACACACCTCTAGGTCCTAAGCAGAAACCTTTCTCCCCCCAAATAAATACTCCAGCACCGGAGGCCGTAATAATCCGCTAGTGAGACTGTAAAGTGATGTAACCTTTTTGGAAAGGAACTTGGCAGTGGCCTTGAAATGGCCCTAACGTTTGAACCTGCAACTTCGTTCGTACGGTCTGCCGTCAGGAAATAATCCGAAAGGGGAGGGCTCGGCGCCCAAGGACGGCCCTGGACAGAGTCACTGATAACAGGGAGCCACTGGAAGCGACCCAAATATTCGGTGATAATCACTGACACAGGGGAATGGCACATCTGTGTGCGGAACGCCGTGCGGTCGTTAGGAAGAGGATTAGAAAGAGGTGGGGGGGGTTAACTGGGTTTTTTTTACTGTTTTATTTATTTCTGAGAGAGAGAGACAGCGTGAGCAGGGGAGGGTCAGACAGAGGGAGACACAGAATCTGAAGCAGAATCTGACGCCCCTTTCCCAACATTTTTTCACATGATTAAAAACGCTTTCTAAGGGCGCCTGGGTGGCTCAGTCGGTTGAGCGTCCGACTTCGGCTCAGGTCACGATCTCGCGGTTCGTGGGTTCGAGCCCCACGTCGGGCTCTGGGCTGACAGCTCGGAGCCTGGAGCTGCTTCGGATTCTGTGTCTCCCTCTCTCTCTGTCTCTCTCAAAAATAAATAAACATTAAAAATATTTTTAAATAAAAAAGAAAGGAAAAATGTTGGGGGAAAAGGTTACAAAGCTGAGGTCACATACAGCATGTTCTCGACCCTGGGGAGGTGGGGGTGCCTGAACAAAAGCTGGGGAAGTAGACACAGTCATTCATGGAAACCGACTCACAGTCCAGAGGGATCTACTTACTTGCCTCTGCCTTTTTGTACTTTTTGGTGATTCCCAAGTTTTGTACCAGTCATTGTAAAAAACGAAAGGAAGACAACCTCTTGTCATCAGACGCCCCCTCCCCCGAGTTTCTCCTTCCTCCAGTCTCCAGGGGAGGTGAGAGAGAAGCAGGCTCACCTCCAGGGGCCGCCTGGGTTGTGGTCTCAGCAGGCCGCAAAGTCGTCAGCTCCACGGAGAGACAAGACAAACAGGCTTGGACCCCCAAATTCAACTGTATATAAATATAGGATGGGGGAGATCCAGCCTGAAAACAGCAAAGTCACCTAAAAAATAGTTGAGAGACTTTAGCCCCAGGCTGACCATAAAATCAACACTGAGATAAAGTTGCCTCTGCATCTGAGGTCACATCACAAGAAGCATACCGTTAAGAAAGGAGGAGGTGACATTACAGGCGGGCCACAAATGGGATGCAGATTACAACTTTCCGCCCTCCAGGGCCCTGCGTCAGCCCATCCTGTCTCCATCCTGGGGACCAAAGCGGGGTTTACGGGGCGCCTGGGAGGTTCCTTGCTTGCCTGTCTCTATCTGACACCAAGCGGAAGAGGTGAAAAGAGACTGAGAGAAGAGCTGGCCAGACGCCAAAAGACGCCCCCCCCCTCCAACAATCGTGTGATTGGGCTAATTCTGTAGCGCTCGTGCTTCTGGGCCTTTGTTTCCCTTTGGCTGTGAGGCTCGGACCGGAACCTTGGGGTTCCCTTTGTGCCCCCCAAACCCAGCCCCCCGCTGACGCTGCACATGAATGTGTTTCGGATGGATGTTTTCCAGACCCTTTGTTGCCTCAATTAAGGGATAATGAACAAGAATTGTTTCTATTTGTAAAACAGCCCAGCCATTTCCCGCTTCCCAATTGGTGGGACAATGTGTCTTAATTAGGCGCAAAGACTTGTCACTTCATGTACTGTCAGGATCCCCCAGAGGCCGCGACCGAGGGGGGAAGGGACTGGAGGCCGGGGAAGCTCGGCCGGGAGGGGCGGTGGGCAGGTCCCAGGTGGCCGGGCTGGGTCACATCAGCTGTGGCGCCGGCACGCACCTGGTTACCAGTCCCTAGGGGAGGGGGCCCCGGGGCCCCGGCCTGCGCGGCTGGGCAGGACACCCCCCCTCACTGATTGTCACCGGAGCACGGGCTGCGGAAACAGGCTGCCGGGGTTTGGTCCTGGCTCCACGCTCACTGGTCGCAGATCCCCGGATGAAGGACACAACGCCCCTAAATGATGAGAATGAGTGCGGGGTGCCTGGGGGGCTCAGTTGGTTGAGTGTCCGACTTTAGCTCAGGTCACGATCTCGTGGTTTGTGGGTTCGAGCCCCACGTCGGGCTCTGTGCTGACGGCTCGGAGCCTGGAGCCTGTTTCCGATTCTGTGCCTCCCTCTCTCTCTGCCCTTCCCTGCTCATGCTCTGTCTCTCTCTGTCACAAATAAACATGAAAACACTTTAAAAAGATTAAAAGATGAGAACGAGTCCAATGATGGCTGCCCCTCCCGTGGAGAGCGGGCAGCCTGAACGAGCTAACACGCAGAAAGTGCCAGAACGGCACCCGGCGCAGGCTGAGTCCCAGGTAAACGTGAGCCATGACGGTTTTTTCTGAACGCAGTACCCCGGTTTTCCTGTGGGACCCTCCCGGATCCCCGGGTTTGGGAGACGGAGTGCTGCCCTGAGTGGCCGCCACCCCTTGTCCTCTGGAGAAGCTGGGCGCCCGGGGTGGCTGGTAGAGCGAGCAGCTCGGCAGGACGATCTTGGAAGAGCGCTGGTGGGAGCCTGGAACATTCTGTGGCAGTCAGCCGGCTGGAAGCACCACCAGGAACCTGCGACCGAGCAGCCACGTGCAGGACGCAGTGACAGGCTGGCGGGAGTGCTGGGCGGTCAGAAGCCTGTTGGTGGGGGAGGGGAGCAGGTGCCTGAGGGCACCCCTGGGGGGCGGTGGGCCGGAAACACACACAAGAGCTCCAGACAGTGGCTTTTCTCCCTCGCGTGGAAGAGCGTCAACTTGAACAACAGACAGGGCAGTCCTGGCGCCTGCCTGGTCGTGTGTCGCGACGGAAGCCACATCTACCGTCTGTTGCTCCTGCGGCAGGGAAGTCGGTTTCCAGAGTCAAGCCAGAGCCTGGTTGCACTCACCCCAGCCCATCAGGGAAGGTCAAGAGCCAGTGCTTTCCAGAAGCCAGGCTCCCCCGATGCCCTCTGGCCCCGGAGAGCTAGTGTGTGTCCCCCACGGGGGCCCAGGACTTCAAAAGACCCAATCATCTGCGGAGAACACGACCTCGGTGGTCTTTTTTGCCTTGAGTGGAAATCCCCTCCACCCGGGGGGTCTCACACTGGTCTGTGTGTATTGATGTTTGGGTCCGCGGCTCCAGGGTTGATATAAAACCTGTCAGTAAAAGGTGCCTACTTCCTGCCAGCTTTCTTTTTTTTTTTTTTACTTTTTTTAATGTTTTGTTTATTTTTAGGAGAGAGAGAGAGACAGCGTGAGCAGGGGAGGGTCAGAGAGAGAGGGAGTCACAGACTGAAACAGGCTCCAGGCTCTGAGCTGGCAGTCAGCACAGAGCCCGACGCGGGGCTCGAACCCACGAACCGCGAGATCATGACCTAAGCGAAAGTCGGACGCTTAACCGACTAAGCCACCCAGGCGCCCCAGAGCTGTTTTACTCTTGATTGCCATCAGAATCTTGAGTGATATTAGCTGTTGCCTTGAAATGTTTCTTCTCTCCATTTAAGGAAAACCTCTTTTAAACCACCTTTAAAAAAGTACAATAGAGATGAACAGCTAGAGCAAGATCTAGCGAATGGCACTGCTCCGTTCTCCTGTATTTATTTGACGGGCACTGCCTGCTTATGGCAAATGATACTGGTTTTTCCCATTGAAATGTTCCTTAGTGACCCCAGGAATTGCTGATAATCGCCCTCTGGCTTCTAAGCATCCTTAAACGGTGCGCGTGAGAGCCTGCTCTAGATTTTTTCCTGGGACTGACATCTTTCAGCTCATGGGGCTCCAAGTCCTCCAATCGACCCTCTGAAAGATGGGAGACTCTTCTGTCCGTCTCCATCCTGGTAGCAACGCTGTGTCCTCACTCCCCTCGCCCGGAGGTTGGAAGCACACTGGGTCCGGGAAAGGGGTGGCATCTTCGTGGACCCTTTGTGAGGTTTCTCCCTTCAACTCTTAACCCTTGCAAACACTAAGCTTCCTCCTGTCCATCTCTGTCTACACTAACTCACAGGTTATAGCACAAAGCTAAGAGGGTCAAGAGTGTGAGCTCCGTCAGGTGGGGAACCACTGAGCCATGAAGATGTTGGATCCCGTGTCTGAGATTTGCCTGCCGGCACTCAGGTCCCTCCCCTTCTCCGGCCCCGCTGGGCATCACAAGGCACCACATTTCCCAGGACCCCTTGCTCTCATTTTCTCGAGGGAGGGCAGGGAACAGCAAGGGTATGTCCCCCCCCCCCTCAGTTGGCGGCTGGCACTATCTCTGGCAAAGCCACCTTTCCTCCGTACCCCAGCTTCCACTAAACTGAACCCCCCTCCGGGGTCCCAGCTGCTGCTAGGGAACCCCCACCGTGGCTCTCGCCAGGGGCCCTGGCTTCTACGCTGTGGAGACATTACCTTTAGGAGGGTAGTCATTAACCTCTGGTTATTTGATTTACCAGCCGGCGTTTGGCTCCTGAGCAATTCTATCACTTCTGTAACAAATTCCCTGTATTAAATTCTCTATGTTCGTAAGACCTAGGGTGTTCTCTGTGTGGGGGAAGGGATCTTACTGGTTCTAGACACGTCCCCACTATGGAAAAAAAATAGAGACCCGGCCTTCTCCAGAGCGGGGAGGGGCATGGACGGAAGGCATGTCTCTGACCCACGGTGTTACCATGAGGTGGCCGCTGGCCGCTCTGGATCTGACGTCTTCCTGCGTAAAGGACAACGAACAACGGCAATACTCTTGGCACCTGCCCTTGTGGGCTGTTGTCTGGGGAGAGGTGAGGTGAGGAGCCGGTCGGCGCACCGGTTAACACGGGTGCTCTCAGCCGCCCGAGCCCCGTACCTCCACCTCCCTTGCTGCCAGCCCGGGCTGGCGGGCGCGGAGGTGGAAACACAAGCAGGGACCGCGTGCCCGTGGCAGACTCCTGAGCGAGTTGGGCAAGGTCCTGGCCATCCTTGGGGGGAAACGGCAACGGGCAGAGAAGCGAGTTCCAGAGGGAGCTCTGAGAGTACAGCCAAGTCGAGAGGAAGCCTGGAGACCTTGCTCATTTGGCCCCTCGGGATGACAACGGCGCCTCCCGGTGGACTTTGCCACCTGAGCAGCACAGCAGAAGGAACACTGTTAACGACCCAGAGGATGTACGACTGCAAAGTCCCCAAAGGGTCCAGCCGGCCACCAGCCACGCAGGCCTAAGGTGACAGAGCACCTGCAGTAACCGGTGCGACACCGAGTGGCTCTCGTGTCTGAGCGTGGAATTACGTCCCCGAGGACGATGTACACGTGGGAAACAGCGGTGCGTGGAACTAAAATGTTATTGTTAAAACTCGGGAATTTCTGGCTAAATATGGCCCAAGGGGCATCTCTCCCTACCTGCTGCCTAGACACAAACTAGCTGGCTTCCTCAGGGGCTACCTCCATGCCACTGCCCTTCCTCCGTAGCTGGCCTACCGTGTCACATGGCCACGGCGTCTGGATCAAGGGTGAGCAGAGTGCCCAAGTCAACCTCACCCCCTACCTTCCCCAGGGTACCCAAACCGGAGCCGGCCCCTTCAGAGACGAGGGATTCCAGCCTCAGTCTCTCGTGCGCCCATTTTCCCACAGGCACAGACAGTTCCCAAGGCTCCCTGCCCCAGCTCCACACGCGAGAACATGTGGGACCAAGCTAGTGTCACCCAAACTGCTTCCAGGACAAAAGCAACCCTATGACTCTAGGAAGTGGGCCAGAGAGGGAAAATGAGACAGAAAATCGCTTCATGGTTTTATTTTCGCCAGGAGACCGTCATTCTTCGCCTGTTATTCATAGATCATGATCCAACTGGAAAAACCCTTTCCTCATAGAAGTTACAGCCTTGAGGCCAAAGCAAGAGAAACAGAAATCGCAACCAGAGAGGAACCTAATGGAAGGATCTAGGGTCGCTGGACGGCCAGGGCTCGGGACGGCATGGACTCTAAGGCTGTAAGAACTGGCAAGCATCTTGTCACCGCTTTCCACGTTCCCGGGGAGGCATCCACTCCCAACGGCTTTCACGTAGATCAGTCTGGAAAACGGGAACCGCTCTAGGCCTTTCTAAAAAAGGCATTTAATACAGGGGATTGGTTATGGCGCTGATGGAGCACTGACAAGTCAAACAGCCCAGAGGTGACCCCAGGGGACGCGGTGGCCACTCCTAAGAGTAGAGAGGTGATGAGAGGAGCGGCTGGGGCTGGCCTGGGGTCTGGGGCTGCCCAGGGAGCTCAAACCCCAGCAACAGCGGTAGGCAGGAGGCTCCACGAGAAGGCTGGGACCACCATGGCAGACGCTGCAGTGAGACGGAGAGTCTGCCTTTCCTCCTCTGCCCAAATCTACCTGTTCCTCCTCCTGGTAGAAGCCAGGGAGCAAGAAAGCCTGGGAGGGCCTCCCTCTGGTGCGGAGCGGAGGGGCTGACTAATGCCAACCTGGCATGTGATGCTCCCACATCCTGGGGGTGGGGAGGCATGACGGCCTGGCTTGAATCTCGTGTCCACCTTGTGGAGAGAGGAGCACGATGCTGGTGGAGAGACTCACCAGGGCTCACTTCATGGGGAGAGGGTGCCCCCCCAAAGGGAAATCAGGAACTTTTACCAAAACAGAGGAAAGCAATGCAAAGGAGGTAAAGAGCACAGGCATCCCCTAAATTCATGAGGATGTGGACGGCGAAGGACCTTGTCTCATAGGTAAAAGCTTTGCCTGGGTGCCTTCCTTTCTCAAAGAAGCAAGGGGCTTCCAAGGCCCCTTCTCCCTTAGCACCCACCCCTGCCTATTTAACGCTCTTTGGTGCCTTCTCAAGGTTATATTGTGTGGCAGCTTTCAGACAGACTCCAGAGAACTCTCTGGTTTGAATGCCAGCTTGGCCACAAATTCACACCCCCGTGTGCCATTCCCCCCCACCTGTAAAAGGGGCTTAAAAATATGTTTTCCCTTCCTTCCAACGAGTTCAGTGTGGAAAAGAGGAGAAAGTAACTTCACCGTGGAAACACCTGACAAGTGTGACCTCAGCCAGACACTCAAGGTCAACGCTAATGGTGATATATCATGTTGACGGCACACCCCTGTCATATGATGCAATGAGAATGACCCTTTATGTCTGGGGTCTTCCTCCCCGAACCTATAACCCCAGTATAATCGTGAGGAAAAAAGTATCAGGCAAATCTCGGCTGAGGGCCATTCTACGATGTATCTGACCAGCGTGTCCCAAAACTGTCAAGGTCATCGAAAAGAGGGGAAGTGAGAGACCATCAGAGCCAAGAGGAGCCTCAGGAGACATGATGGCCGCTTGTGCTGTGGTGTCCTGAATAGAGTCCTGGGGCAAAAAAAAAAGGACATCCAGAGGACCCCACGGCGTCTTTAATCTGGGCCACGGGGCCGCGTGCGCCCCCGCCCACGTGCCGGGACGGCCACGGACCTGTGAGTTCTGGCTTTCGTACTCCAGCTCCACCCTCACCCCATTCGAAGACTCACCCTCTACAGATCCCTGACCTGTGCCCCACGGCCCCCCCCGGAGGCCACACCCCACATCCGACATCGAGCTCGGGCCCGCAACCCGTGGTCCGCCCGACCCACTTTATAAGCTTCAGATGCCTTAACTTCGTACATCTCCCTGGTGCCGTGTCACCTTGGAGCACGGAGCTTACCTGCTCCCGCCTGGGGTCACCTCGTCACCTTGCGATTCGCACCCTGATGCCCACATGTGACCAATGGTCTGGGACACCCTCCACCCCTCCATCCCACATTTGTTTGAATGCCCATCAGTTCTTGAGTGTCACCAAGGGGGCGTCCTCCCTGGCTCTTGGGCCGAGATGCTGGGGCCGCTGTGGGATTCTGGCCCCTCCGTGGGACTCACTCTCGGTCACCATCTGCAGTCACCGCCCTTCTCTTCCCCCGCACACTTCCCTTCAGCCGGTCACCCCCCAGCAGCTAATGGAAACCTACTGATGGTTAATCTGTCCCGGGTCCTGTGCATGTGGATTAATGGCCACACAGGCATCTGGGTAGGTACAAATAGCAGACGCGTGGAGGGCCTAGTATGCGCAGAAACAGGATGTGAACGCTAACGCCCTGCCTTGAGCTTCCGACTTTAACCCGTACACTGTATGACCGGAAGGATAAATCCAAGGGGCCGGGAGCATCCCCAGGCAGCATGTCACGTGGGATGGAGGGCAGAGGCTGGTGACAGGGAAGGGACGGTCCACGCCCCAGCCCGGCACACACAGTAGGCTTCTACCAGCAGGCACGGCAAACCAGTGTGGGACGTGTTCCGACCCCGTCTATTCTCTCCCCGGGGCCCGGACGGATGGGCCGGTGGGAGGGGACAGCCAGTCTCAATGCCATTACCTCATCCGAGGTTCATCTGACTGAAACGTGAAACTGCAAGCGAGCATAAATTCTAGGCAGAGAGCAGCCCCGCACGGGGATTTTGCAAGCGTTACATGTTCTCTTTCCCTGTTGCGATCCGTCTACTTATCTTCTAAATAACAGAGCTCATGACTGAAGAACAAGTCTCATGAGTTGTCGCTCCGAGAGAGCAAACAAAGGCCGCTCCGTACGTGGCAGACATACACTGGGCTCCAGACGTGCATGAGGAGTCTGAGCAGAGCGCCCCCGAGCCGTCTCTGTCTTCCCCCGGGTCGATCGCTTCTTTCTCCTCCTCTTCCCCTTTCACACCTCATCACCGAGACCTGGTTTTAACGCCAGTCCATTCTTACATGGGTTTATAGTCTTTTGATTATTTTAAATCATTTTCTTTCTCACCACAAGTGCACCCCTTGGTCCCCATCCTTCATCCCTTCCCCCACCTCCTGTCTCGTAACCCTCAGTTTGTTCTCTGTAGTTAAGAGTCTGTTTCTTGGTTTGCCTCTCTCTTTTTTCCCCTTCGCTCATTTTTTTTATTTCTTAAATTCCACATATGAGTGAAGTCATTGGGTATTTGTCTTTCTTTCTGATTCAAAGGCTTAAGCAACAAGGATACTTAATTTCCTACATTTTCCTCCATCACAAGAATTCTAGTGGTAGGGTCCGGTGAATTTAATGGACCAGTGATGGAGAGGACCCGGGTTATTTCCATCTCTCCAGTCTTCCATCATCAGTGGGCTGGCTTTGCTCCCCAAACTAGCTCTCCTCATGGCCACAAAATGGCTGCCATAGTTCCAGGCATCAAAACTGACACAAAACTGTTCAGAAGAAAAGGGAGTTTCTTTTTTGTGCCTCCTTTTAAGGACAGTAAAATATCCATGCATGGTTAGAAACTTCCTCAGCCTGATGAAGGGCATCTATGAAAAATATCCAGCTAGAATCATACAAATGGTGAAGACTGAATGCCTCACCCTAAGGTCAAGAAAAATAAGTGATGGCCACCCTCAGTACTTCTCTTCAACATTGCCTTGGAGGTCTCAGCCAATGCAATAAAGCAAGAAACAGACATAAAAGACAAACAGATTGAAAAAATGCAGGGGGAGGGGCGCCTGGGTGGCTTAGTCGGTTAAGCGTCCGACTTTCGCTTAGGTCATGATCTCGCAGTTCGTGGGTTCGAGCCCCGCGTCGGGCTCTGTGCTGACTGCCAGCTCAGAGCCTGGAGCCTGTTTCAGTCTGTGACTCCCTCTCTCTCTGACCCTCCCCTGCTCACGCTGTCTCTCTCTCTCTCTCTCCTAGAAATAAATAAAACATTTAAAAAAAAAAAAGAGAGAGAGAGGGAGATAAGTGCCCAGGCCGAGGGAAGAGCGTGGCAAAGACTGGGGTCAACGGCAAGGCTGCTGTCCCGCAGAGGAAGCGCAGGTCTGCTCAGGGGTCCCTGAGTCGTTCACCTGGGGGTCGCAGCCAGGCAGTTTGCTCGTCGGTGAGACAGGAAACGTAACTCCGAACTCCCGGGCAGATGGTGAGAACAGTCTCCAGACAGTCTGTGTGCGCAGAGTAGCCGCAGTAACACCTTTACAATCACCTGCTCTGTGCCCGCAGCTCGGAGCGCGTCACGTGGTGTCCCGGCAAGGTCATCGTTGTTTTGTACGGAGGCTGAGACGGAGGCGGCTCCGAGGTCCAAGGTCACGGACCAGAATGGGCCCTTCCCTCCTTGCCTCCCAAAGGCAAAAGGTTATATTTTTCAGCCTGCAAGTTACGTGGAAGACAGAGGCTCCCCAGGGCCTCTCTGAGTGGTCAGCCAGGCGGCTGCTCCCATTCCGGCCTCAGGGTGCAATCTGCGGGAGGAGGCTGCCCTGGGGAGTCCAATCTGCGGGAGGAGGCTGCCCGGCTTCACCCTCCGGCCAGAGACAGCAGGGACCAGGCAGCAGAATTCACAGGGCAATTCCCCATGCAGAACTTAGCTGCCTCCCGTGCTAAATTAGCATAGATAAATATTTTTGAGAGAGGAGGGAAAATAATGCATTTCGCAATAAAGCCGGAGCACAGCCCTCCGCAGCCGTTCTGTGAATCTGGATGAAATGAATTGGCACCTGGAGTAATTGAAGGCGCCATGGTCCTCGGGGGCTCCGAGCAGGCCCAGCCAAGCGGATCAACTCCCTCCACTCGCGGAGCTCAAGGTTGTCAAGAGGCTGATCCCTGCGGTGGGCTGGGGGTGGGGGTGGGGGTGCGCCAGGGACCAGGGTCTGGAGGAGGGATAAAGAATAAAGAGGAAGATCGCTCCCGGGCCTAAGAGGGGCCCCCTCCTCAATCACGCCTGCCCCGCCCTGGGGGCCCGCACCTCCGCTCCCTCTGTTCCTGGGAAGTACAGAGGGAGGGGAGGTGCGGAGGAAGGTACACCTACCCTAACCTGGTGCACGGGGCGGGCACGGGGTCTGGCACCCTAAACCTTGCCACACCTTGCCCACTTCACTCTGCTGCCCGGCGTTCAAGGCCCTCCTCATCTGGCCCCACTGACCTCTCCTGATACGCCCCTAAGACCAGCCAGAGCACAGCAGAACGGTCAGGACCCAGGTCCAGCCTGGGAGCGGGGTAAAGGGAGCCGGCCAAAAACCGAAAGGGGAAGAGCCGGACCGAGAGGAAGGGCAGCGGAGAGCCCGGAGGCGAGCCGCGCTTCCGCTCAGAGCCGGCTCGGGTCTGATGCTCCGCCCAGGACCCCGCTGGAGCCTTGCTGTGGACCCGCCGTCGATCGGGAGCCCAGGGGATGGGTGGGGGGCCAGCCACGCGCCCACTGCCTTTGTCTGAGCAGGTGGGGCCGGCCGTGCCCAGCCGCGCCTGGGAAGTGGGTGCCCTCCCCAGGCTGCCCCACCCCACCCCCACCCATCCCTTCCCCGGAGCTTGAGGCCCTTTGCTCGTTGTCTAGGACCCCAGGCCATGTTTGCACCAAAACCCCGTGCAAATGCTTTTTCTCTAGCATCAATTTTTTTTCCATGTCAGCAGCTCTCAATAGGAGAAGAAACGTATCCAAATTCGTTGAGGTGCTTTTTTTCTCAACTACACTCGCCAGGCCACTTCCGTGAGATCCTGCGAAGTGCTCCCGGGGGGAAATGCCCGAATCCCCTGCATGGAGAACCAGGGGACGATGGTGGCCAGTGTCAAAGCGCTAAGCACCCTGAGGTTCTGATGGCGCCCCCTCCCCCGCACCCCCAGACTAGGCAGCGGCAGGGGAGTGGGGCTCCCTTTCCATCCAACAGGGCACCCGCTCGGATGGCCGCCTCGCGTCGGGGACCCGAGGCTCACACACGGCCCCGGAGGTGTGTGCCAGGCCAGAGGGCTGGCACAGAGCCACCTGGTGCAGAGCGTTCTGCGTGGATGTGGCCCACACTGGGGCACCCTCCCTGCCGGGCACACCTCACCTGCTTACTGACTTTGCTGTCTAAACACCTCCGTTAGCAGCGGGCATGTTTCTAAACACTTCATGTATCTTACCTCGTTTAATCTTCCTAACAATACCGTTTCTAAAGTAGGTGCTGTTCCGCCCCCTCGCCCCCATTTAACAGATAGGGAGGCCGAGGCACCGTGGCAAGTTTAAGCGGCTTGGCACAGCCACATAGCTCCTAAGCGGCAGTGCCAGCACGCCCACCCGGGGTGGGTGGCTCTGGCTCCGCCCCCCCGTGTGACCGGACCCGGCTCCCAGTGTATAGGTGCTTCCTGCAAATTAGCTCAACGTTAAGGAAAAGCCCGTGTCTCAGCCAGGACAGCGCTCATTAACGCACATTTCTACAAGTCATGACAATTTCTTCGAACGCAGACTTCAAACGCCTTCTCGGCAGAAGCTGGTGGCAAAGACCGCCGAAAATAGCAGCCAGCACAAGGCAGTGGCTTTCTGTCATTGCAGCTGACGCCCTGGGGTTTGTTTCTCTCCCTGAGCCGACCCGGGCGCTCACAGTGGTCTCTCGGGGGACCGGAGCCTTGAGGTGAAGTTCAGGACGTGGAAAGGCAGGGCTACCTGACGCTGTGCCTCTCCCAGTCCCAGTGCACCTGTTCCTTGGAGCCTGGCCTGGGTATCGGGGCGGTCCTGCCCTAAAATTCTATGTGCACCACGGCTCTGCCACATGTGAAGCCTCTCTGAGCCTCAGTGTCACCATCCGCATGATGGGCATCATACCATCCTTTCCTGTCGCTGTGAAGCCGGGGGCGACGTATGAAATGCACTAGGCACAGAGCAGAGGCGTGAAAGTGGTACTTATTGTTATTATTCTAAATTGTGCAGGAAAGGGTGCTGGGTGCCAGGGGCCCCTGGAGCAGGAGATTATGAAATTGTGAGCCTGATGGACGGTGGCGACCGACAGTGACCCCACTGCTGGCCAAGCACGGCACAAGGTCTCCCTTGACCTCGCAGGGGGTGTCCCAGGGTGGTAAGGAAGGCGCCCGGAGCCGAGAAAGGCCAGCCTCCTTTCCGCAGGGGCAGGCCTGGGGCCAGAGGGGACGCCGCCTGGGAGGGAGTCACTGGGGACAGGATCCAGCCAGTCCACCGAGCGAGCGGCTGGCCTGCAGGGAAGAGGCTAGCGGGGCCGGTGCCCGGGGAGGCTGGAGACTGCGTGTGAGGCACGGGCAGTGTGAACCCACACCGCATTCAGAAATCACAGACACCCCCCCCAACCAGTTCCTCTACCTTCCACCCGCACACTCGGGGCAGAATTGAGACCCAGAGGAGCCCTGGGGGCTGGAAGCCCGGCGAGCTGGCAGCACTCTGGGCCCACTACGGGCTTCCTCGGGTGCCACCTGAGCGTCCCAGGCACGCGGCCAGCAGTCCCTCCTCGCTCGCTGGCTGGGTTTCCTAGGAAACGGGCCAAGTGCATCCTGCCGCGGGCAGCCCCTCCCCCACACAGCTCCTTCTGCGGTGATGAGCTTGCCTGCTTCTCCAGAGTGGGGGCGGGGGGCCAGGTGAGCTCAGCCCTGACCCCCTGGGCTGCCTCCCGTCCCCGCTGGCCCAGCACCCCCAAGGCGTGAGGGTCCCTGCAGCCTAAAGGCACCTACTGACTCGAAGGCGCAGCCGCTCAGCCAGCCTCGCCGAGGCAGTAGAATGCAGTTAATCTGAGGCCTCAGGTTCCCCACCATAGAAAGACTTTCCAAAAACGGGGTTAAAAATGTTTTCTAGCAACGTCGAGCGGACTGAATACCAGCAGCGGGGCTCCTGGGCCAGGCTCCGGGCTGCGTCATTCGGTGCCACCGCCCCACGGACAAGCACTGTGCTCAGAGAGGGGCCGGAGCTTCCCAAGCCCCAGGCTGGCGGGTGACAAGGCAGAATTTCAAGTCTTTCTGGAAGACATGAAATCGTGGGAGCAGTATCTGTCTTTGTCCCTTCCTTCCGTTCCGGCTTCCCTCTCTGTCCCTTTCTCTCTCCCTCCCCTCCCCCTCCTTCCTATCTTTGAGTATTTTTCCAATCTTCTTGGTTAAATAGAACCAAGAAGGAATATACCTGTTTTCCTGAGAGGACCCTCCCCCACCGCTGCTTCCCCACCCCCCCCCTTCAGCATCTGGAAACAAAAACTGCACAAGTCCACGCTGGGCAGACGCAGAAGTCACGGCTCCCTAGCCGTTCATCAGCTCTCGGCGGAAGCGACACACGGGATTTTTGAGCTGCATTGTCCTATTTCGATGAAACTGTGGCTCTGAGTTCCTCAGCCTGGACATAAAACTGGGCCCCGCCCCCCGCATTGACCTGACCCCCTAGAGTGTGGAGGAAGTAAATGTCCTTCGACCAGCAAGGTCACTGCCAGCAGTCCTATCTGCTTAGCTTGTGACTTGCTGCCATTTGAAAGAAACCTTTCCAGATCTGCCCCCCAAAACATTTCCTGAGCCCCTACTGTGTGACAGGACTCCCCCCAGGTGCGAGGGACTCTGGGCTAATGACAGACCAGAGCTCAAAGCCAAGAGAAGGAAATGGACAGGTGCACAACTAAACCCCATTCAGCACGTAAATGCGCAGTCGCCGAGGGCTTCCTGGAGGAGGAAGGAGCCGTAGCTGGCCAGATGCCTGTCCCAGCCTCACCACACTCCACCTCACCTCCTGCTTCCCCTTCCCCCTCCCCACACTCACTCAGGCTGTGCGTTCCCACGCCCTCCCTTCTGCCTGGAGGGGTCCCGTGTCCCCACTGTCCCTACAGAGCCAGCTCTTACTCACGCTTGAGTTCTCAGGCACAGCGTTACTTCCTGGGGACACCTTCGCTCACCGCAGGCCGTGCCAGGGGCCCTGATGGGCGCTCTCTCGGCACAATTCTTCCTTCCTAGAACTTTCCAGGGCTTGTAATCCTGTAATTGTGTGGCCCCCCGATTCACGTCTCTCTGCTCCACCCCAGACTCTAAGTGCAGGGGTGCAGAGGCGGGCCTCTGGGGCTCCTGGAGGGGCCCCCAGGGCCTACTGCAGAGCGCCGGCGCACAGTAGGTGCTCAGCAAGCACTGGCTGAAGGTGGGAGAAGGGAGGCAGGCTGGGCCAGGAGGAGGGGAGGGTGCAGCCCCGGGGAAAGCCTAGGGGCGAGAGGGCACACGGGCCAGGCCGGGGCACGTGGGGGGTGGTGAGGTCGGTCTGCAGGGACCCTCCTGGGCCGGGCTGGCCGGGAAGTCACCGCCACACTCGGGACCAGGGAGCGACGCATCCGCGCTTTGCCTCAGGGTGCAGGCTGCTGCCCGGTGTAGGGAACGGCCTCGGGCAGCCAGGAACAGCACCCCCACACGGCTGCCCACCTCCTGGTGACACCTCTTCTCCACCCTGAGGAAAGCGATCCCCGGTGCTGCACGCCCGCACGCACACAGGTGCACAAACGTGCACACACACGTGCACGCGCCCCGAGGCGGGATCCGCCCCCCCACCCCGGGAACGGCCACTACCCCTGGAAACAGACGGGACCCAGGGGAGCGAGCTGGGAGCACGGGACCCATCAGGGGGCTCAGAGCCCTCTCCGCTTGACTGACAAATGCTGAGGCAGAGAAGTTTCCTTTCTGCTCAACGGGCAGGAAGTGAATCGGGAACAGCCAACAGCCGCATCTCCCCCCTCCTTGGAAAACCCCAGAAGGAAGCCGACAGCTAGAGGGAGATGAAGCTAGACCGCAGACGGGAGCTGCTGTTATCACCTGAGCCCTGGATCCGGCTGTGCCTGAGGACCTTCCGGGCTCTCCCGCTGACACCCAGAAGAGCCTGCACTAACACAGACGCTGCTGCCTGGAAAGGGGGGGTGTCCGGAGAGACAGCCCCCCCATGCGGAGCGGGCAGAGCCCCGAGGTGAGGGGGCCGTGCAATCCCCCAGCCCCTGCCTGTCATGCCTCAAAGGGCAGGCGGCGCTGTCACAGGCCGCGGCTTGGGACCCAGACGCGTGCAGCCACGGCTGGCCCGGTAGAGGGGGAGCAGGTGCGGGGAGAGAGAATGCAGAGGGTCGGCCCATCGCCACCTCCAGTTCAGCACAGCCGGGAAGCGGGGGGAAGGGGGCTGATCCACTGGCCATCCAGGAGGAAGAGGCTGCAGCTCTGTGTCAGAAAGACACCCTTTCTGAGCGCTGCGTGGACGCCTGGAGGGACGGTGCCGTGACTGTCACCACTTAGCAGATGAGGAGACAGTCGCACACAGGGGAAGGGGTCGCCTGAGGGGCTGGCTCCAGGGAGCGAGGGGGTGGGAGCCCCCAGGAGGCTGGAGAAGCAGGTGGGCGGCCGAGGCAGGGAGGCCGGCTGGGGGAGGGGACCCGGGATCCACCTGCGGAAGGCTTGCAGGCTCAGGGGCGCAGGGACTGGGCCCGGGCACACAGGTCCCAGCAACAGGCCTCTGCCAGCGGGAGGGGGGCGCTGACTCCAGGCCACGCTCCCCATGGTAGCCAACCTTGGCCGCTGGGCTGCGAGGCTGGTTGGGGACGCGTGGGGTGGCGCTGCTCAGGACGCCGGGCAGCTCCGGCTGCTTCTGCAGCTGCTGGGACCCGCATTTCCCCCTGTCTCTGTCTCTGTCATCGCAGCTGCCACTGCCTCTGTCACCGGCAAGAAGGGGGGGAGGGGAAGCCAAGCCCCGAGAAATAACAAACAGACCCAGTTTCCCCAAATCAACCTGTCGCCACAAAGGGAGGGGAAATGGAGAGGCCTGGCCAAAGCTGACCTTCTGTTTACATTTTCCTTGGAAACGAAAGAAATAATCGCCGGCGCTGTAAGGAGCCGACTTCAGATGGCCCCCCTCCTTCCTCCGCCCTTCCCCCCGTCCTATTCATGCGCAGCCAGGGATGACACTGGAATCTTGAATCAAACTAAGTGGTTACTATGGTGTCAGCCTGAAATTATGAATCTCCGAGCCGGCCAGCACAGAGGCGCCGAGCCAGGGGTACACAATTAAAGCAGAGAGACCGAGGGAAGAGAAGGCACATTGTATTTCAATAGCAGCAAAATTGCACTTCCGAGCTCGGGAATTAAAAAAAAAAAAAAAAAAGATGTGCTTAGAAATGCAGTTAGAGGCATGATGGAGGCCAGGAATGGTCCGGGTTCTGCCACCCAGTCACCACCTCCCCCCCCCACTGTCCCCTTCTGCCCCTCCAGCCACTGCCAGCGGGGTGCTGGAGCCCTGCCACGCTGCCGCTGCCCCGTCCTGGCCCAGGGGACCAGGGGACACCTCCCCACGACCCACTGGGGACCTCGGAGTACATCTCTTGGGCACCGTCCTTGACGTGTCCCACGTGGAAACATTTACCATTGCTCCCAGCCCCACCTTTAAACACCTGGGATGAGATCCCCACACCCCCCCCTCACACCACCTGGCCTGAGGCCCTCACCTGGGCAACGGGGCCGCAAAGAAAAAGCCAGACCCCTCGAGTGTGACCTCCCATGCTCGCCCAGGTGTGACCTCATTCCTGTCTGACTCATCTCCCCCCTGGGCCGTCACTGCAGCTACCCTGGTCTCCTGGCTGTTCCTGGAATGTGACGGGCAACACGCCTGCCTCAGGACCTTTGCACTGGCTGTTCCTGCTGCTAGGAGAGCACCCCCAGATCTCTGTGATGGCACGGGTCTGTCTGCTTTGCTCACTGCCGTCATCTTCATGCCTGGGGATGCTCAGGATGCGGGGTGCTCGGTGAGCGACTGCACCAACCATTCCCCATCTTCCGGGTCCCATTTGGTCCACCTTTACCACGAGGGTCCGGACCAGGTTAGACGGACAAACCAGAGGCCCACCGCACAAGCAGATTCCAGCCTGGAAGTCTCCTTTGTTCAGTCTACACAGTGGTTGGCCTGCCAGGCATTTGTAAACTTGAATTCATCAACAACGTATTAAAAACTGGGAGACTGACCGTACACATCAGGAGAAGCTATCTTTCTTTAAAGGCTCGGTAGAACTTTCCCATCAAACCATCTGGATTTGAAGCCTTTTTCGAAATTTCCTCCTCCTCCCTCTCCCCCCTCCTCCTTTTTTTGCATTAAGCTATGATTTAACTTCTTTGGGGGGGGGGGAATAGATCTGTTCCTCCCCTCCCCCTTCCTCTTCTCCAATCAGTTTTGGTAGATCAGTCAGAGTTCCTGACTGTATACCACAAGTGGTCAATTAAGGCAGAAGGCTTATATTCTCCAGGGTTCACACGGCTTCCTGAATTTCTGGGAGGGTGAGAGACACAGACAGGAGTGAGAAGAAATTCTCAGCCCCTCCAAGAAACTCCACTGCTTCCACCCCGGGCACCATGGTCACAGCCGCCCCGAAGCCCTTTGCCACCAGAGCTGGTCTCTCAGTCGCAGCCCCTCCCCCCCCCCCACTGCCCACCCCCCTTCTTCCTCGCTTTCACCTCTGGAGCCCTGCCTTGGTGCATCCCCTTGGCTGGGTCCAGGTCACATGCTCAACTCCAGCTGCAAGGGCCCATGGGAAATGTAGTTTCTGGAGCGGAGAGCGGCGCTTCAGAGGGAACCGGGGGGGAGGTCAGGTGCGTCCAGGCTGCATCATCTGCCGCTTGGTATATATATACATATATATATATATTTTTTTTTTTTTTGCCCTAAAGACCCGCTCATTTTACTTGAGACTGTCTAATTAATTGGCACAAAATTTGTAATTTCCCATCATTTAGCCTATCTGTGTATCGGTCACGTCCCTTCTTCATTTTTATAGTTACCGATGTGTTTCCTTGATTGGGGTGGTTTTGTCTAGTTTCTCAATTTTTTCAAAGGATTATTTTTCATTTTTATAGCTCAAGTCTACCGTCGTTTTATTCTATTTCATTCATTTCTGCCCCTGTTCTTCATTAATTTCTTCTGCCTGCTTCCTTTCGATTTATTTTGATGTTCCTTTCCTAGCTTACTGGGGTAAACAGTCAGTTCCCTTGTCTTTTCAATCTTTTTTCTAATGACTACATTTAAGCTATTTATTTTCCTCTAAGTACACAAGTCTTGGACGGTATCCTGTGGGGTTTTATATTCAGTGCCTTTATTACTGCTCATTTCTAAATAGTTGGTAATTCGGTCTTGATTTATCGCTTAATTCACGTTACTTAGGTTTGTTTTTAAATTTCCAAGCAGATAGATTTGGCGATGCTAGCCTGTGGTTTAGTTCATTTTACTTGAATTGAGGTTGGACAATGTGGCTGGCATGGAGTTTTAAAAAGCAAAGGCAACATGAAAATATATTCTGCCTGTAAAAGATTCAGTCAGTAGAGAAGTTTATAGAATCAAACATGAAAATAGGTGCCCTTTTGTGATTATCGTCGTTCTCACCAACTTCATTTTCCTGCTTAGCGCTAATCTCTGTGGATAGTTTGGGGGGTATTTTTCAGTCCTGTTTGTGTATTTACATATGTATGCATATACTCATCTCTAATTTTAAAAAATCACTTCCACATTAAACGGTGTCTTGGAGAATTCCCGGCTAACACTTAGTTACCTCCAGCCATTTTTGTCTCCAAATAAGTGTTTCCTTTGATTTGACAAGAGCCCACAAATTTTGATAGCGTGCTCTCATTGCCCATTTTTAAGCAACTTTTCTTGTGGTTTCGATTTACCTTTTGACTCGAGCTGTTTACGAAAGAAAGTTTTAAATGCTTTCCAATTGTGTACGTAGGTTTGAGAACACAGAGGAAGATGGAAAATGCTCCATCTCTTTCTGAGAGAACTGGGCAAGGATATTTTAAGAATAAAAATACGTGTGGCGGCTGGGTGGCTCAGTTGGTTAAGTGTCCAACTTCCGGCTCAGGTCATGATCTCACGGTTCGTGGGTTCGAGACCCGCGTCGGGCTCTGTGCCGACGGCTCAGAGCCTGGAGCTGCTTCAGATTCTGTGTCTCCCTTTCTCTCTGCCTCTCCCCTGCTCATGCTGTCCCTCTCTCTCAGAAATAAATAAGACATTAAAACTTTTTAATACAAATAAACCCATGTCACACTTTAAAATTTTTCCAAAAGCCTAAAGAAAATATTAATGGATCACAGCCACCACAGAAGCGAAAGATGGAAAAGCAGGATGGACTCCAGAAGTCAAGGGAGCGCTCAACAAACATGAATGTAATATGATTCGCCGTATTAACAGATGGAAACAGAAATGCACGTGACCGTCACGTGGGTACCCCCACCGAAGCACTTGATAACATTTGACAATCGTTTCTGACTTGTAAAATCAATAGGTTTTGCACACAGAGAATTTCCCTACACAGAGAAGGGAAATTCCCGGATTTCATGAAGACTATGAATTAGAAAACTGCATCTTGAGACAAGGATTCCCACTTCCGCCAGATTATTCAGCCACCCCCAGAGATGCCGGGCTGAGCAGCACAAGAGAGTGTACCCAGGCCCGGCCCCCAGGGTGCAGGCTGGCCCTGGAGGCTTGTGGGGAACAACGGAACTAACTTTCTGGGATGCCCAAGGTTGGGTCCTAAGGCACTCTGCAATGCGAAAGAAAAGGCATCTCCGGAAGGAAAACAATGAAACCCTCATTGTCTGCAGATGATAGGGTTGCCCCCCTGGAAAAACAGATGACAGGTGAAAAAGTAAAGCAAGTAGGAAGACCCAGTAGCCACGACCAATCAGAAAATATTTGGGGGAAAATCGTACGCCACTCACAACGGAAACAAAAACTAGAAAATCCTTACCAATAAATGGAACACGGTCCTTATGAAAGAAATGATCAAACTTTACATAAAGGAGCCTTACAGAGGAAAGCATACTAGGTTCTTGGACACAAAGAGATCAATTCTCCCCCCTGAGGAGTCTACAAATTCAGTGCAAACAAGAGGCCCGGCACAGACTGCTGGCTCCCTGCCCGACGCCCAGTGCTAGTGACGGCACAGGGGAGGGGGGAAGGTGATAGAGCTGAGAAGCTAGCAGAAAGCTGTGAGACAGAAGGCGGTTGAGTGCTGGTGTGCGGGGGAGTGTGTGTGAGTCTGTGTGTGGGAATGATTGCGTGAGAGTCTATGTGTGTGTGTGACTGTGTGTGAATGCTTGTGTGTGACAGTCTGTGCGCGGGAGTCTGTGAGTGTGTGTAGGTGTGACTAGGTGGGACTGTGTGTGTGTGAGTGTGTGCCTGTGTGTGTGAGTCTGTAGGACTCTGTGAATGTGTGTGACTCTGTGTGTACGTGTAAGGTCTGCGTGTGAATGATTTTGTGTGACTGCGTGTATGTGGTCTGTCCATGTATGCGTGAATCTGTGCGTGCGTGTGCGTCTTTGTGTGTGGATGGCTGTGTGCGAGTGGGTGTGTAGGAAGGGGAAAGGAGGACTTTCCAGACTGGGAAAGACCATGATTGTGGCGGTGGATGGGACAGAAATGCCTTTGTACTGGCTCTTTCCTGTCTCCGTCTGGGGGACCTTTGAGAAGCCATCACCTCTCCAAGGGCCCAAAGACCAGCAGCACCGCCCGGACAGACAGCCTGGAGGCAAGGGGTTCTCCCTCCTGCCTCCATGGTGGGGGCGGGTGACGGGAAGGAGGGGCTCAGTCCCTGACAGTCCCCTGCCCCTCCCCCTTCACGCCTCAGGACAAGGTCATTATAATAGAAGGAGACGGCCGGACGCAATTGCACTCTGGGTACCTAACGCTGGGTAGCAAACCACCCGAGAGCTCAGTGCCTTCGCGTAATGATCCACCCTCAGTTCCCCAGATGCCGTGGGCTCGCTGGGCCCAGCGGGGCAGCCTTCCCCGGGGCTCCCGCGCCGCTGCACACACGTGGAGGCCGGGGTCACCGAAGACTGGACGGGACCCCCAGAGTGACGCACGTCCGCGCCAGCAGGTCAACACCGACTGTTGGTTGGCCGGGAGGCCATCTGGCGCCTGCACGTGGCCTCTCCCCGTGTGGCTTGGCTTCCCCGTGGACAGCTAGCGTCAGAGAGGGATGGGTACCAGGATCCCAAAGCACCCAAGGGGATGCTGGTCTCGCGCCCTGGCCAGACTGCCTCTCCTGCCACATTCTATGCGCCAAGAGGAGTGGCCAGCATGCCGCCTCCGAGTGCGCGCCCGCCACGCAGGCACAGGGAAGAGGGGCCTTTGCTTCTCTCCCTCAAGTCCTCGGGCTCCCAGGCCGCTGCCTCTTCCCTCCGGAGTTCACATTTCCCTTCAGACGTATAAGCTACTCTTACACTGTGCAACGGATAAAAACACTCCCCAAGTAAGAGCCCAAATGTGTTAAGGGTAAGCGCGAAAAGATTAAACTGGAATGCCCAACATTCACATCAACAGCAGAAAATAAGATCTGTCTGTTGAAATATGGCAACATTTGTAAAAAATAAAGAAAGCGTGATAAATAGGAAACAAAAAAGAATTCGAGAGACATAGATCTGAACAGGACCAGGATTCAGCGCGGCACAAACGGGGTGGCTGCGCCATACAGAACACGGGGAGTCTTAGAGGGATTTTTAAAAAAGAATCTAGTGACATGATTCTGACAGAGACACATTTAAAGACATGAAAATAAAAGGAATGGGGGAGAAAACAGGGGAATAGCGAATGGAAGAGACTCGGCGCAGCCATGTTAGCATCGGAAGGGGTTCAAGGCCAGGATTCAAGGCCAAAACCTCATAGGGGGCAAAGGGGCATTCTGTTTTGTTTAAAAGGACAATGGATTGAGAATATCTAATACCATGAAGAATAAGAATAAGGAGCATGTGTTCACCTAAAACACAGCCTCGAGATATGTAACGTAACAAGTAAAGGAATTTGGAGAAATACAGATAACACCGACAGTAGCTGAAAATTTTAACACATCTCTCACAAGAACAAACAGACCAGCCAAACCACAGACAGAAGCAGGGATCTGGAAGATGTGTTATTTTTGAGGGCATATGGAACAAATGAAGTCTCTCTAAGTTAACAAAGAAATCAATAGCCTCTGAACCCATTCTCTAACCCTGGTGTGAGAAAATGAGATCTGCAACAATGGGGTAACATCTTAGAATTCCCCCACGTCACTGAAAAGGGGAGAACATTGCAAGTAAATAAGATACTGAACCAAAAAGAGAAAATAACTACAGACATAAGATGCATTTTTCAAAATGGGTGAATATTATGAACAACTGTATGTCTGACGTATTTGAAAACCCGGACAGAATGGATACCTTTCTGGCAAGAATCGGAGAAAGAAGAAATAGGAGGTTTGAACAGATCAATAACCATTAGGGAAGCCAAAAGAGTCTCAAATAACCACTTTCCCCAAAACCTCAGGGCCCAAACTCGTTTTACGAGTGAGCTCAACCAAACTTTCAAACAAGCAGATCTCAGTAAGAGGCAGGTTGTCCCCGAAACTCAGAGCCGTGAGGGAGCCGCCCTAGTCATTTTACAAAGGATAACACTGGTCCCCAAACCAGATAAGGACAGGACAAGGTGGGAAAATCTCAGAGCCGTGCCTTTTACGAACATGGACGCAAAGATTCCAGATCTGCTAATGAAACCCAGCAGCGTATTTTCTTTTTTTTTTTTTTTACTGCTTTTTTATTTATTTCTAGCAGAGAGAGAGAGAGAGACAGCGTGAGCAGGGGAGGGTCAGAGAGAGAGGGAGTCACAGACTGAAATAGGCTCCAGGCTCTGAGCTGGCAGTCAGCACAGAGCCCGACGCCGGGCTAGAACCCACGAACCGCGAGATCATGACCTGAGCGAAAGTCGGACGCTGAACCGACTAAGCCACCCAGGCGCCCCTCAGCAGCGTATTTTCAAATGCAATCCATCTCGTGTTTCCTTTTGTGTAAAAATTTTAAGGCCGACAGAACGAAGCCATGGTGTCAGAAGTCAGGGAGGGGTTAACCCTTTCACGATAAGGCCTGGGGGGTGGGGGGGAGGGACAGATGATCATTGTTCGGCTTTCGCTCCCACAGGTTTGTGCTCACGTATTCTGTGTCTGTAGGCAAGTTCCACTTCGAAGACAGATTCTCTTAAAAAGTAACATACCCGGTAGGATTTATACAAGGAGGGAAAGAATGTTTTTTTTTAAGGATGATGGAGAATTAGAATACCTGTCAATGAAATCCACTCATCAATGACCTAAGGGGAAGATTACACAATTATCTAAATCGACACAGAAACGGCATTTATTAACGTCCAATACCTGCTTGCTCATGATGAGAATTCCAAGCATGTGGATTACCTGTGGATTACCACCGCCTTCACCTGGTAAAGGCTGTGCGCCCCGACCCCCCCACACCCACGGGCCACTGTCCCTCAGACACAAACACGGTCGATCGTTCTCTTTAAGACGAGAAATCGTTCACGGATGCCTGCTCCAGCACTCCTGGGGACGGCAGTGGGGGACATGGGCTCGTTACGTGTGGCAAAATAAAACTGAATCTCTACCTTCGACTGTATCCTAAAGGAACTTCACACACCGAGTACATATTGATCATTTACTAAGGTGAACCTGAATACGAATCATAAAGCTGGCCAGCGACTAGCAAAGGCAATGCGGGAAAACGCATTTGTGACCTAAAGATGAAGGCAGGCTCCTTAAACAAGACACAGGAGCGTAAATCATAAAGTAGAAAACAGATGCACTCGACTACATCCAAAGGGAGTGGTTTCGCTCAATAAGGACACGTAGGCAAAGATACGGCCGCCAAGTGATAGATGGAGGAATATCCGAAACGCGAGGGTGTGCAAGGCGCTCCAGCAAACTAACAACACAATAATCCACCGAACAGCAGAAGGAGAAGGGGCGCGGTGAGGCGGCTCGTGGCAGGGGAAACCCAAATAGTCCTTAAGTACACGGAGAGAGGCTTCACTTCACTCGTAATCAGAAAATGCACATCCGCACAATTACACCATCACAGAGGCAGAAAACAGGCCGGCAGAAATATCTTGCATTTGGCAAAGAGACAGGGAGCCGGGAAGGCTCAGGCGTTGGGGGAGGGCGGGGGGGAGTGAAAACGGGCGCAGCCTTTCTGAAGAGCAATCAGACAGCGTTTACTGAAAATTAAGTGATGCAGCGAGGAAAGCTGTTCTCGGTCACAGGCCCTCAAGAAACGGGGGCAGGTACCGGCGGGAGGGCACGTACCAGGAGGTCGATCTGAGCATCGCTTATGGAATCAGGGGGCTGGAGGCACCCCTCGTACCCGTCGCTAGGGGACTGTGCTAGATGCTGCCCAAGAAATACTATGCAGCTGCTGGCGGCAATGAATTTGACATACCGACAGCCGCCTCGCATATTTTGAAACATCATGATGATGGTGGGGGGGGAATGTATAGTAATCTGACACAAAACAATAGCGAATACTCCATCAGGATTCATAACTACCCAAAGACGTATCAAGCAAATTAGTAGGTGCCTGCTTAGGAGATGGGGATCAAGGAAGAAAAGGAAAAATCATTAATATAAAATAAGAAAAGGACGTTGCATGGAAAACGGACAGTAGACCATGAAGTGAGGATTCATAATTAACCCAATGTCTGTCTCACCCCGCCTGCTGCCCAATAACTAAGTACAGCCATTAATAAATTAACTCGACGTAACAGCCATCAAAAACCCAACAGAATTTTTCTGAAGAACCTGCCACTCTGGGCCCCCAGGCTCACGTGGAAGGCGCAGAATAGCCCCGAAATTAATCCTAGGAACAGCGGCAGCGAGAAACAGCCCAGGAATTTCAGAACCAGCCTGCTGAATAAATGGGAATCTTGAGCACAAAAAAATTGGCATTCGGCTTCACAGCGTCCGCAACAATAAATGTCAGATAGATCAAAATTCCGGACGTAAAGAATCTATAAAAGCACGGGGCCGGGGGCGGGGTGGGGGCGATTTATGGCACAAATCTTCCGAACTTGGGCCGGGGAAAAGCCTTTCTAAGCAAAACCGAAGCCGGAAAATGTGTAAAGGAAGCCCTCTGGAGAACAGACAATGTGGGAAAAGACACCATAAACAGATTTCAAACACTAATGTCAGGCTGGGAGACAACAGTTACAACGTTTATTACAGGAAAAGCACTAATATCCACCAGAGATAAGGTGCCCTGAACAGGTCAAGCAAAAGAAACAAGGCGGAGAATAGAAACAGGAAATTCACGCACAGAGGAAAACAAACACTTCATATACATATGAAAAGAAGCCCAGTTTCACTAATCAGAAAACCCCAAATTAAATCAAAAACTCGATTCCAGGTTTGGCCCACTGGATTGGTCAAAATCCTCAGACTTGAGTCGCTCTCTAGGACTGGAAGAGCTGAGATAAAATGAGCACTTCTTTCACTCTGGGGAGTGTGGACGTTGTATTTTGCTCGAAAATTCTTATAACTATTTTTTGCAATTGCCCGCGTGGATTAAGATCATGAATATATATTTTCTTCAATTTGCAAAGACGAGGCACGCTCATTTTAGAAAACTCAGGTCATTTGGAGTCACAGCACCCAAAGCCATTCAGTCACCGCCATTTTTCAGAGTGTCTCCCCCAGGCCCCTCCCTAGAGGTACCTGCACAAATGGATATATAGGGGACGGGTGTGTGCGCGCGCGCACGTGTGTGCATGTGCGGTGCGTTCACGTGCCCATGTGGGAGCGTTAAATTCTTCTCACCGATGGGGTCTCTGCGCAGCTGGACCACCTCCCCGAGCCGTGGGTCAGGGCGCATCGCCCAGGATGCGGTGATCCCCAGCCTCGAAGGCAGAGTAACCCGGGTCCAAAGGCAGCTGGAGAATCGGCTACCAGTGGCCCCGAAAATGACCTGAAGGGCACAGAAAGGAGCCCAGGGTTGCATGCCAGAGCCTCCCCGCTCACACGCAGGTGAGAAGCCGGCAGCAGAAACCCTGGTCAGACACACAAGGGGCTGGGCCATCACGGGCAGACGGGTCAGAGCCGGGGACCGTATGGAGCGAAGCTGGATCGGAGTTGACTGGAAGGTTCTTGACTGCCCCCTTTCAGGCGTGGCTTAATCGCTGGGACTCCGTGACGCTCCCCTGCCTTTCATCTCCTCTCTTGACCCACCCGCTCCTCCATGTCTTGACTCTCTCTTCCCCAGTGCTGGTCTCCCTCCATCTGGAGGCCTCGGCCAGTTCCAGACTCAACTAGGAAGAAAGCGATTTTTCCCCCAACTCTTGCGACGGAGTCTCAGGATTAGACTTCAGGGGCAGGTGCGGGTCCCCGGGCGAGGATGACGTGCCCCGGAGGGTCAGGGCTGGGCCAGCTCTGCCAGAATCGCACTGAGCCGGGGGACGTGGCTCCCTCAAGGAAAATCACGCTGCTGCTACCGCAGGACAAAAGTGGGTGCTAGGTGGCCCCAGATGACGGCTGTTGCCGTCATGACCTTTGAGGTCACCTAGATCCTGACGCCACACTGAGCAGTTACATTCGCTGCGCAAACCTCTTAATTTCCTAATATGGACGTTGCAGCTCTAAAGCAGGGATATGGGGGCGCCTGGGGGGCTCAGTTGGTTGGGCGTCCGACTTGGGCTCAGGTCACGACCTCGCTGTTTGTGGGTTCGAGCCCCGCGTCGGGCTCTGTGCTGACAGCTCAGAGCCTGGAGCTGCTTCGGATTCTGTGTCTCCCTCCCTCTCTCTGCCCCTCCCCAGCTCGTGCTCTGTCCCCTTCTCTCTCTCAAAAATAAATAAAAACATTAAAAAAATAAATAAATAAAACAGGGATTTAAATCTCCATGTTGTGTTTTTAAATTAAACAACATGCGGAGCCCCCAGTGTGGGGCCCGGCACACAGTAGGTCCTCAATTCCTGTGTATTTCCTCTGCTTCTCTCCCTACGCCTCCTTCTCCTCTGACCTGTTCCCCGCCCCCTCCCCACACTCGGGGGGTAAGTGGAGGTGGAGTCCCGGGGGGAGGCGGAGAGCAGCTCTTCCCAGTGGCCTCGGCTCAGGGGAATCAAATTCCGTGAGCAAGGGACATGGTCAGAAAACGGAAATATCTGGCCAAGCCTTCAGAGATTTAATTAAAATTAATATTGTGCCTTATCGAAGCAGAAAGCTCAACCCTGCACATGTAGAAGAATCTATGTAACCAATTAGCTGAGTCGAACATGACCGTCCAGCCTTCAACAAGTCCCTCTCCACTCCCCCTTGGCCCAGAGTTGCTAATGCCATGCGCCTTCAACGAACGGCCCGGCGAAACGGGTGATCGATAAGGGGACAAGAGCGAGTCTCCGGTGAGGCTTGGGAGAAGAGGGTGAGCTTGCCCTGCGCATCACAGGCCACCTGACTATAAATGCTCCGTGAGTGTGGCTGGCAGATCAGAGATTTCCCCTACCACCCACCAGCTGTGTGACCTCAGGCAGGTGAATTCACCTCTCTGGGCTGGAAGGTTCACTTCACGTGGCTATACTGAAGGCTGGAGATACAAGTCATACAGTGGACAAATCAAACTATGTCAGCTGGTTTCTATGAGCCGAATCTAGCTAATTTTTCTTATTTGTGATCTTCACCTGAATTTGCTCATAATGTTTTGAAAATATTCACATTTCCCACCAACCAAAATGGCAAAAATCCTGACGTTTGAGAACACACTCTGTTGGCAAAGCTGTGGGGGAAAGGGGCACTCTCATACATTGCTGCTGGTGGTGTAAATTCATACCATCTAAATGGAAGGAAATTGGGCAAAAGTTGAAAATGTACAAAAATAAACTTTTGATTGTTGATGTAGTTATTCCACCTTAAGGCATTTATCCTAGAGATGATACACTTGCACATGAACAAAACAAGACGTGCAGTGACCGTCATTGTTATGGTGTAATAAGTGAAAGACTGAAAACGGATACCTCCATCAACAAGGGATGGGTTCAGGGTTGCCAGAAAGAACGCAGGAAGCTCGTTTAGATTTGAACTTCAGAGCCCTGGGGGGCTCAGTCGGTCAAGCGTCCGAATGTGGCTCAGGTCATGATCTCGCAGTTTGTGGGTTCGAGCCCCACGTCGGGCTCTGTGCTGACGGCTCAGAGCCTGGAGCTGCTTCGGATCCTGTGTCTCTCCCTCTCTCTGCGCCCCCCCGCCCCCCCGCTCATGCTCTCTGTCTCAAAAATAAACATTAAAAAAAATTTTTTTAATGTGAACTTCAGATAAATAATAAATGCCTTTTTGGTGTAAGTACACACTCAATATGTCCCATAATCTCACTTGCTAAATGTGGCCCTTGGATGGGTCAAATCAGCATTCCTCAACCTCACCCTATTAACACTTGGAACAAGATAATTTTTTATTGCACGTAGTTGATGTCCCACATTGTATTAGTCTCAGATGCACAACATAGTGATTCAACATTTGCACACATCACAAAGCGATCACCAGGATAAAGGTGGCTACCATCTGTCACCATACACAGTTGTTGCAATATTACTAACCGTAATCTCTGCAGCCTGTGACTTACTTATTTTATAACTGGAGGTTTTTATCCTTTAATCCTTTCCCCCAATTATGCCCATCCCCCAGCACCCCCCGCCCCAATCGGGTAACCGCAAGATTGCTCTCTGTATCTACGAATCTGTTTCATTTGGTTTTGTTTGTCATTTGCACTTTTTTAGATTCCATATGTAAGTGAAATCATATGGTATGATTTTTTTCTGACTTACTGCATTTAGCACGATCCCCTGATCCCCCTCTTAAGACCATCCATGTTGTCGCAAATGGTAAAATCTCATTCTTTTTTATGGCTGAGTAATATTCCAGAGTGTGTGTGTGTGTGTGTGTGTGTGTGTGTGCACGCACACGCGTGTATCCCATCCTTCTGTCCATGGACACTTAGATTACTTCCATGCCTTAACTATGGTGAATAATATCACAATTATGTGGTTCTATCTCTTTTTATTCTTGATGAGTCTGGTTAAAGGTGTATCCACTTTGTTCATCTTTTCGAAGAGCCAGTTCATTGATCTTTCCTACTGCCTTTTAGTCTCTATTTTGTTTATTTCTCCTCTGATCTTTATTATTCCCTTCCTTCTACTAACTTTGGGCTTTGCTTGTTCCTCTCTTTCTGGTTTCTCCAGGTGTAAGGGTAGCAGGCTCATTTGGGATTCTTCTTGTTTGCTGGGGTTGGCCTGTGTCACTATGAACTTCCCTCTCAGACCGGCTTTTGCGACAACCCAATGGTCTTGGAGCGTTGTGTTCCCATTTTCATTTGACTCTAGGAATTTTGTTATTTCCTCTTTGATTGTTTTGGACCCTTTTTTTTATGTAGCAGCACGTTGTTTCATCTCCGCACCGTTGCCCCTTTCCGTTCTTGTGATTGATTTCGAGTTTCTCGAGGATTTCAAGCTTCTCATTTATTCAGTCTTGTTTTGTGGCCTAACGTGAATTATCCTGGAGAATGTCACGCACACTTGAGAAGAATGCGTTCTGCAGTCTGGGGATGGAATATTCCGTATCTGTGAGGTCCATCTGGTCTAATGCGTCATTTCAGGCCAATGTTTCCTTATTGGCTTTCTGTCTGGATAATCTATCCATTGATGCAAGTGGGGTGTTAAAGTCCCCTACTATTGTTGTATTGCCGTTCGTTTCTCCCTTTAGGTCTGTTTATAGTTGCCTTATATATTTAGATGTGCTTATGTTGGGCGCATAGCTGTTTACAAATGTTACAGCCTCTTGTTGGATTGATCCCTTTATCATTAGGTAGTGTCCTTCTGTGTCTTTCATTACAGTCTTTGCTTTAAAGTCTACTTTGTCTAATACACATATAACTCACCCCCGCTTTCTTTGCACTTCCATTTGCATGGAATGACTTTTTCCATCCCCTCGCTTTCAGTCTGTTTGTGTCTTTAGATCTGAAGTGAGTCTCTTGTAGGCAGCATGTAGATGAGTTTTGTTTTTGTTTTTTATTCACTCGGTCATCCTATGTCTCTTGATTGGCGCATTTAATCCATTTACATTTAAAGTAATCCTTGATAGATATGTACTTATTACCATTTTGTTGATTGTTTTCTGGTTGTTTCTGTAGTTCTTCTCTGTTCCTTTCTTCTTCCCTTGTTCTCTTCTCTTGTGATTTGGTGGCCCTACTTAGTGTTATGTTTATACCTCTTTCTCTTTATTTTTTTGTGTATCTATTATAGATATTTGCTTTGTGGTTACCATGAGGATCACATATAACATCGTGAACTACCTTTACTATTATGTTTACCTCTGCTGGTGAGATTTTTTTTTTTCTTTCATAATTTTATTATTTCTGGTTATGGCCTTTTCTTTTCCTTTTAAATAAGTGCCTTTAATGGGCACCTGAGTGGCTCAGGTCATGTTCTTGCAGTTTGTGGATTTGAGTCCCACGTCGGGCTCTGGGCTGACAGCTCAGAGCCTTGGAGCCTGCGTCAGATTCTGTGTCTCCCTCTCTCTCTTTGCCTCTCGCCCACTCACACTCTGTCTCTCTAAAAAATAAATAAACATTAAAAGAAATGTTTTTTAAAGAAGTCCCTGTAACATTTATTGTAAGGCTAGTATGACGGTGATAAACCGCTTTAGCTTCTGCTTGTCTGGAAAACTCTTGATCCCTTCGTCCATACTAAGTGATAACCTTGCCAGGTAGAGTATTCTTGCTTGTAAGTTTTTTTCCTTTCAGCACTTTGAACATATCATCCCATTCCCTTCTGGCCTGTGACGCTTCTGCTGAAAAATCAATCACTAACCTTCTGGGATCCCCTTATATGTAACTAGTTGTTTTTCTCTTGCTGCTTTCAAGGTTTTCTCTTTAACTGTTGACATCTTTGTTATAATGTGTGTTAGTGTGCTTCTCTTGGGGCTCATATTATTTGGGACCCTCCGTGCTTCCTGAACTTGGATGTCTGTTTTCTTCACCAGGTGAGGGAAGTCTTCATCCATTATGTCTTCAAATAGGTTTTCTGTCCCTCTCCCTCCTGTTCTCCATCTGGACCCCTATGATGAATGCAAATGTTAGTATGCACTTGATGATGTCCCAGAGGTTCCTTAAACTATCCTCATTTTTTCAATTATTTCTTCTTTTGGTAGTTCCAATGATGTGATTTCCCCTACACTGTCTTCCAGATTATTGAGCCATTCTTCAGCATGTCTAATCTGCTGTTGATTCCCTCTAGTGTATTTTTTCAGTTATTGAATTCTTCAGCTCGAGTGCTTTTTTTTTTTTTACATTTTCTGCTTCTTTGTTGAAATTCTCATGGTGCTCATCCATTCTTCTCCTGAGCCTGGTGAGTATCTTTATGACCATCACTCTGACCTCTTTATCAGAGACACTGCTTTCCTCCATTTCATTCAGTTCTTTTTCTGAGGTTTTGTCCTCTGTTCCTCTGTCTCGCCATTTTACCCAGCTCTGTTTTTCTCCCTTGTGTATTAGGTGGATCAGTTACATCTTCCAGTCCTGACGGGGGGTGACTTCGTGTAGAGGAGGTCCCGTGAGGTCTAGTGGTACAAACCTCCCTGGTGCCCTGAGCCAGGTGTCCCAGGGATGTCCCCCGTGTGGGATGCATGCACCCTCCTGTGGATGGGTCACAGCTGGTGTGGAGCTCTGGTGAGCGGGGCAGTCCCGGGCCCGTCTGCTGAGAGGCTCAGCCCTGACTGCCACAGGTGGTGTGTGGAGGTGGCCCCCCAGGGTGGGAGCTACTGGATGCCACCTGGACAGTGTGGGAGGCTGGGGGCCATTGGCAGAGCAAGTCCACACAGGAATATCACGGTGGGCCAAGGGATGATAGCATGGTAGAGGGAGAGTGTCAGCAATGGCACCAGGCCAGCTAGGGAGGAGATTGAAAAACCTGGTGCCCGCCAGATCTTCCATCCCTGGTGAACATTCCAGATCTCTGCCCCTCACACACACACACACACACACCCTAAAATCAGTCAGTGACCCTCCTTCACGTGTAACCCAGGTGCTTTTCAAACTGCTGCCTCTGCACCGGGTCTTGGAAAGAGTTAGAGTGTGAGATCTCTTAAAAGTGGCATCTTGGGGGGCGCCTGGGTGGCTCAGTCAGTTGAGCGTCCGGCTTCAGCTCAGGTTGTGATCTTGCAGCTCGTGGGTTCAAGCCCCGCGTTGGGCTCTGTGCTGACAGCTCAGAGCCTGGAGCGTTTCAGATTCTGTGTCTCCCTCTTTCTACCCCTCCCCCGCTCACGCTGTCTCTCTCTCTCTCTCATAAATAAATAAAACATTAAAATTAAAAAAAAAAAAGAGTGGCATCTTGAAGCGCCTGGGTGGCTCTGTCGGTTAGGCGTCTGACTTCGGCTCTGGACATGATCACGATTTGTGAGTTCGAGCCCTGTCAGTGCGAGCCTGCTCAGGATTCTCTGGCTCCCTCTCTCTCTGCCCCTCCCTCGCCCTCTCTCTCTCTCAAAATATGTACATAAACTTTTTTTTAAAAAGGGAGGAAAAAGAGTGGAGTCTCACTTTCCTGCTGCCCTCCGGCTCTCCCAGACATACGTTCCACTGGTTTGCAAAGCCAGACGGTATTCAGGCTCATCCTTCCAATGTAGGGCCCCTGGACCAGACGTCTGGCGTGGGGCTTGGGCCCCTCCGGCTGTGGCAGCCCCCCTGCTCGCGGGCATCGCACTGCGGGGAGTCCTAAGTCGGCCATGTCTCTGCCACTCCTACCTGCTCCCATGTGGCTTTTTCTTTACGTTTTTAGTCGTGAAAAATCTGCTCTCTAGTCTTCCGTTGGTGCTCAGACGTAGCTGTCCCATGTGTGCTGGGAGTTTTGGTGTGTCGCGGGGAGGTGAGCTCATGACCTGCTTAGTCTACCATCTTGGTAGTCAACCGTAGACGCACACACACGCGCAACAGACATACACACACGTGTGCACACACATGCACACACGCATACATCCGTGCACATCACACAGTACTATGGGAGGGTCAAGGAAGGCAGCAACTCCCGACGTATCAGTAGGACAAGGTCTCCGGAACGTTCCTCAGTGAAATAAGCACAGAGTAGCCTGCGTATACCACCTTGTACGTAATAAAGGAGTAGGAGCTAACGTCCGCTCATTTATGCTACGAGTGTTCTGAAAGGAGACATAGAAACTAAGTGCCAAGGTCACCCTGGGCTGGGGGTGGAGAGGAAGACACTGGGTGAACGGGCCATGGTGGGGGGGTCCCCTGTGAACAGATGAGCCAGTCAACAAATTAAGAGTAAAACGGATTCCGTTGTCAGTTGATTCCATTCAGAAAATGGAAGGTTTCACATTGAATGTTCAGACTTCTCAGTCTTCTAGAAAACTCCAAGTCGGAAACACTGGGACTGGGTGCTTGTGTGGGGTCGGCTAGCAGGTGCCGAGAAGCAGCGACCGCTGCAGACAGGGCGTCCTGTGCATCTCGCCAGCACCCACCTGGCCCTGATGTAGCTAATTTAAGCGACCCCCCCCTCCCCCGAGAGAGAAGGGGTTGCCCAGCGCCTCTCCTCTGTGTCCCTCCCTGGGGGCCGTCGCCCCCGTGCCCCCCACTCCAGGCCCTTGTGCTGAAGGCTCTGGCCCCAGCCTGCAGGCGTCCTCAGCACCCGGTCCCTCCCTCCCCCCGGCCCATCATCCAGCACCCTGGGCTCCATCTGGGCCGCCAGCCCCTTGCCACGCCCTGAGGGTCCGCACCACCAAGCCCGGGGGCCAAGTCCCCGCCCCTCCTGACCGCTTTGCTTTCCTCACAGCCTCGCCCACCTGCTCCTCCCCTTTTCAGAAACGTGCCACCAACAGGGAGCTGGGTTCACGTCCCACCTCCGCCACTGACTGGCTGCGACCTTTCTGCGCCTCAGTTCCCTCATCTGCAAAATGGGCCTCACGATGACTTCTCTTCATTCATTCCGCGAGTACTTAGCGAGTGCCCACTGTGTCCCAGTCTAGGAACAGGGCCCTAAAAGAGGCCCAAGCCTCTGCCCTCGTAGAGGGAGAAATAACAAAACGTAAAAATTAAAACGCACGGTGTCACAACGGTGCAGGGGAGGAGCATCGGTCTATACGGATGGTCAGCAAGGGCTAACATCTGAGTAAGAGCCCACATGGCAGAAGAAGCAAGTTACGCGCATGTCTGGAGGGAAAGGGTCCCAAGCAGATGCAAAGGCCCTGAGGTAGGAGGGAGCCTAACATGTCCGTGGAAAGGAAGGAAGCCACCGTGGCTGGCGTGGGTCAGGAGGGAGAGATGGGGAGAGCGTGCGGAGCGGTAACTGGGGCCCAAGCCTGCCGGGCCTCGGGGCCAGCGTCAGGACTGTCGAGTGAGGTGAGATTCGGTGTGGAGTCCAGAGCAGAAGAAGGCTGTGCAGGGCACAGACCGAGGGGAGAGGCCACCCTCAGGAGGCTGTTGTGACCATCCCCGCAAGACGCCGTGTCTCTGGTCCCGGGGCGGGGTGGAGGGGGGGGTCCAGATGCGTCCGATTCCACCACTGTGTTGGAGGTGGAGGTGACAGGCTGTGGGTGTGGGATTGTGAGAGACAGACGGGGCCAGGAAGGCCACCCAGCTTTCGGGCCATTGCACCCCCTCATGGGCACAGTCCGGTCACACCTGATTCGTCTGTCTGCCTGTCTTTCCTTTGCCTGGGCCCAGACTGCTGGACACGGAAACATCAGACACCCCAGCCGGGCCCATGGGCGCCCTGGGAAAGGGTAGGCTGTCCCTCACCACGACACTCGAACGCCCGCGGGGTGCTGGCCTCCTTGATAGGTCTCTGGCCCGTTGCTCCCCTCCGTCCCCACTGCCTTCCCCGCGGTGGGCTGGATCAGGGTTCCAGAGACGTCCACGTCCTAATCTGTGGGACCTGAGAATGTCGCCCGTCCCCACGGGCGTGGTTAACTCGGGGTTTTAAATTTCTGTTTTTAATGTTTTATTTATTTCCGAGAGAGAGAGTGTGTGCGCAGGGGAGGGTCAGGGAGAGAGGGAGACACAGAATCCGAAGCAGCTCCAGGCTCTGAGCTGTCAGCACGGAGCCCGACGCGGGGCTCGAACCCACGAACCGTGAGATCATGACCTGAGCGGAAGTTGGCCGCTTAACTGGCCGAGCCCCCAGGCGCCCCAAGTCAAGGGTCTTAAAGTGGGAGCGTAGCGTGGCTCCCAGGCGCACCCAGCGTCCCCACGAGGTCTTTATGACAGGAGGCGGGAGGTCAGGGTCAGAGAAGGTTACGGAACGACAGAAGCGGAGGTCGGAGTGATGAGCTTTCAAAAGGAAGGAAGAGGGGACGCCTGGGTGGCTTAGTCGGTTAAGCGTCCGACTTTCGCTTAGGTCATGATCTCGCGGTTCGTGGGTTCGAGCCCCGCGTCGGGCTCTGTGCTGACTGCCAGCTCAGAGCCTGGAGCCTGTTTCAGTCTGTGACTCCCTCTCTCTCTGACCCTCCCCTGCTCACGCTGTCTCTCCTCTCTCCTAGAAATAAATAAACATAAAAAAAAAAAAAAAAAGGAAGGAAGAGGCCACTCGCCAGGGCCTGCTCCTGGCCTCCGGGACCCGGGAGCGGCGGGGAAACCGACTCCCCCCAGGGGCCTCGGGAAGGAACGCGCGCACCTTGACTTGGGCCCCGCGAGGCCCATCTCAGCCCGTGCCCTCCGGGACTGTGAGATGATACATCTGTGTTGGTTTAAGCCTCCGAGTTTGTGCGGATTTGTTTCAGCGGCGATAAGAAAGGAACCTTCCCTCCTGCCATGAGCGTCTCTGGAGGATCTTCCCAAAGCCCAGACGGCTCACATCGACACTCTGCGTACGATCCAGGGTTCCCATCACCGGCAAGCCCTGCGGTTTGGCACTGACGAACTCTGTGACCGGACCCCGGCCATCCTCAGCCCGCCGCCTGCCACCTGGTCGTGTCTTAAGGAGGATGCGTGCGATCGTAAAGGACGTGATGGCATCTCACGCGGGCTTCGATTAAAAGAAACTACTGGCGGGGCGCCTGGGTGGCTTAGTCGGTTAAGCATCCGACTTTCGCTTGGGTCATGATCTCGCGGTTCACGGGTTCGAGCCCCGCGTCGGGCTCTGTGCTGACTGCCAGCTCAGAGCCTGGAGCCTGTTTCAGTCTGTGACTCCCTCTCTCTCTGACCCTCCCCTGCTCACGCTGTCTCTCTCTCTCTCCTAGAAATAATTAAAACATTAAAAAGAATTAAAAAAAAAAAAGAAACTACTGGCTCCGTGGCACAACAGCCTTGGGGCTTCAGGCGCAGCTGGATCAAGGACCACTGCCAAGAAGCCATCTCTTACCGCTTCTGAGCTACGCGTCCCTGTGTTGGCCTCCTTTTCAGGCAGGCTGTCCCCTCGCGGGGGCCAACGCAGCCTCCGCAGTTTCGCTAATCTGCTTCTACCAGCTCAGGGACCCCCAGCGGAAGGAGCCATGTTTCACCACAGCGCCCGCGGGATTTCAGCTCTGACATGGGCGGATCACCCTTGAGCCAGGAACCCACCTCCCAACCAGTCACTATTGGGGGGGAGGGGGGCGGCGTGGCCCAGCTGGATAAGCGTCCGACTTCGGCTCAGGCCATGATCCCGCGGTTGGTGAGTTCGAGCCCCGCGTCGGGCTCTGTGCTGACAGCTCAGAGCCTGGAGCCTGTTTCGGATTCTGTGTCTCCCTCTCTCTGCCCCTCCCCTGCTCACGCTCTGTGTCTCTTTCTCAAAAATAAATAAACACTTTAAAAAATCACTATAGCTAGGGAGATGTAGGTCTCTCATCGGCTAGGACTGAGTCATGTGTCCATACATGGACCCGGGGTGGGGGTGGGGGGCCGAGGGGGCAGAGTCAGCGCCTCCAGAACTCTTAAGACTAAGAATGAGAGAAGGGTGGGCTCCCAAAGGAAAGCCGGAATAGACAGACGAGGAACAGATGCTGGGCGGGCAGGTGTGGACCGCACGCCACGCACCCTCCTTCCACCGTGCCGATCATTCTGCCCCAAAAGTCCACTGGCTCCCCTCCCCACAGCACGCCCCTTCCTCCAGGAAGCCCCTCTGAGCCTCGGACCTGGCGAGCCACCTGGCTGGGGGCCCTGGGCTTCTCCCCGTGTCTCCAGCACACACTGACGCCGTGTGGGTGTGCCTAACTCCACGGGTTTGTCTCCCACCCTAGTGGCGAATGTGACAGTTACCAACACTGAGTACTGACCATGGGCCGGGCACTACCCAGAACGCTTCGTGGGTGTTTCGCTCATTCAACCCACTCAACACTCCTGAGAGGAATCCCCTAGTTCAGGGCTAAACACCGAGGCACAGCCAAATAGCTCAAGGGAAGCCAGGCGACCCGGTGTAGACGATGCTCTCTGCCTGAGGCTGGAGCCCTCTCTGTGGGCCGCAGGCGAGCAGAAAGTAAAAAAAGCAGAACAAACTTGCTCCCCTCCGGGCCCCTCGTGTGAGCCCGGAACACCACTATCCCGTTTACAGAATGCTTAAGAGCACAGGTTCAAGGGTCTGGGGGCTCCAGCTCTTGGAGCCATTGAGCGCAGTGTACAACGTTCCCTCGGCACAGTTTCCTCATCTGTAAAATGGGATCACAGCGGCCCCTACCTCGTAGGATTGCAGCAAGGATGAAAGGAGGCGACACTTTAGCAGTTAGCACAGATCCCGGCATGAGGCAGAGCTTTCAAAATATCAGCCCAGCGACGCCGAGGACAGTGTGACAAGCGACGTGGTCCTCTGATACGCTGGGGACAGGAGGCCCCTCTCCCGTCCCCCCTATAGTACACAGCCAGAGACAGTGGTAGTCGGGGGCACTCAGGGCTCCTTTAATTCTCTTTAAAACCCCAGCGACGGGGCACCTGGGTGGCTTAGTCGGTTAAGCGTCCGACTTTCGCTTAGGTCATGATCTCGCGGTTGTGGGTTCGAGCTCCGCATCGGGCTCTGTGCTGACTGCCAGCTCAGAGCCTGGAGCCTGCTTCAGTCTGTGACTCCCTCTCTCTCTGACCCTCCCTGCTCACGCTGTCTCTCTCTCTCTCTCTCCTAGAAATAAATAAAAATATTAAAAAAAAAAAACCAGCGACATCTTCCAGGAGTTGGGGCTTTGATACCCGGCCCCTCTCAGAAGATAGTGCCCCCAGAGCAGGGGAAGCGGTCCAGGCTGCGGTTGCCACGGAAACCATTGAATGTAAATTTCATTTTCTGCCTTGCCCGGCTAAGCTATTGATTCGGCAAGTGGGAGAGAAATTGGGAGCAGGTTCTGCCCAAAGTGGAACAGAAAGTGCAGACCCAGAGTGAAAACGGAAGGCAGTGTGGCCAGGTGGAGGGAAACCTATGACTGGGGGTAGGGTGTGCTCACCTGGGGGGGAGGGGGGGCAGGGGTCAGTTCCTAGGACCTCATGGCTCAGGCATGCAACACTCAAGGCCTCAGACCCCAGTTCCCAAGGCAGGCTCTAGACCACCAGCTGTGTGACCTGGGGCAAGTGGCTGAACCTCTCTGAACCTGTTTTTTAAACATTGTAACTCAAAAGGCTTGTCTTGGGGACACCAATGCCCTCGCACCCCTGGCACGCTCTCCTCCCTTCTAGCCTGACATTCCTCCCCTTGTTGTCACCAGTGACTTCAGCACCCAAGGAGAAGAAGAACCTTTTCCCCAGACGCTCCTGTGGGAAAGTTCGCGTTGGCCTATGAAAGAAGGTAAGAGGAAGGCTCTGCGGAGAAAGACACAGGCCCGGGAAGTTTTGGCGGCTAATCTGGAGTGGAATCCTGGGCCATAGAAGTACCGGTGTCGGGGGACAGACGAGCCACCCCAAACAAGCCGGGGCCTGGGTCCGCTGCTGGGCCTGGAGCCGCTGTGCCCTCCCCCACAGCGGGTGCGGCGCCCGCCGGCTCCTGGCTCGCGCAGAGGCGAGTCCCCAGGGCTCCTGGGCTGCAGCAGGGACGGGGCGGCCTTATCAAGTCCTGGGGCTGTCAGTGCTGCTCTCTGGGGGTGACCCAGGGCAGCCCGGGCCCCCGACATGCCAAGGGTGCCCTGTCACGCAGGCCCGGCGGCTGCACCCGCAGAAACACTAATTGGGAAGCGAGACAGGCGGAGTGCCTTTAATGAGCTACCTTGTTGTAACTCTAACTGGTTGGCGTTATTTACAGAGATTCTGCTAATGAGGTGCCTGTCACAGGGGGAGCCCACGACGGGGCAGGGGAGGGCAGGCCGCCCAGCCCGAGGGAAGAGGCAAGGTTCAAAGGGAAGAGGGAAGGAAGTTCACCTTTGCTGGGCGACTGGGCCGAGCTCCTTTTTCCACGCGATCGCACACATCGCCAGAGACCCAAGGGGTACAGGTGGGGTGTGCAGGGGAGGGAACATGCCAGAGCCGCACAGGGCGTCCGGTCCGGGATGCTCGGACCAACCGGCCCCGAGGGGCCTGCAGCACGCAGGAGGCAGGCCCGCCCAGAACCTTCCCGACTGGGAGGAGGAGCCTCGGTCCGGGGAAGGGAAGGAGGCCACGCCCACCCAGCGCTCCAGAAGCGTCTGGACTTCATGAGATTCGCTCGACACGGTAGTTGCCCTGGCCCTGCCCTGCCCTGCCTGACTCCTCTCCTCCAGAGGTCACACACCCCGCTCCCTGGTGGGGGGCGATTCCCGCTGGGCCAGGGTTCTCTCAGCCACCCCCAGGGCCTTCCTTCCCTCAGGCCAGGTGGCCTAGAGCTCTGAGCTCTCCCCCAGCAGGAGAGGGTTTTCCACCCCCTCCCAGCTCATCTTCCTAAGGTAGGTGGGAATGGATTTGGCTGCAGTGTAACCGTGCTCTGGCTGTCAGGCTTAGGGGCGGGGCTGAGGCGGGGCCAGGGGCGGGGCTCTGGCCGTCGAGCAGGGCGGGGCCAGGGGGCGGGGCTCGGACTGGCAGAGTTAGGGGGCGGGGCCAGGGGCGGGGCTCGACCGGTGAGTTAGGGGCGGGGCCAGGGGCGGGGCTCTGTGGTGACAGAGTTAGGGGCGGGGCCAGGGGCGGGGCTCCGGCTGTCAGACTTGGGGGCGGGGCCATGGGCGGGCCCCCGGCTGTCAGACTTAGGGGCGGGGCTGAGGCTGGGCCAGGGGCGGGGCTCCACCTCCATCCAGAAGATGGTCAGACTGGGGTTTAGAGTACCATTCTGTGGCTGAAAATGAGGAAAAATACGCACTCGAACCATTGGTCTTAGTTTTTCCACTTGCGAAATGAGATTAATAAAATCTGCCTTTCTGGAACGTCATGGGATCCTGAAAGAATGCATGAAGTCACTTTGCAAACTGTAAGGTGCCCACCCCCCCTTATCGTTGTTATCAGCAGTGGGCAGGCGGGTGCTGACGCTCTCCCCCCTGTGAGGGTCACTTCGCTGGCTTGCGCCACTGGGCCCTGAGCTCCCCTCTCCCCTTCTCTATTCCCGTTGTCACCTCCCCTCTCCTCTCCTCCCGCCTGTCAAGATTGGCATCTCTTTAATTATAACGTCTGTGTGTTTCTTTGGGAGCCATGTAATTCTTCCTGACAGCCACCTATTTAAAATGAAAGTCAAACACTCAGAATTTTGTTTAAGAGTTGAGTCTTGGGGAGAAAATGCATTAATTGCTAAACGTTGCTAATTTCACTCTGATGTGGTAACAGAAAGAATGAACACAGATATATACACACAAGAGGAGCCGGGAAACCAGCAAAAGGGCATTTCACAGATGAGGACACTGAGGTCCAGGGAGGTTAAGTGACTTGCTGAAGGTTGCCCAGGCCGGATCCAAGGCTGACTGATGCCTGCAGGCTTGAGCAGCGTCCATGCAGCAGCTGGTTGATCCCGGGGAAACAAAAGCCGTGCATTCCTCCCGCATATCAGCGCTCAGGCCATCTGGGGTGCGGCCCGCCCCGCCGGGCTGCTGTGTTAGCAAGTGCTGCCCGCCAGGGGTCCTTGTGCTGGACAAGGGGCCTGCAGAGACCCTCCTCTGAGGCTGGAGATCTGTGCCTCGGTAACCAGGACAGTGGGCACAGACCCACTGAGCAGCCATCTGTGACAGCTGAGCTGAGAGACACAGGTGCCCAGGGCTGCCGTCCACGGGCAGAGCTGGGGAGAGTGCCCGGCTTGGCAGGGCGGACGGCTCGCCGGGGCTCCAGCCCCGGCCTCACGTGCCTCTGCGCCCTCCTGGTGAAGAAGGGCTGCGCGGACAGAAGCCACCGGGCAGTGTGTGGGCACCATGGTAAGTGACTGCGACTCAGACGGCTGTCAGTTCAAATCCCTTCTTTGCTGCGCAAACTTGGTGGGCTATTTCAACCTCTTTGTGTTTCGGTCCCTGCACCTGGCCAGTGTGATTCACAGCATTGATTGTGTGCGGTGTGTGTCATGTGCAATTCTAGAAATGTGATTGGAAGGCCCTCTGGACAGGGCCTGAGCTCCCAGTGTGTCCTGAACCCACTGCTCCACGTGGGCCCACAGCCAGCCTCTTCATTCATGTGACTCTCCTGACTTTCCAGCCCTGAGGGGATCCTTTCTGTCTAGCTCCAAAAGATGAAAGTCTGTGCTTGCCCACAGCCTCTCCCGCTCCCACCAAAACCCCCATGTCTTCTCCAGCCCGGCTCTGATGCTATGGCCAGACCACTTCCAGCTTCGCACTCAACTGGGATCACCTAGGGGGCAGGGACCATCCTTACTTGAGCTGAGGGGGGCTCCAGGGAGATGCAGTCATTCAACAAACAGCGGTTGCATCTAGATCTAGGGACATAGGTGTGAATAATTTTGAAAAGGGCCAAGGCGTTCTTGGGCTTATGGTCCAGTAGGAGAGCTGAACAATTAACACATAAATCAGCAAGGTTCTTAAGATCAAGAAGGTAAAAGAAAATAAAGCAACAAAAAACAAGATGATGAGCTTGACGAGTGAGTGAGTGAATGAATAAATGAGCAAATAATAAGACTGGAAATTTCAGTTTAACAACCCAGGGACATTTTATAGCCCCAAACAGGAAGAAAGGTAAACAAGGCTCAGTGAGGAACTGAAACTTCAAGTTTAATGGTTCAGCTAAATCTTTTTATCCACAATTTGGCCCCTTGTGGCCACGCCCATGGCTACCTCAATGGACCACATGCCCTTCTTCTGGTGCCCACACTACTGCACTAGCCTCGTGGCCGCTGGCCCCTGTCTGGCCTCTGATCCCTCTATAGTCAACTGCCAGCACATGTAAGTCAGAATCATTCCTCTTCACAAAACCCCTAATAGCCCTCCTGTCATTCTAAGGGAAAGGCAAGGTCTTCCTATGTCTCACTTAGAAGGCCCTGTGTGACCTGAGCCCCACCACCTCCTTGTCCTCACCTCCTCATCATCTTCCCTTCCTCGCTCTGCTCCAGTCACAGTGGTCTCCTTGCTGGTCCAGGAAATGCCAGGAACATTCCTGCCTCAGGACCTTTGCTCATGCGGTGCATCTGCCTGGAATGCTTTCCCCTCAGATAACCGCAACAGCTCCTGCCTTCATTCCTTTAGGTGTTCACTCAAGTGTCATCTTCTCAGTGAGATGCGCCCTGGCTGTGCTACCTGAAATGCCAGCACCCCCTCGCCCTTATTACTCACCCCTGCTTTATAGTTCTTTCTTAGTGGCTATCATCTTCCGATCTGTGATATATTTGACTACCTTTTCTGGTTTATCATTCGGGTTTCCCAGGAATTTCTACCTGACCCATTCACCCCAACATCTAACACACAGCACCTGGCACACGGAGGCTCCGTAAGTCAGTGCTGGAAAAATAAGTGGTCTTAATCCTGTGTTAACGGAGGGGCCCCGGCGGGGAGGGAGTCACAGCATGAGACTGGCACTCCCAGGGAGCCGGAGGACCTGCTGCCTCTCATCTTCCGCTTCCTCCACTCCGACTGAGGGTCAGAAGCTGGGTTTCTCCATGGGGACTGACTCGGCAGCGGGGAGGGGTCACCAGAGAGTAGGCTCACCTGGGCGTGGGGACGAGGGCATCTCCCTGCGGAAAGGAGGCGGCCGCCTGCCCACAGAGCTCCCGGAGCCACCTACCTGGAGTTTCCCCCTTTCTACACAGCAGCCCCATGTTGGGGCGGGGGCGGGGCACTTTAGTGGGCCCAGTGTCCGCCCCCACCCCCTGCTGCTGGGCCCCTAGTCACTGCAGCCTGCACTCCTGTCGCCTGAGCCAAGTGGCCCAGTCTGCGACCTTGAGATCCTGCCTTGGCTGCGCGTTGCCCTCACGATCAAGTCCCGAGAACTTAGCCCTCAGAGCCCCTGGGCCTGTCCGTCGCTGTCTCTCGGGTCCCGGGGCTGCTAGGTAAGCCTGGAACTCTGCCGACACCTTGTAGGTCCTGAGAGGAAGCCTGTGGCCCTGCCCCTGAGCCTCTGCACCTGCTGTGCCCCGGCCAGGGCGCTATGCCTGTCCCACTTGAAGCCCACGCAACACCAGTGCTGACAGCAGTCACACCGGCTGGATCAGACAGCGCTGAGCCTTGGGGAAGTCACCCGACGCCTCTGTGCTCGGCCTCCCCATCTATAACACGAGCATACGACGGCTCCCCACTTTTGAGTATGGTGAGGAGATCATGCCTGACCTGACGAGCGCCTGGTCGCATCACAAGCGGATGCGAAACGACGCGAGGAAGGGAAGGAAGGAGAGCAATCACCACTGGTTACGTGCCGTCTGTGCGTTGAGTGTTATTCGCACGCCATCCTATTCGAATCCATCCAGGCGCCCAGTGAAGGAGATACTGTTATTGCTCCCATTTTCCAGATGAGGAACCAGGGCTGGGGTCTTCCCAGCCCCCTGCAGTGAAGAGTAGGGGGCACACCCACTCCTCAGAGGAGGAAAAAATGACCTAAAAGCAGTTGCTTTGTCAATGTGTCTATTGCCAAGTTTCTGCCAGACGTTTTTTTAAGAGAGAGAAAGGGAGAGAAAGCGTGAGTCATGGAGGGATACAGAGAAAGGGAGAGAGAGAGAATCCCAAGTCGGGCTTGAACCCAGGAATCAGGCGATCATGACCTGAGCCGAAGTTGGACACTTAAGCAGCTGACCTCAAATCCGCAAGAGAGCCATCTGACAATTTCCAGAGGAGGCCATCGAGGCCTCGGAGACTCACCTGGGATTGGGCAGCTAGCAGGCGCAGGTCTGGCTGGCTCCAGCTGCTCTGATCTTTCTGGAATAGTGTCCCGGCCGCAGAGCTGCACCCCTCGCTCAGCTCTGCCTCCCCGAGGGAACCTGTTCAGACGAAAGCAGTGGGCTGACAGGGTCTGGCCTCTTTGCTTTCAGAAGCCGGCAAGGCAGTGGGACGAGCCCACACCCCTCCCAAACCAAAAGCAGGGTGTGGCAGTGGGACTGGGGCCTGGCACCGCTATGGGGAGGTCTCTCTGTGCTGCGGCCGAAGGCCCCTCTCCTTCTCCCCCTCCTCTCAGAGGGCTCGGATCTGCACCGAGGCCTGGGCTCTCCCACCCACGCGGGCTCCTTCCCTCCCTTATTTTTCTTCCTATTTTCCCCTCGCAGTTCTTTTTTTTTTTTAATTTTATTTATTTCTGAGAGAGAGAGAGAAAGAGAGAGAGAGAGAGAGACAGCGTGAGCAGGGGAGGGTCAGAGAAAGAGGGAGACACAGAATCCGAAGCAGCTCCAGGCTCCGAGATGTCAGCACAGACCCCGACGCGGGGCTCGAACCCACGAACCGCGAGATCATGACCTGAACTGAAGGCGGACGCCCAACCGACGGAGCCCCCGGGCGCCCGTTTCCCTCGCAGTTCCAACCCCTTCGTCTGGCACCTGCTTCTCAGGGGCCACAGCTGATACCACGCCTGGTCTTTCACCCAAACTGCACGGAGGACCCCTCGGGCGCGGAACCGTGCAGGGAAGAGCAGGGGAGGGTGGCTACGGCGCTTCTCTGATCCCGAGAGTTAGAGGGGCCCCCGGCGTCTGGCGTCTGGGGCCTTCCGGCCACCAGCACGGCAGCCCCCCCCTCCTCAGGGGAGAGCAAGCAGGCTGAGAATCAGAGTCCGTGTTCTTGTACCACCTCCTCGGGCTCTCGGGCCTCGGTCTTCCTCATCTGTGAAACAGGCCTGCTGATGCCCAGGCCGCCACGTTGCCTTGAGAACCGCAGAAAGCGCCCACGGTTTGAAGGTGGGAACAAGAGCGTGCGGTGTGAGGTCCATTTCTAGGGAAGTGAAACCTGGATGATCAGAGTCAGGAAAAGCCAGAGCGCCGATCCTTGTATCATGCAGGAGGAGAATCCGGACCAGAGGGGGAAGGATCTTGGGCAGGAAGGGGCCCCGAGGCCCTGGCAGAGGCGACTCCTACCCCTTGAACCACCCACCCCCCAGAGTCCCCGACGGCTCCCGTTCCCATGCAGCCCGGCAGCCCCGAAATGTGTGTCTAAGAAGGAGTCAGCGGGCGGCCAGCTGTGCCCCGCTGCCAGCCTGTCCCCCGCTGCCAGCCTGTCCCCGGCCTCCCTGGGCGGCTCTGGGGCCTGGGTTGGGGGCAGGGAAACCCAGGTAGGACTCCTGCTTTCCTGACGGCCCTGGGCGGCCCAGGGCTGTGTTCCAGGCGCGGAGGAGGGGTGGGGGGGTGGCTACAGAGATCTCTGGGCCGCCCCTCCCGACGAGAGAACGCCCGGGACCCACAGCGGGGAGCTGGGAGACCCCTGGGACACAAGGAGGGAGGGGTCGCCGCGGCAGACGCGAGGCAGGCAGAGGCCCAGGCAGACCCGGTGGAGACGAGGGGCGCCGACCAGATGGGGTGAGAGAGACCGAGAGACGCAGAGCGATGGGGGAGGGGCGAATGCAAAGGAAAGGCCGAGCGACCGGGTGACACAGGCGAGGCCGGGAGCCGGGGCGCAGGGGCGGCCGCGCACACCTGCGCCTGGCGAGCGTCAGAGGTCGCAGCCCGGCCGCCAGCAGCTCCCGGGCCTTTGTCCTGCGGCCGAGCACGTTCCCGTGGGCCGGGAGCGCCCCCTGCCGTCCCCGGAGGGTCCGACGGCGGCGCGCGCTCAAGCGCCGCACCCGGGCCCCGCCGCGCGCAGGGGGAAACTGAGGCCCAGACCGCCGGCCGGAGGGAACCTCAGGCAGCGGGCGCCCGGACCAAAATCGCAGCCTCTGCTTTGGTGCTTAATGCGCGGATGCCCTCCGGCGCCATCAGGGGACAGTCTGAGGCCCAGAGGTGCCCCCGATCGTGGGACCCCCACCCGCACCCCAGGAGGCCGGCCATGGCCCTGCCTCCACCACCCACGCCCTTGCGTGCTGTGCGGGACTCAGATGCCCACGTGGAAGGCCCGCAGCACAACCCGGGAGCTGAACCCGCAAGGCCTGGAGGCTGCGGCCCGGGGGAGGCCCGGCTCCCAGCCCCCAAACGCCTCCCTCCCGGGGAGAGCCCGGGCCGGCTTTGTCCAGTTTTCAGATATTTCAAGGGAAGCCAGAAAATTTGGGTTTTCGTGGGAATGCGCACCCTTCAAAACGGTGTAGGAGGAAAAATGTGTTTGGCGCCCAAGCGCCGCGGGCACTCCCAGCTAGGAGTGTCCTAAAGTGCTCTGTCTCAGATTTCAGCCACCCCTCTGATCAGTGCCTTATGTGGGTGCGTCCTTGAGGATTTTCGTCACTTAAATACACTTATGGAAAAAGGAAACCCTAGCTCCCTATTATAATTAGAAACCCAGTATCCGGCATGCCGTAAAAGCCACGTAACCTTAGAAGTCAAATAGGACCATTAAGACTAAAAGTTTGGTCCTGTTCCATCTCACGTTACCACGTTTGGTGGACAACCTCACCTGCGAACTGATGGGTCACCTCTGACCTCAGGGTGGGTGAGGATGGGCTGAAAAAAGAGATCTTTCTAGGGCCCTAGGAATGGCCTCCAGGAGTCTGGGGACCTAGGGAGGCTACCCCACCAGTGTCATGGTCATTGTCCACTCTCAGAGCCACAGAAGCGGATGCTAGTGGGGGGTGGGGGCGTGCATCCCCGCAGAAACGGAAGCATAGAAGGCAGCAGAACCTGCCAGAGAGGAAGTAAGGAGGGAGCACAGACAGCGCCTCAGATTTGGATCAGACGAGACCCTTCCCAGGATTCCCACCGTGGAGGGTGATGGCTTTGCTCCTTCCTCACTGCCACGCTCCCATCATCTGGGAAGTGCGGGTAAGGGAGTGGCAGGAAGCCGCCGGGAGAGGAGAAGCGAATGTGCCATCGAGGCCGGCAGAAGGTGGACCGGGGCCTCTAGGGGGAGAGGAGGGTCTGGGATTCTATGCCTTGAAGGCAGATCTCCGCGAGGCTCAGGTCCCGAGCCAGCCGAGTGGCTTGTTTGCGCACGTCATTCTCCGGCTTCACACCTTCCAGGAGCACCCCCACTCTGCGTAGGAGGCCGCCCCACAGTAATTGTGCTCAGCCGCCTGACCTCCGTGCTCCCCAGCCCCCAGCCCCAGCCCCACCGGCCTGCGCTCCTGGAGAACAGGCTGCAGATGGATCCTGAGGAGATGAGTGGGAGTGAGCCGTGTGAATCAGGCTGGGCGAACGGAACAGGCTGCACCGAGGCGTGGAGGTGTGAAACACTATGTCATGTTCCGGGACTCTGTGGAGCCCGAGGACTGAGGCGGAAACCAGGAGGTGGACGGGACGGCAGATGAGTAGGGAAAGGCGGACGGTGGCAGCCTGGGACGGCCACGGAATATTGGGCAACCTATGAAACATTTCATTAACTCTCCACCAGTAGACTTAAAGGGATTTCTATACAGTATTGTTGAATGAGAAAAGCAATTTGAAGATAAGTGTGTATCAGGCGATCCCATTTTATAAAAAAACAATGGCCCAAATACTCTGTGAGTGCATATGTATGGCTATATATGTCTGTATAGGATTTTATGAACACAAAGAAGAATACAGAAGGCTACATACTGGGTTGTTAACATGGGTTTTCTTCTGGAAAACCTATTGTGGGGGAAGGGGAACCAAGAAGAAGAAGGATCTAAACTATAAAGACTACCTTTCAAAAGATGTATGACCACAGCTCCGATGCGTGTCCCCGACATCCAGCCATCACCAAAGCCGCACGCAGGGGAGTGGTCTCAGCCCACCCCTGTTCCTCACCCCACACATCACCTTCTGTTTGGGTGACAGGGACATCTCCCTAACCGCCTCCCACTCAACCTCCTGAAGCACACACCCTCCATCTACTTTCCGGCTCCCCCACCAAGCACGTCCTCTGCACAGCCAACCCTCTGAGGGTCCCAACTGCCTTGAGGGTGAAACCCAGCTCCCCACATGGCTCCCAAACCCCGCTCCTCTGGCCTGACCACATCTGTTGCTATATTCCGATCACGGTCATGAGCACTCAGCACTTATTAAAAACATTTAATCCTCATAACAATCCTACGGCGTGCCTTTGGACACCCAACTCCCTCTGTATGGAGCTCCCCTTAGCTGCTGTCTTCACTTGGCTAAATCCTGATCACCACTAGGTCTCGACTGAGATTTTGCCTCCTCCAGGAAGCCTTCTCTGACCCCCAAATCTGGGCTAGACATTCTTTTGATGTCCTCTCCCATAGCTCAGTCATTCCTCCATCACAGCACAGACCCTACTGTTCTAGGCTTGCTGAACAGCCTTACCAGCCCATGAGCCCCTTGCAGACAGGAGCTTGGTTAACTATTTTGTTGACTATTTTGAAGATGGGTCCTAAGTACCGGGCACACACAAGCCTTGTGTTAGCGCAGTTAATGTGTGCTGGGTAAAAGAGTGACTCTTGGTACTTCAGATAGGCTGGGATTTGCTTGCTCCAAAGTATTCGGGCGGGGGCGGGGCGGGGTGGTGCTGACCGGGCCCCTTTCAGCACCACGGACAGAGCCTCCACCAGCCCTCCCCCCCAAGGCTGCAGGGTGTCTGGGTTTGGCTCTGAGCTCCGTCCTGGCCAGGGCTCTCCAGGACTCGACTCAGGACAAGGGAGGAAGAGGGGGAATCCGAGGCTTGAAGGAGCCGGTCCCCTGGGCAGGGCGGCATCCCCACCCCAGGGTCCTCCCATCCATCACCCCCTCCCGCCCCTCACCTCCTATACGCTTTTCAGCCAGCGCGAAGTTTTAAAAAGCAGCCAGAGAGCCTGTTGCAAATGCACCACCTCCACATGTTTTCTGGGAGTATTGAACTAGAAAGAAACAAAAACATCAAAATACTCTTTGTACCAAGCTCGAACTGAGCGCTGCCTCCTTCGGTCCGTGTCTGGGCCTGGCTAGAATGATTGAAGCAACGGAGGGGAGAGTGGGCTGAAAGGAACAGGCTCAGCGGGGAAGCTCAGACTGCCATTCGAGGACCACAGGCGGCAGGCTCAGAAGGAGTCCCCCGCCTTCTAGAGGAGAGAAGAGGAACGTGATTGACAGGTGAGGAGATGGAGGGGGGAGGGGCCCCGGCTGGCGGACTGGGGAGAGCCTGGCAGAGGATTCGGCAGGCAAGCCAGAGCCATCAGTGCTCCGAGAAAGAGGCGTACAGACAGGCTCAGGCTGCAGCCACAGGGCCCCGAGCAGAGAGGACAGGGTGTGCCTAGCATACTGGCCAAGGTCAGAGGACAACACCAGCCAGAAACAGCCGCCGGACAAGATCCTGAGGCTTTTCAGTGCCACCTACGGCGTGGTTGGAGACTCCCCAGCCGTGGGAAAGAGCTTGGGCTTAGATGACCAACAGGCCTCTGTCCCTCCTTGTTCAAAAGCACATTTGGGGACCAAATCCTGTGGCTAGGGTTGCACAGTGGCCTACCAGGCTGCCACAAGGCTGAGGCCCCACTGCCAGAGATATCCGCTGGGTGGGGCTTGCCTGTGACCAAAATGACAGGGGAAACCAGGTTCTTGGGGACCGCTCCACAGCCGGGCTCTGGCAGCCCTGGTCGTGCGGAGATGGGGACAGCTGTCCCCCCGCTCCCAAGGATTGGGGAAACGGGGGCCCCCCAGCTGGTCTCGGCTGAGCCCTGCAGAAGGAATGCATCCAGGAGGAGAGGAAATGGGAGAGGCTGGTGAGTCATGTCTCAAGGCCACCGAAGGGGTGCCTGGTCCGTTTTGTTTTCACCCAGCAGTGGCTGAGTGCTTTCTCTCTGTGCACGTCACACGCCTTCGCAGCCCGAGTGCTCCCAATGGCCGGCGGAGGGGGTGCAGCTGTTTGTTGTACAACTGCTTTGCCCCGGAGCTCAGAGAGGCAAAAGCAAGTTGCCCAAGGCGAGCGGCGACTTGGCAGGGGCGGTGGGACGCCTGCAAGAGTGTGCCCGACACGAGCAGACAGGGGCAGAGCGCGTCGCCCCGCTCTCCACCCACACCCCAGGCTCTCCTTTGTTCTTCCTCTTTCCCTCCAGCTCCTTGCCTTTGAGGACTGGCCTCCTGCGTGAAAGACAGAGCTCCCACTGCTGTGAATCAAGCACTGCCTACCTTCTCAGCGGGGCCGGGTATTTGGGGTCTCGGATATGGCTCCGCTGGGAAACGGGAAGAGGGGAGGAGATCCCGTCCCTCCCAGTCCCTTTGACACCCACTTGGAGAAAAAGAGCCCCAGGCGTAAGCCCCGCCTCCAGCATTTCCAGCCCCAACTCCTCCTCTTGACACATTTGTCGCCTGGGTCGCCTGGGTCCCGCCCCTCGCGGCCCTAGCTGATGACCCGCTCTGGACCCACTCCTCTGCTTCTGGCGGAGCATTTCGGGGACCCGGCCTCTGGTCCCACACATCGTCACCGGAGAAGCAAACGCTTCCTCGGATCCACCCTGTGCCTTACGTTCTTGTAAGACCCTCATGTCTACTTGTTCGCCGAATCTTGACAACTCCCCTCGTGTTACAGATGGGGAAACTGAGGCAGGAAGCGGCACCGCACTTGTGAGTGGCGGGACCCAGGCAGCACAGCCGTGAGCTTCTGCGCTCTTCACACCCTGCTGTCTTCTGGGGACATGTGAGCATTTGACCAAACGGCATCTACCTGGAGGGTTCGGGGCTGCGGGCTGGGGTTCCCCTCCCAGGCAAGGAGGCCGCTCCTGGGCGTCTGGGAAGGAAAGCGCAGGGAGCCTCCGGCCGGGCGCTGGAGGGCCGCGCGCTCTGGCACCGCAGCCGCCGGGGCCGCAGGCGGGCTTGCACAATGAGGGCTAATTCTCCCGTTGTAATGACTGGAAGAACTGCCGGCTTCTGACTCGTGGCGTAATTACCGCGAGACCTCCGTGGAGTAATTCACCAGATAATTACACGGTAGCGGGTGGGGGGTGGGATTCTTCTCTGAAAGGTAAAGAGGTAGCATTTAATTTCAAGGGGGTTGCCTAATCCTATAATTACTCAGTAAAGTCCCGTATTCCTGCCAACCTGATTCCCGAGGGCCAGCCTGACCTGCGGCACCAAATCAGGCAGGTGCTCTTCCCCAAGATGGAAATTCGAGGTGGGGCAGGGGGTTGACCCCCCCCCCCGCATCTCTACAGGTCAATTGTCCTTGGAGCCTTGAAATACAACAGAAGAAATAGAGCAGGAAATAGAACATGTTTTAATATGCTGGAGATGAAACAGACACAGAGGGAGAAATCTTACATATTCCCTCCCGGGGTTGATCGGTTCAGTGTGGTCTTCCGGGCTGGGGTTCAAACGCAGGGCACCCCAGCCTCCCTGAGACCAGCCTCTCTGTCGGTCTAAGGGCACTGAGCCACTCTGCATCATTGTGCATCATCCAGAATATACTGCTAACAAATACTCCAAAACACAGAGGCTTTAAAGAATACAACCGTTTATTGCTCATGCCTTCGCAGTTAGCTGGCAGCTCGGCTGACGCTGTGACTCACTCACATGCCTGGTGACTTGGCTGCCAGCTGGGGCCACAGGTGACCCGGCCACGTGTCTCTCGTCCCCCAGCAGATACGCCTGGGCTTGGCCACAAGGCAGCTGGGCAGCTCCGAGAGCCACAGTGGAAACGTACCGGGGCCTCCTGAGACCCAGGCTGGGAAACCGCGAAACACTCCTGCCGCGTCCTCCCTGCCAAAGCGGGTCCCAGGCTGGCCCGGAGTCGGGGGTGGAGAAATAGACTGCACCCCTTGCTGGGAGGGGCTGCATCCCATGGCAGAGGGCACGGGGGCAGGGATGAGGGATTGGACCCGGTTTTGTAATCAATCTCCCACGACCCGCGTCATGGGGTCACTGCAAGATTTATGAGATGCGGCTCATCATGTTCTTTGCACACATAAGTGTTGAGTAAAGTGCAGGCCTGCCTGTTATTGCGAATAATGATAAAAGAGGCTGGTGGCAGTGACGGCACGGACTCCTGGTGCCCAGCATCCAAGTGGCAGCCTCCCCTGCGCAGGGGCGGCCGGGTGCAGTGGAAACACCCAGCACGGACCGGCTGGAGTCCCCGTGCCGCATGCCTCTACAACTCACTCCCCACTAAGGGTCTGCGGCACCGGGTGGGGCGGCCCCCTCCACAGAAGCAGCAAGGAATCAGAGTGACACGTTGCCTGCCAAGACAAAGCCCCCGGCCCCCTGGCCTCATCCCTGCGCCGCCCAGAGGGCTTCGGACGCTGGCGCCACGTTCCTTCCATCATAGGAAAAGTAACTTTTTTCCCTCCTTTTTCCAACGAGTACATTATTCTATAGTCTGGAAGTACTTTTTCCATCTAGATATTTCTTCTAGAGATTCTGGAGCATTCCCTGGTCCAGCCTGTCCCCCGCCCACACCCCCAGGCAGGACCATAACCTCATACGATTCTCGATTCTCACAACTGTTTCTTTCCGTCAATTCAGTTGTCATTATAGACATAATTACGCTTGCTTTTCGAAACGATGAAGTTCCCCATGCCCACCCCCCATTGCATATCCCTCCCCCAGACCCACCACACATGTCGTCTTCGCTTCCCCACAAACCACCCCAGCGCTCCTCGTTGCACTTCCTTTCAGACCTTTTCCTCTTCATTAACGTATATATTAATTTAATTAGTTCTCAGCAATTTACACGAAATATGTGTGTTCCCATAGGTGTGGGAAGTCTAGTTTGCAACATTCTTTTTCACCCAGACTGTAAGTGTCTGCCGCTGTGGATGCACGGAGGTCTGGTTCGTGCTGTTAAAACCCTGGTGTTCTGTGGCGTGAATGGACCACACCGTGTTCATCCGGTCCCTCGCCGGCACTGAAAGTCCCTCGTGCGTCACTCTTCTAACCAAGCCGGTAGGACAGGCGTTAACGTGTATAATCCCTCGCGTGAACCGGTCATGAGGTCGACACTCCTATCGTTTCCGTCTTGTAGACTGGAAGAAAGCAGGGCACAGAGAGGGTAGTGACATAGGTAAGGTCACACAGCCAATAAGGGGCAAGGCCGAGACCTGAGCCTACAGAGCTCCTGCCGCTCTCACTGCATCTCCGTGTGAGCTGCTCCGTCTGGGGTGTTGTTGGGCTTTAGGGGGCTGATGTGGGCTTTCTGCCTTTGCAAAAGCAGCCCCCCCATTCTCATTCCCTCCAACTTGTTTTCTTTTTTCTTTTAAATGTTTTTTTTTTTTTTTTTTTTTTTTGAGAAGGGGGCGCAGAGAAAGCACAGGGGAGGGGGAGAGAGAGAGAGGGAGCAGGCTCCACACTGAACACAGAGCCCCGCCCGGGACTCCAGGACTCGGTCTTACACTCTGTGAGGTCATGACCTGAGCTGACTTCAGGAGTCAGAAGTGTAACCAACTGAGCCACGGTCGCCTCCCCAAGTGCTTTTCTTAGAATCGGGAACTTCCCTTTGTTGTGCATATAATGGAATTTGAGGCCAGCCTGTCATCGGCAGCCCCTCCACCCCGAGCCAGCACTCGGCCCCTGGGTGCCCTTTCCCACGCACCATCCGAACCACGCACTTTCCGAACGCCGCCGTCCCCGGGACTGGGGGACGAAAGGGTACAGAAGAATCTGCCATATCGGAGAGAGGTGACAAGGTCGGCCGGAGCCCCCGCGTGGGGCCCGAGAGCCCGAGGCTTGTCCTGCGTTCGGCAGGAGCCACGGGGGGAGCCGGGAACGCGAGGGAGGTTCCGGAGGACGGAGACGTGGGGGCAGACGCTTCTGAGGAGTCGCCCTCCCTGAGGGGGCTGGAGCCGGGGCCCCAGTCCCGGCGGCCCCCGGGGAAGACCGCCTGCAGAGAGTGCTGCACAGTACGAGTCGTGTGCCCTGTTTCCTCGCCTCCAGTCCTCTGGAGGATCCCGTGGGTCCCGTGGTCTGTGGGGCAGAGCCTTCCAGGAGCGCGTTGGGATTGACTCTGCGTACAGTGCTCTGCTGCCGGTGGGTACGGGGGGCAGCCCCGGGGGCCCCTGCAGATCCCAGCCCCTCCCCAAGGGTCGCCCCCGCCACTCCCAGGGGACTCTGGCCGTGAGGGAGGGCACAGCACCACCCTTTGGTCACCCCCTACCTAACAGCGGGGATGGGGGTGGGGGTGAAGTCCCAGCACACAGCAGGTGCTTGATAATTACTGGGAACGTGCACACAGGCTGCAGGCGGAGGTCGGGGGTGTCTAAGCTCAGCTCCAGACAGGGTGGAAAAGAATGATCAAGTCCCTTAGGAGAGAAGGTTCGAGTTCTGTAAGCCAACATCACACGGCCGTCTTGGTGAAGATGCACACAGGCTCTCTCTGCATCGTCTGAGACACATGCTGGGTGCCTTGAGGGGGCGGGGGCCGCTCCTGGGACAAGGGTCAAGTTCGACCCATTTATTTGGGAGGACCTGCCAGGGAGCACCAGTAGGGAAATGGGGCGGAGACAAGGAAGGGAAGATGAGACCAGCGCTGTGCAGCCTCAAGCAAGTCGCCTCCCCTCTCTGACCTTTGTTTCTCAGTAGAACTGGTATAGTTCTATCTCCCTGAGAGGATGCAGGGGAGGCTAATGGGAAGTGCCTGGCAGGGTAGGTCCTTATGCTGTGGCGCAGGGGGCCTTCCAAGCGCTAAGGACTATAGGGCTTGCACCCACGTTCGCCAGCCCGCAGGCTGCCCACTCCTGGGGCCCTTTCAGCCTCGCCAGGGGATTCTGCCCTGTGGGCTCCACGCTGGTCCAGGGATGTGATCTTCCTTTGGGAGCCGGGACCCTTTGGACCCCCCAGTGGATAGCAGGGGAGGGAAGGGCTTTTCATTCTGAGCTCTGCGGGCCTTTCAGACTCCACATGGGTACAGGCCAGCCAATCCACGCCACCCGAGCGGGCACAGCCATGGGGTCGTGTGGGCCCGTCCTCGGTAGGGATACCCGAGTATCCTGATACCCGAGTCAATCAGAGAACGACCCCTCATTTGTTTCCCCACCAGTTGCCCTGCCGCCTTGGCAACTTCTGAGCCTCCTTGTCAGCATCTGTAAAATGGGGGGAACACCCCGTACCCCCTGGCTTGTTAGGAGGGGGACCGAGCTCATCCACGTAAAGGGTCCCGGCACACAGTACGTGCTCAGGGAACACTGGCCGATAGTGCCGTGTTCAGAGAATGATCGGGGTCCAAGATGTCAGGCCTGCTGAGAGACAAGGAGCCTCAAGTCAGGTGGGGACAGATAACCCCGGGGCTGACTTCAGCAGGAGCACTGGGGAGCCCATGACCCTCCCAGCAAGGTAAAGCTTAGGGAGGCGCCCACAGAGCCCGCCCCAAGGGCACAGCCAAGGAGGGGCTGAGGAAGGGGGATGGGGGCGTTCTGAGCCCCAAGCGGGCCTAGGCTCTGGGATCTGTATACGACCCGACCTTGGTGAGCACTGTCCTGTGTCTCACCTGTCTAGTCCCCTCCACGGATGAGCCCGGTGTCAGCCCATCTTTCAGATAAAGAAACTGAGGCACAGAGAGGGCAGGTGCTCTCCCAGGCAGCAGAGCCGGATTCTTCCCAGCAGGCCTGCCCGAGAGTCTGTATTTCCCTCACCCACTGCTTTGGAAGGGGTGGGGGGGGCGCGGGGGGAACACTCTCCAGAAGGTGTCTCCTCCCCTGCCTCAGCGCGGCATCCTGCATCGCCTCCCTCGTCCCTCCCTCAGGCTCCACCTCTTCCTTGAACCCCCCCCAGGCTGCACCTCCCCCCTGCATCACCACCGCCGGAGCCCTTTCCTCCCTTGTCCCCCCAAAGCATCATCTCCCCCGACTCAGCTCCACCCCCACCCCCCGCGCGGCCAGAGTGCCCCATATCCTCTCTCCCTGAACTGCACTCCCTCTGCACCCAAATCTCCCTGGGCCTCTGAGTTTGGGCATCCAGGCTCGGCAGGGGGTGGGGGTGGCGAGGGGTCCCCTGACCTGGAGGGAGGAAGAGCGGTATCAGGAGTGCGGTCTGCCCCCTTCCCCCCCCCTCCCCGCCACACACCTGCCAGGCCCAGACCCCGCTTAGCCCACTCCGCTCCAAACCTGGACTCTCCACCCCTGCCCGCGGCTGCAGGCAGGCCGGCCGCCCCCCTGCGGGAGGGGGTGGGCAGGCAAGCCGCTTCCCTCTGGCCCAACTTCCACATCAAACCCGTCCTCATTAAGAGGCACCGCGTGTGCCAGGATGACATCTTTATTCGTGCGCCCAGAGACTTCAAAGCCTTGAGGACATCTCCTCGGTGGGTTAGACATGAAAAATGTCGGAGACGAGATGGAGCACAGAAGCAGACGCCGCCGCAGGCGTTAATTAGGCAGGGGGTGGGGCCCGCAGGACAGGACGGGTCATGGGGTCCCCTGGCCTCTGGCCCAGGGTAGGGGTGCCGAGGGCGGGTGTGTCTGGGACTGGGCGGGGGTCCAGCCGGCCACAGGGCGCTCTAAGGCCACCTTCCCAGCTGCCTGCAGGCGGCCCTGACCCCCGGGAGAATCACAGCAACTGTGACCAAGGAGCTCGGCTGCTGGCCACGGACGTGGGCTGAGTCTCAGGCTGGGCGGGTGCGTGAGGCTGCTGCTGCGGGGCAGGGGAGGAGGCAGGGGGCCTGGGCCACTCTCGAGGAGCTCATAGTGCGGCCAGGCAGGAAGGACCTATTCCAAGGCCCTGCAGAAAGTTCTGGAAAGCCGGGAGTCCAGGTGGAGGGGACGGCACGGGAAAGCTGCTGTGGTGCCAGAGTGTCACCAACGGGAGCCAAGCTGAGATGGACCAGGACAAAAAGCCACAGGGAGGGTCTGAAGCCTGGAGGGAGGCCATCCCGGTGGAAGGAACGGCCGCGGGTACACAGGAGGCGAGGGGGTGGGAACCATCGGGTGAGGGGCCCCCGCTGGTACCCAGACCCCTGGCCCCGGGACCGGGCAGCAACGGAGCCGTCCCTCAGGCAGGACGTGCAGGGAGGCCAGGCGTGGGGAGGACGCTGGGGTGCCCGGCGGGGCGGTCAGGGGTGGGGGAGCTTTGGGACCAGAGCTGGGGGGCGCCGGGCCGGGTGGACGGGCCACCAGCACTCAGCACAGGCCTATGGGCAGCGGGGGCAGGGCAGGCTCTCCCCGTGTCCCGTCTCCCGCCCTCTGGGTCTAGGCTTCCTCAGCTGCTGGGACACAGGTCAGCGGCCAAGGCTGGGGGACGGGGAAGGGGGGTGGGGGAGGCCACGCAGAGGAAGAAAACGGGGGGCCTGGGAAAGGGGAAAAGGGCTACCATGGGGCCGGGGCGTCGCAGGGGACCCGAGTCCCGGCCCAGCCAGGGCGCCCTCCCCACCCACCGCGGTCCCTGCCCAGTGCCCGGGAAAGCTCGATGCTCAGACCAGGAAGGAGGGGCCTGGCTGCCCCCAGGAGGGATGTTCCCAAAACATGTCCAAGGGGAGACGGATGAGGAAGCCTGCCAGCTCGGGGCGCGACGGAAGCAGCTCTCTTTGAGCTCTCTTATGCCTGCTGGGTGACAGGGTGGGGTGGGGAGTTCATAAATTAGCTTTCCTCCCCCACCAGGGTGGGAAGGGGAAAATGGAGTTATTGATTGGCCCATTTGGAGTGTCGACTTTGATTTGGTGAGTGTCACCTGGGTGACTAATTGGAAAAAGCAGCGGCCTCCGGATCGGCCTCAGGGTCTCCCGCAGGTGACGCCAAATCTGTCCCGTGGTGTGGACGGGAGTGGCGGCCCCTCCCCACTCAAGGACAGGCACTGGCGCCAAATGACTCTGCTCTTCTCGCCGGGGGCCAGGCCGGGGACGTCCTCTCCTGCCCGGGGAAAGCCCCACGCGGCTGCTGCCACCCTCAGTCTGAGCTCTCTGACAGGGGGCCTGGGTCAGGGCGGCTGTGGTTCTGCTAGCATCCACCCCCCACCCCCACCCTTGTTCTGGAAATGGGACCTCGGTGGGTCCCGGTTAAGTCCAGCCTCGGTCGAGTTAATGGCCCAGGGCTCTAGGTCGACAAGATGGCCCAGGCCTGGCCGATGAGAATCCTGTTCCCTGCTGTCTCCCCCACCCCCACCCCCACACACAGGACAATTGAGTCAAGGAGCGATCATGTGACCCAGACAGAGCCCTTCAGAGGCAGAGAGTAGCCGACTAAGATTTTGCCACACGTTTGGGAAAGAGGAGGTCCTGCCTTTTCCCTGGGGGTCACTAAGCTCACAGGACATCGACAAGGTCACTGGGCTACTTCCTGGGGGAAGTAGATCTGAGATAGATTTCAGTGAGCGGGATGCTCATTAAAGAGGGCCCTGGGGATGGATCAGGCCTTCAGAAGGCAGGTGAGGGTGGCCGGCGCACAGAGGGAGACAGAGTCGGTTCCCCCACGGGGTCCCTGCAGCCCGGGGTCCCTGCAGCCCAGGGTCCCTCCTCAGTTTTCCCGAGTGGGGCTGAGACGGCCAAGCCTTTTCATCTCCATCCTCATCACCCGTGGGTCTGGGCCACAGAAGGAAAGTATGTGACCTTAGGCAACGCGGTTCTTGGCAGCCCGAGCAGGAGCTGAGAAGTGTGCTGACAGCCCTTCCAGCAGATGTAGCTGCCGATGCCTTGGGTCAAAGGGGGATCTGTGCCCCGCATACAGGCTCCAACAGGGGAGGGGAGGGATGGAGAGGGGAGGGGACCGAAGGCAGGAAGACAAGGGGAGGGAAGGGAAGGGAAGGGAAGGGAAGGGAAGGAAGGGAAGGAGGAGGGGAGGGAGGGGGAGGAAGGGAAGGGGAGGCAAGGGGAGGGGAGGGGAGGGAAGGGGATGGGAGGGAGGGAAGGCAAGGGAGGGAAGGGAAGGCAAGGGGAGGGGAGGGAAGGGAAGGGGAGGGGAGGGGAGGGAAGGGAAGGGAAGGGGAAGGGAAGGAGGGAGGAAGGGGAAGGGAAGGGAAGGCAAGGGGAGGGGAGGGAAGGGAAGGCGAGGCAAGGGGAGGGAAGGGAAGGGAGTCAGGGAAAAGCAGGGGTAAGAAATGGAGCCATGTTGAGACCCCAAGACCTTGTTGAACCCCTAGATGCCACACTGCCTGAGGCGCCCGGACTTTTTGCTTAAACCAGTTTGAGCTGGGTTTCCGTCCCTTGCCAATGAGGGGTGGGCACTCGAGCCAAGCTTAGACCAATTAATCATTTTAGGGCTTAGCACAGGAAGGACTTGTGACGTCAAGGGCTGGGGAGCACGGAGGGGTCCAAGGGGACCGCACGGTCACAGCCAGGGCGGCTGAGGCAGGGTGGGAGAGGGAGCACAGCGGGAAGAGCAGCGGGAGCATGGGGCGGGAGGGGTGTCCGCAGGTGCCCACCACACCCTCCGACGCCAGCGCCCAAGGCCCGGGGACGCAGCACCGAGTGACACAGACCCTGGCCATGGAGGTTGCTTCAGGGCGTGGGAGTGTGACCCTGATCAGACCAATCGAGTCCAGGCACATCAGACCCAAGGGAGTTGGTATCTCTGTGCACGTCGGTCCCCCACCTCCTTCGTGTGGCCATCACCCCACTCCCACCACCTCCTCTGCGCATCCCCCCTCCTCCAACCCAGTTAAAAGCAGGCTGCGCGCTGTTGCAGCCCCGGTCTCGTGCCCTCTGGGTCAGACCGTCGGGGCCTGGAGAGCTTCCTGGGGACGGGGCCCGGTGTCCGGCCATCTGTGGCTGATCTCAACGGGCTCGGCACACCCGCATGTACATTTGTTTGGGGGTGTCAGAGAGAGGTGTGGGCTCAGGAGGAGGAGGGAGAGGAAACGGGGTGTTCTGAGACAGGAATACAGAGAAGAGAACAAAGCTCAGCTCAAACCGAGGATCTTGTCCTCAAGGCTCTGCGTAGACTGCCCAGCATCATGGCTCAGAATTAAGGGACCGAGCAGAGGCGGGGAGGGAGGGAAGGAGGTTAGCCTTTCCCGAACGCCTCTCTGTACACCTGGCTGGGCACTGTGGTCCTTCGAATGCCCACCCGGCAACCCGCAGGGAGGGTTTTGTTCATCCCCTTTCACGGAGGAGAAGACTGAGTCCCCCACGCCCGTCAGGAAATGGCTTATCGAAGGCTGCACGTCAACTCCACGGCTGTCTCGTGCGCCGTAAGGAGTTGCGGGGCAGGGGCGGTGTTTGGAGTGAAGTTATAACAGGAGGCAGGGAAATAAATCTGCAAGAATGATTAAGTGATTCCCAGAGCGAGTCTCCAGAATTACAGATTAGCCCAGCCGGAAAGGCTCTGGAGTCCCACATTCGCCATCCCATTTCACAGACGGGTAGCTGAGCTCCCACGTGGGCCCCACGGCTTCACATAAATGACAGACCGAGCATAAAACCCAGATCCCCAGCCTGGCAGCTGGAGGCTCTAGGAACCCTCGCCTTGAGCTTCTGCTGCTCCTGCCAGAAGCCCTGGCACCGGTCCCTGGGCCGGGGAGGGGAGAAAGCTCTGCAGAAGGCCTTCTGACCGAGCTCCGATCTGCCTTCCTTTTGTTCAACCCCATCGTCTTCTGCAATTAGAAAATAAATTACTTTTTCTGAAAGAAACATACGTGGTTAAGGCGGATAAGAGGCAGGGAGCGGCCCAGGCCCGACAGGTGGGGAACCGGCGCCCGGCAGCCCGGCCAGGCGGCTGGAGCCCACGGACGGCCAAGGAGAGCAGGAGGGGATGCGGGGGGAGGGGGGCGGGACAGCACCTTGGCTCGTGGACCCTTCGTGTCTGCGGCACCGGCCCAGCACCCAAAAAAGCAGGATCCGAGCATCTTTGAAATGGGACCCCCCGGATCAGCACCCCAAAGGGAGAACGGGTGTGGAGGAGCCCTCGCTGTGCCCCCCCTTATGTGTGTGAATTGACCGAATTCATCCAGATGGAGTTATCTGGCTGGCGTCTGCAGGGCTGAGGCTCCCCCCCACCCCGGCCTCTCTCCCTCCCTCACCCCACCCCGGCCACCGAGCCCAAGAGCACTCCCAACGCAGGGCCTTTGCCCTGTCTCTGTCTGCATACAGACATCGTAGCCCCATGGCCCCACCCCGGAGATCTCTGCTCACAGGTCATTGGCAACCACCCCACCCCACCCCACCCCTCCCCACCTGGAGGTCCCTTTTCCCTTCGCTGCCCTGATTTCCTCCCAGCACACGCGACCTTTGCTTGTTACATGCGACCAAACTCCTATTTCACGTGCGGTCTACCCCACCGGCTGAGATGCAGACTCAGCTCCGGGGCCCCCGGCCCTGACACCAGACGCGGGGGCGTCCTGATGCGGAAGCCGGAGCCTGAGGGCTCAGGCCCCCCAGACCCCTGCGGGAAGGCCACAGGCCGCCCTGGAGAGGCTGCCCTTGCCGGTGTTCGCGGGGCGGGGGGGAGAGGGGGCACTTCCGGGCGTCACGCGTGTCTCCTTCTGGGCTTGTCGGTCCCCAGCACAAGTGGGGGGCTGTAAAGCAGAGCACAGACAGGGCTCCTTGGAGGACACCGTGGTGGGGACAGCTGGGCCCCGGAAGAGAATCCCCGGGGGAAGGAACCGCGGAGGTCACGACTCAGGCAGTGAGAACCAGCCTCGGGCCCTCAGGGGCGTCTCCTCCACGCCAGGTGCAGACGTCCCGACCGTGTCTGGGGTGAGGGCGCCCACGTTGTTGGTGTCCTTAACCGCTGCCACGCCGTCTCCCAGGGGCTCCGCAGGCCCCGCCTGTGAGGGGCTGCAGGGGGCATCCTTGGCCCTGGTGCAGGTGGTTAGGCCCCGAGAGCCTACAGCCCCCACTGCACCACACCCCCAAGAAAGTGGGAAGCCGTGCCTGGTGGAGAGGAGCCCCAAAGCCCAGCCCCCTCCCCTCAAGGCAGGACCACTCTGGTGAGATTTGTTCCTCAGAGCCCCACCCGGCCCCGGCCCCAGGGAGTCAGGCTCGCGACCAGCCTCCCTTACCGGGGTCCCGGAGAGCTCCCTCAAATGCACTCAACCCCTGTCTCAGGCTCTGCTGCTAGGAAACCAGCCTACAGCAGTGGGAGTGTGATTGCTGCCTGAGCCCTTCTCGGTGCCTGAGAAATAATAAGCAGGGGCTCTGGACCCCAGGTCTAGAGCCTGAGAGGAGGGGAGGCTACAGTGAGCTGGACGTTCCCACACAGGAAGATGAGGCAGGACCCACAGGCTGGGAAACTGGTCAGGGAGCCCAGCAAATTTGTCAGGCCTTTGTCAGAGTCCAAAGGGCCACATCCCAGGATATGGGTAGCATTTAGCTTTAGCGTTGGCTTAAAAACTCACCTTGCCAGGGAGATCTTTCTGAGAGATGATTGGTGATTCAGGCCCTAAGGCTCTGCTGCGACTCCTGGGCCCCTGATACTCGAAAGGGCCTCAGACGCGCCCCAGCATCTGCATTTGGAATTGTACGATTGCCGTGCAAAGCCGCCAGCTTCCCCGAGTTCGGAAGAGTAAGAGATGAGATACGGTGATGTAAGGACTAATGTCTTTAATATGTAAAGAGTTCCTACAAATCACTAAGAAGCACAATGGAAACCTCCATAGGAAAAAAACAGACAAATGTTAAGAGCGGAAAATTCATTGGAAAGGAAATAGGTGTTTTCAATTGTATTAGAAGATGGTCGTGATCACTTATAATAATATATACACGAATGCAGTAAACTGCCGTTTTCACCCGTTAGACCAGTGACTATCACAAAGCTTGACAATGAAGACTATTGAGACAAAAAGACAAAAATTAGCCGGCTCTGTGTGACAGGCTACTGGTCGGGGCGGGGGGCGGGGATATGGTCTGTGTGTCTGTGTGAAAACCCTCCAGAGAGATGCTCATAAAATTGGTAAGTCACCGCCTCTGAGAAAGGAAACTAGCTGTCAGGGGTGGAAGAGATGGTTAGTTAATGCTACATATCGACTCTGGCTTACAGGACCTTTCCGAGAACAAAAGTTTAATGGTGTAAAATGGTGACAGATGTTTGAGACCCAGGGGACAAGAGCACAGGGTCAGGAGGCGGGAGGAGGCCCCAGGCCACCCTCAGCAGCCCAGGGGTGTGGGGAAGAGGGGGATGGGGGTTCAGGTGGAACGGGGCCCAGTGAGGGGTGGGCACATTGGCGGCCCAGGCCCCAGAAGGGTCCCCACCAGACGGGAGCAGATTCAGGCGCCCAGGGACACCTGGACGTATCCACAGGGTGGGGTGGAGAGGGGAGCCCAGCGATGGGACTCCGCCCCAAGGACCCCAGGCTACGCCCCCTGCCACGCACATGCTTCTTCTGCTTAAAGCACCTCAAGGGCTTGCCGTCACTTAAAATAAAGACCAAACCCTTGCTCGCAGCCTGCAGGGCTGAGTGTGGCTGGCCTGGCCCCTCCTACGGCCCAGCCCCAGCCCTCCACCTCCCTCTGGATGTGCAAGAGGTCCCTGTGCTTGCTGCTGACTCTCCTCACCTCCTGACGGGGAGGGCCCATCGCCACCTCCCAGTGGGCCTGCCCCTCGGTGCCCCTGACAGTTATCGAACCCGTGTCTGCCTCCCCAAACAGGCAGGGAGCCCGTGCTTCGGTATTCCCTTCTGTTCCATCCGGCTAACACGCTTAGAAGCACAGGCACGGGCCCCAAGCGTGCGGCTCACTGAATTTCTGCAGCGTCCACACCCGCGGAAACACCACCACGCTCCAGCGACCTCTCACGTCACCAGCTCCGCCCCCAGGGTGACCACCCGTCTGACCTCCAACAACGGAGGTTCACTTTCAGCTTTGGGACCTGCGACACGTTTAGCGGGTGGGCCGTGAGGGCGGATCCGTGCTGTCGAGGGTGGGGATGGGCAGGTGGTTCTGGCTTAAGATCCCCGGGCGGCTGTGCTGGAGTTTGCCTGCCCCCCAGGGGAGGGTGAGCTGCTCGGGTTTGGGGCATTATGGGTGCACCCTTCGCACCTTCTTGTACAAACCTTCTGATCAACGTGTGTGGACCTTTCCCTTGCAGGCAGATACAGGTGCGGCTTTGCCAGGTCGTCCGCTTGGGTCAAGAGCAGACCTCCCCACGGTTCCCAGCGGGGGCGCCCGGGTCACACCCCCTCCCGCCCTCCACATTCTGCCCACGCTGTCCTCCTGGGGCCTGTCCCCTTCCGTGCAGCCACTCTGACCCACCCCTCCGTGGATCACACCGGGTTTTACTCCCGCTTTATCTCCACGCCTGACGCAGCAGGTAGATGTTTAATAAGTACTCGGGGAGAAGAAGGGAGGGAGGGAGGGAAGGGAAGGAGGGGCTGTCTCTCCAGCTGGGCTGCTTCTGCGTCTGAGCCAGGAAGCCAGCAGAATGCCCTCGCCCCGGGGACGCGTCCTCGGGCAGAGATCAGAAGTCTAGAACAACACAGGCGCTTTGATCGGGAAACGTTCCTGGGGGTGCGGGAGCCCGAAGCCTCACCGGGAAGGAGCGAGGTCGGGAAGAGGAAGGGAAGTGCCCCAAGTGGCCCCTGTCAGGCAGGGAAAGGACAGCAGAGAGAATCCGAGGCGTCTCCGGAGCCACCCTGGGTGGGGCGGGGGGGGGTTGCTCAGAGGGAACGAGCCTGTTGAATATGATCGGGAGGCTCACGGCAGAGCGGAGCGCGATGCCCGGCTGTGTGCCAGGAGCTGTGCCGACCGCCTCCCGCGAGCAAACTCATCCACTCCTCACCTCCGTGCGGCCAACACGACTTCATCTCCACCCCCGAGATGAGAACACTGAGGCACGCACAGGGGAGCCACCCAAACAGCCCCGGGTAGAGAGAGCCCAGGTTCGCGCCACCGCAGCCCAGCTCCGGAGGGATCGCGAAAAGACGGTCACGGCCTTCCCTCTCGCTCACCCACCTCTTCAACGTTAGAAGTAAAACGAGAGAGAGAAATTCGTTTGTGGTGAGCCGTTCGAATTCACTAATTCGTCTTTATGAACTATCAAGTAAACAAAACTGAGCACAGAGGGCATGAGCTGTGTAATTAAGAGGACAGAATTAATATGTAAACATCTCTGGTTACGCCCAGTAGGGAGCTCGCCCCTCCGGCGAGTCCCGTGACACATCTCTGAAGCGTTGGGCCAGTCCCGGCACCAATGTCAGAAAAGAAAATTGTTTGAGCAGACCTTTGAGAGGTGATGGTCTCGACCACAATAAAATAAAGCTGGCGAGAAATTCTAAATATAGAAAGAAAATTGGGGATTTAAAACTCCTCTCCTAAATAACATGTAGGTCAAGGAGGGAATCGAGCGCACGACGGACTCCCTGGGAAACAATGAGAATAAAGCCCCGCGCAGCAAAGCCTCTGGGACAGTCGGCGCGGCCTCAGCGGCGTCTCGCGACTTTGAATGCTTTTATTGTCAAAAACCCACTCGCGCGCACAAAGCGAGCACGAACCTGAGGCTTTCAGCCCCCGATTTTTAAGGAAAGGACAAACCCAAAGGAAAACAGGAGAACGGAAATAATAAAGATAAAAGCACATAAATAAATTAGGGAACATAAAAGCGGGAGAATAATAAATAAATAACAGACCTGGCTCCTCTGAAAAGAAACTAATAAAACAGAAAACGTGCCTATAAATCTAATCAAGGAAAACGGTACATGGGAAGGTCTTCACACTTCCGGTTCAGTGCTCTTTAATTTTTTTAAAGACGGACAGGCTGTCATAATGAGGGGAAAGGAAACAGTCTTCACTAAGGTCGCAGGGAGGGGAAGCTGTGTGGCACGCTCAGCACATGTTTCTTTGGTGCCAGCGTGGGACTGAGGACATAAAGGTCCCCAGCCTCGGGTCGAGGAGCCTCCTTGCCTCAGGGGACGTGTGTGAAGGGACTGTCCTTCCAGAGGTCCGGAGGGTGTGGAACGGGTGAGGCCCAGGGGCCTCCTGAGCCCATTTCACAGACGTGAATTGTAAATTCAGACAAGCCAAGTGACGTCAAAAGGCACCCCCAGCCCCGGCCGCATCTGTGCTCCCCAGGAGCGCCTTCCACCCTATCCTCCGTTTCTCTGTCCTTAATTTCCTTTACATATACTTTAAAATTTATTTACCTATTTTGAGAAAGGGAGAGAGAGAGCATGCACAAGCAGGGGAGGGGCAGAGAGAGGACAGAGAGAATCCCAAGCAGGCTCCGCGCTGTCACTTCAGAGCCCGGTGTGGGGCTCGATCTCACAAACGGTGAGATCATGACCTGAGCTGAAATCAAGAGTCGGACGCTTCACTGGCTGAGCCCAACCCTCCCCCCTCCCGCCTGCGCCCCTGAATTTCCCTTTCTGATCAATTTCTTTTCTGGAATCTTTTCTCATTTGTAAACAAGGAGGGAGAGGTCTCCCCAGGTCCAAGCAGACTATTGGCGACTTTTAGCACCAACAAGCTCCTTCAAGGTCCGGGGTCCCCTGGAGTCGCTGAGGCCCCTCTCCACTGCGCAGCTCTGCCCCCCACGCCCCTACCCCCCACGCACACCCTCAGCCCTGCCCACAAAAGAAATCGGATTGTTTGATCATCACTTTGATACAAAGATCAGGTGTGTTAACCGCTCGCATTGCCACACCGATCGCCTAAAGCAACCACGTGGACAGTTTATTTTAAAGGCCAAATTTGCTGTAAAACGGTCTCACAAACCACTCTGAACCGACAGCCCCACTGCTTTACCGTTTTTACCTAACGGAGCCCATGCCGGCGGGGGCGGGGCGGGGGCGGATGAGCCGCTGGTACAGCTTCCTTTTTTTTTTTATTTTTTTATTTTTTATTTATTTCTAGGAGAGAGTGAGGGAGACAGCGTGAGCAGGGGAGGGTCAGGAGAGAGAGGGAGTCACAGACTGAAACAGGCTCCAGGCTCTGAGCTGGCAGTCAGCACAGAGCCCGACGCGGGGCTCGAACCCACGAACCGCGAGACCATGACCTGAGCGAAAGTCGGACGCTCAACCGACTACGCCACCCAGGCGCCCCTGGTACAGCTTCTGAGAAGTAAACCGGGGTCGAGCAAACCGAAACCAAACACAAAACCCACTGACTCTTGCCTCGGGGAGTGGCTGGACCCAGCGACTATGGCAGGCCGGGCTGTCACGGACCCTCCCCCATCGCCCGGGGGTCTGCTGTCCTCAGGGTGCAGCCAGCAGGCTCCCCCGGGCTTTCAGCGGAGCCGGGGGAGGGGTGGGGGGTGGGGGGTGGGGGGGCTGAGGGGGGAGGCTACAGGTGCACCGCGCTCTCCCCAGGAGGGTGAGGACGTGCCCGCCAGCGCGCGGTCTGCAAGGCCAGAGACTCCTGACCCGGCGCGGTGCCTCCCAGCCCGTCCTCAGAGGCGCGGCCAGAAGGGCCCGGGTGTCCCGGTGTCTGTCACACACGCTCAGACAGTTCAGCGAAGAGAAAGTGCTTACAGAGAGGACAGATTGAGCACCGGCCAAACGGTAGCAGGGTCTACAGGCTTTCGATCGTTCTTCCCATTGTTCCGTTTTAAATGTTTTCCTAAGACAGGGCGCCTTGGGTCCAACTCTTGGTTTCGGCTCAGGTCGCGATCTCAACGGTGCGTGGGATCGAGCCCCACGTCGGGCTCTGCGCTGACAGCGCGTGGGGCCTGCTTGGGACTCTCTCTCTCTCCCTCTCTCTCCCTGCTCCGTCCCCTGATTGCTCTCTGTCTCTAAATAAATAAATAGACTTAAAAAATAATAAAAGTGAGAATAAATAGTGTTTTCATAGGAAAGGTAGCAGAGGAGCTACCAGCCACATGGCTTTCGGACGTATTTTTTTTTTTAATGTTTTATTTATTTCTAGGAGAGAGAGAGAGACAGCGTGAGCAGGGGAGGGTCAGAGAGAGAGGGAGTCACAGACTGAAACAGGCTCCAGGCTCTGAGCTGGCAGTCAGCACAGAGCCCGACGCGGGGCTCGAACCCACGAGCCGCGAGATCATGACCCAAGTGAAAGTCGGACGCGTAACCGACTAAGCCACCCAGGCGCCCCAGCCACATGGCTTTCAAATGGCGAGGGAGGAGTGCATTTTTGCTGGCGAAGGTGGAGGTCACGGGCAGGAACCTGGGGGCCCTTCCCCCATGAGCAAGTGGACCAGGAGGGAGCCCCCACCACCGTGCAGTCCCACACAAGGGCGTTGGCAGACAGGGGAGGCTCCCCCTGGGGGTCCCCCGGAGCCGTGAGCAACCCCCGCCTCACCCCTGCGGGCTGGTCTGCGGGCTCTCCACAGTGCGTCGGGCCCCCCTCCCTCCCGCAGGCAGTGGGTGTGGAGGGGACTTCCATGGTCCCGGGAGAGACAGCCGGGGAGGCGGGGGCCGTGTGCACGACATATGAAGTGCTGGGCTTTGAGCGGATCCACAAACACTCAGATTCCGTCAGTGCTTCTTTTGGTAAAGAAGGACAATGCGCCAGGAGGAAACGGGCGCAGGCTGGTGGGGCCGCTCGGCCACGGCTCTGTTGGGTGACCCTGGACCCTTGTTGAACTTCCTTTCGCCTCGGTTTGCTCATCCATGAAACGGGGATAGCACCTCCCAAAAGGGCGGTGATGATTAAGCGGTGCTCCAAGGATCCGCAAGGTGGGGAGTGAACTGCCGACCCCAGCTCGAGTGAGCGCGGCCAGCCCAGCCCCCAGGCCCCCCCCCTGCAGCTGCAGGTCCCTCAGGGACTGCTCCCCACAGCGTCACTGCCGGAGCACGTGGCGTGTGTGTTCAGGGTTCCTGCGAAGAGACACTCCCAGAAGACCTGGAGGGACAGGGCTCGGTGCAGGGTCACACGGGGCCCCGTGTCCCGGGCTCCCGACCCCCGGCTGTAACATACGACCTAGGACTGAGCCCACAGAGAACGGCACCTGGACTAAAAGCATTCCAGATGCATCCACGACTTGGGAAGCCCCAGGGGATGCAGACAAGTGCGAGCTAGCAGCCCTGGGCAGGCGAAGGTACACACACACACACACACACACACACAAAGGGGATAAACACACGAGTAAACAGAACTTTCAGAAAGGCGCTAACTGCTCAAATCCACCCAATATTTGCCATCCGCGGGGCTCCTCCATGCCCATCCTTCACCCAGAAGGTCCCCCCACTTGACGCTGAGAAGCCGGTCTGAGCTTTGGCTCCCCAAGGTCACCAGCAGTCACAGATGCCTTCTGACCCCCCCACCCCAAGCCTTTCCGTCAGGAGGCATTTAACCGCTTCAGAAACCCCCCACCTTGTCCCAGCCCGGGTCGCATGGGATCCTCCAGTGGTTTCTATCCAACGCTGAGCAGCCCTGGGCAAGGCATGCGTCCCCGCCCACAGGGCTGAAGGCTCCGGAAAGCGTGGAGTGGCCCAGGGGCTGCCGGAATCCCACTGCAGGGGTGGGCAAAGTAGGACCTAGAGGCTAAATGCCACCTGCCACCTATTTTTGTGCAGCCCTCGAGCTAAGAACAGTTTTCACATTCATAAGTGGTCGGGAATAAAAATTTTAAGAGTAATTTTTTATATAAGTTTTCAAAAATGTGTATTCATATTTTGAGAGAGAGAGACAGAGCACGACCGGGGGAGGGGCAGAGAGAGGGGGAGACACAGAATCTGAAGCAGCTCCAGACTCTGAGCTGTCAGCACAGAGCCCGATGCGGGGCTCAAACCCACAAACCGCGAGATCACGAGCTGAGCCGATGTTGGACACTGAACTGACTGAGCCACCCAGGCACCCCAATTTGTAATTTTTTAAATGTTTTATTTATTTATTTTTCAAATGTTTTTTTATTTATTTCTAGGAGAGAGAGAGAGACAGTGTGAGCAGGGGAGGGTCAGAGAGAGAGGGAGACACAGAATCTGAAACCGGCTCCAGGCTCTGAGCTGGCAGCCAGCACAGAGCCCGACGCGGGGCTCGAACCCACGAACCGCGAGATCATGACCTAAGCGAAAGTCGGACGCTTAACCGACTAAGCCACCCAGGCGCCCCTTATTTATTTTTCTAAAGAGATCAAGCATAAGCAGGGGAAGGGCGGAGGGGGAGGGGACAGGGGGTCTGAACTGGGCTCCCGGCTGACAGGCTGAGCCCAATACAGGACTCAGACCCATGAACACACGATCATGACCTGAGCTGAAGTCAGATGATCAACCGACCGAGCCACCCCGGCGCCCTAGGAGCAATGTTTGTGGCACGAGCAAACTACGCAGAAGTTCCCTGCCCGAGAATGAAGTTTCACTGGACACAGCCTCCCTCGTGTGCTCACGTGTGGTCCGTGGCTGCCGTCACACTGCCACGGCCACGCTGAGCAGCCACCACAGGGACCGTGTGGCCCCTCTGTCCTGTGACGGAGAAGCCCCGCCCACCCCTGCACTGTCACGCAGCCCTTCTCCCCTCCCCCATCACCGGGAGGCCGAGCGTCTTTTCACACCCCCTCGGGGCGGGTTTGGGCAAATGTGTGAGCGGACGCGACCGGGCGCAGAAGCTCTAACCACGTGTGTGTAACTGGCTGTGACACGATGGTGCCCAGGAAGCCGCCCCTCTGAGCCCGGTGAGCAGCAGAAAGCAAATGCAGCCAATATGGGCAGGCCCCTACCCCTGGGCCTTTGCACTGGCCGTTGCTTGCGTGTGTCCCTGACCTTCCCTGGGGACCTCGGGGCAGTCGGGTCTCAGGGGGCTCCTCCCTGCCAGTAAAGTGTCACCGGCACCTCCTACTACCACCGTCGCTTCTCTTTCCCTCCCACCTCCTGACAGGGCTCATTTTCTTCTTCGTGTCATTTATTTCCTTTCTTCCCCTTCTAGAATGACAGGGCGGAGAGGAGGGCAAGGATGTTTGTTTCGTTCACTGCTAAAGCACGACCCCAATCCTGTGTCTCCTCTCCTTGGGCCCCTCGATCCCTGCCCAGCACACTCAGGGCTCACGGCCCTGCCTGCTCCGTGCTGCCTCACCCCTCCGGCCTCTCAGACCTCCCCTCCCCTCCCCCACGCTGCTTCTACCGCCCCAGCCTCTTCACTATTCTTCCAACAGGCCGGGCACACTCTACCCCAGGGCCTTTGCACTGGCTGTTGCTGCTACCCGGAGCACCTGTCCCCCAGACGGCTGCATGGCTGCTTTACCGCCCTCTCTGAGTGCCTTCATTTCAACTATAGCTTAGTAGGTGCTCAATAAAAATTCATTGAATGAATACGAGGATGGGAAGGAGATAAAGAGGGAAGAGGCAGGACCCAGAAATACTGAAGAGCTGCTAGTCTGCCGTGAAGGACAAACACCCAGGAGGTGGGACTTAGGGAAGGTCACACCTGAGGCATCCCCGTCCTTGGACCTAACGACTGACATTCCCAGATGGCTTATGTCCCCACCGCCTGCCCTGCCAACTCAGCCTTCTGGTGGGGGCAGGGGGGTGGCGCCAAGACCAGAAAGGTGGCCCTTGGGGTGAGTGGCAGAGTGACAGGGGCCAAAGCGTGACTGAGCTGGGGCAGATCCGGCGCTGAGAGCGAGGACTTGGGAGCCAGAGGCAGGGCTTTCCGGAGCAGAGGGCTGCGAACCGGGGAGGTGGGGGGGATGGCCCTCCCCACGGCGATGTACGGTCCTGGGCTCCCCGCCCCACCCCTGTGGGAAGGGTGAGTGACTCGAGGAACAAAGGCCCCACCTTCCCCCTGGGAGCCTCTGTTTTCCCGTCTGTTAAATGGGCTGACGCAGAGCCTGGAGGACTCCGTGAGTGCACAGCCTCACCAACACTCAGCAAACACCAGCTTGTTCCCTTGCGCCACCGCAGCACCGGCCCCAGCGGCCGTGAGGGATGCAATATCAGTGCCCTCGGCAGACGGGGAAACTGAGGGCCTGCCCCTGGCCTCAGACCCGGGCCCGATCCCCCCTCCGGACTTCTCCCATCTACTCCAGACAGCCTCGCCTCCGTAAGTCAGGCGCGCGGAACGGAAGGGCTGACTACAGGCTGTAAAGTCCGCTGCCCGCGGTGGGCGAAGGCGGGAGGAGGAAGGTGGCCCCAGGAACAGAGGGGAGCCGGAGGCCAGAAGGGGCGTCTGCGTTCGCTGAGGTCCCGGGGCAGCGCCCGGCCAGCAGCCAGCAGCCGAGGCTCCCGGACACCCGAGGGCGCGACGCAGGCCGGGCCCAGAGGAGCCGGACGCCGAGTTGCAGGCTCCTGTGCTCGGGGCTGTGCTAGTGGACGCGAGCGGGTGGAGGCGACGCCCGTCCCCCCCAGCTCAGGGCCCTGAGGCCTCTGCGCGACCCTCCTCACATCCCCTGCCCACGTCTGCCCGTCCGGTGTTGACCCTCAGGGTGACGTAGAGGCCCCACTTTGAAGGCGGCCCAGGGACGCCAGGGCATCTCAGTCGGTTAAGCGTCCGACTCTTGATTTTGGCTCCGGTCAGGATCTCACAGTTTTGTGAGTTCGAGCCCCAGATCACGCCCCCAACGGAGCCTGCTGGGGACTCCCTCTCCGTCTCTGCCTCTCTCCAGCTCCCGCACTCTCTGCCTCTCTCATAATAAATCAATAAACTCAGGGGGGCTGGGGGCTCAGTTGGTTAAGAGTCCGACTTCGGCTCAGGTCATGATCTCATGGTTCGTGGGTTCGAGCCCCGCATCGGGCTCTGTGCTGACAGCTCGGAGTCTGGAGTCTGCTTCCGATTCTGTGTCTCCCTCTCTCTCTGACCCTCCCCTGCTCATGCATCTCTGTCTCTCTCTCTCCCTCTCAAAAATAAATGAACATTTAAAAAAATAAATAAAATATGGGGCGCCTGGGTGGCTTAGTCGGTTAAGCGTCCGACTTCCGCTTAGGTCATGATCTCGCGGTTCGTGGGTTCGAGCCCCGCGTCGGGCTCTGTGCTGACTGCCAGCTCGGAGCCTGGAGCCTGTTTCAGTCTGTGACTCCCTCTCTCTCTGACCCTCCCCTGCTCACGCTGTCTCTCTCTCTCTGCTAGAAATAAATAAAATATTTAAAATAAATAAATAAATAAATAAATAAATAAATAAATAAATAAATAAATAAATAAAATAAAATTGTTTTTGCAGGGGGAGGCTGGGTGGCTCAGTCGGTTAAGGGTCCGACTTCGGCTCAGGTCATGATCTCACAGTTCGTCAGTTCGAACCCCGCGTCGGGCTCTGTGCTGACAGCTTGGAGTCTGGAGTCTGCTTCCGATTCTGTGTCTCCTTCTCTCTCTGCCCCTCCCCTGCTCATGCTCTGTCTGTCTCTCTCAAAAACAAACAAACAAACAAGTAAAACATTTTTAGATTACAAAATAAATCAATAAACTTAAATTATTAAAGAAAAAAAAAAGAGATGCTTCCTTCGTGTTAACCCACAGAGAGGTGCTTCTTTCCGCTGCAGCGAACCAGGATCGCCGTGATGTGTGACGCGCCCACACCCCCGTCCTTCGAAGGGGACAGTGGGCACGTTCAACAGTTGTTGGGGGTTCAGTTAAAGGCCATAACGTGGCGGCGAGTGCGAATTCCCAGCACACGTCTCGGACCGCAGGGCGCTGGGCGGAGGGCGGCTTCGGCAGTGGCTCCGGCCACGGCTCCCGCCCCGCCCCCCGCGCCCCGCCCCGCGCCCCCGCCCCTCCCCACCCCGCCCCGCGCCCCGCCCCCCCCCGCCCGCGCCCCGCCCCGCGCCCCGCCCCGCCCCACCCCGCCCCGCCCCTCACCCCGCGCCCCCGCCCCCGCCACCCGCGCCCCCGCCCCGCCCGCCCCACCCGCCCGCGCCTCTCACCAACGGCGCACCCGAGCAGAGCGGGCCACGCAGGCGCCCCACGCGCCCTCCTCGCGGCTCCGGCTCCGGGCTCCTCCCCGCGAGGCGCGCCTTCCCCCGCGTGGCCCTCCGACCTGCCCCCTGCAGGGCCCGCCGGGGAGCCGGGAAAGTGTCCGCCAGTGACGGGAGGGCGTGGAGCCGGGTCGCGCCCGCAGAGTGGCCGCACGCAGGACGCACGACAACGAAGGGCAGCAGCTTTGGGGGAAGGGAGCCCCCTGGGCGAGGCCGGGGCAGGGGCAGGGGCGGGGCGGGGGGGGGAGCCGGGCAGGAGATCACAGCCCAGCGGCGCAGTCAGGCCCGAGCAGGGGAATCGGTGACCCGACGCCGCCGAGTCCTGCACCCCGACGCGCACTCCGCCCTCTCCGGGTGTGACTGGCGTTTGCTCCGCGAGCCCCAGCCGCCCCCGGAGCTGGTCTGAGCGCTCGGGGCGATTGGCCGCCTGGGCCCCGAAGGGCGGGGGTCCTGGAAGACCCACCGGGCAGCGTCCCTGATTCCGATGCCCCCGGGGCTCCGTCTCTTCTCTGCCCCCCCTTCTGTTTTCCTCCCAGCTGGTCCTTCCTCCAAAGCCCCCCCCTCCCCCCCCGAAGGTGGCAAAGGCGGCTTCCAGCAGCTTCCGCTGCACTCCTTCCCCTCGGGGGATAAGAAGACTTCCGCTTCGTGGTGACCTCGGCCGACACCCTGAAGTGCACTCTGTGACCTTGTGGTCGCACTAGGCGCTCTGGGGCGTGGGCGTCCCCAAGGCACAGCCGAAGAAGGTGGGAGCTGGGCGGGGCGTCAGAGCCGGGCGCAGAGGCGGCCACGGTCAAGGGCTGGCAGGTGCCGGCGGCAAGTGCCCACATCAGTACACAGGCCACAGGGGGCAGAACCCACGTGGGCGGACAGCGCCGGGCCTCAGAGAAGGGCCCCCCGCACCCCGTCCCCCCGCAGCCTCGCCGGCTCACCTCCAGGGGAAGCCCACGGCGACCGCTGACATTAGTGTGTGTGCAGACCTTCTCCGCACTGGTGGGTCCCGCCCCAGCCTGGCCTCTGCTCGGGGCTCCAGACCCACCTGCCTGCCTCCCGGTTGGCACAGCTTTAAAACGCCGTCCAGAATCCAGCCAGAATTCCCTCCCCGACTGATGCGGCCCCGCCCGAGGCACCGCCGCCGGCTCTCGCCTGGACCATTAGAGCAGCCCCTTCTCTGCCCTCCCTGCAAACCACAGCCAGAGTGAGCCTGTAACACACGCAGCAGGTAACATCTCTGCTCAACCATCCCCAGGGCCTCCCCACCTCATGCCTCAACCCCAGAGAAGACAGGGCGCTATGATCCGAACCCGCACCATGACCTCATCCCCCACCACTGTCACCCAGCACTCCACGTCACCACACTGGCCTCTATGCTCCTTGTGAAATATGCCAAAACATGGCTACCTCAGGACCTTTGCACCTTCTACCTGATTGCTCTCTCCCCACCAGCCGTCCTCTGTACGTGCCTGGATACTTTTTGGCACTTAGATCTCTTCTCAGACATCAATTCCCACCCTAAGTCCACTGTCTCCCCTTCCCTGGGCGCCAGGGAGCATGGAGAACCTGCTTCCACCTTCCCGGGATGTCAAGGAAGGGAGAGGAAGGAGGACGCTGGAAGATAGAACACGTACCCACAAGGGCACCCAGCTGGAGCCTGGAGTTACAGCTGTGAGCGGGACCAGGTTGCAGCCGCTGGCACACAGCAGGAAGCAGCCGGCGACAGATGGCCTGACCTCTGGCCCCTTTCACTCCCAGCTCCCGATGCCACCTCCCACTGGCCACACCCAACGTGCGAGAGTCTGAGCGTGCCGTCCAAAGAGTGACCACAGTCAGAGGAGGGTGCCCAGAAGGGCAAGTGGAGAATGTCCGACTGAGTTCACATCCCGACTCCACCACTTGCTAGCTGTGTGAGTTTGGGCTTATTTCTTAACCTCTCTGTGCCCCAGTTTCTTCGTCTGTAAAACAGGGATCATAAAAGTGCCTGTTGCACGGAATCTCTTTGGATACTAACGAGCCAGGACAAGTAAGTCGCTTAGAACAGCCTGAACACGGCAGGGCCATGTAAAGGTAGCGTCTGCCCTCCTGGAAGGGGCAAAGCGGACACTCAAAGAGGCCACAGCAGGTTGGACCCCGTGGCTCAACATCATGGTCAGCGGCCCCTCCTCTTCCCCTTGGGGACCCCTGCACTTTGCGGCCTGTGCCGGTGAAAGCTTGAGGGCTTTCTTTCCCGAGCAGCCTGAAGGCAGGCGGCCTCGATTCGGGTCCTGGCCGTTGAGTGGGTCCCTGCCATCTCGGAGCCTCAGTTTCCCCGTCCGTGCAGGGGAGGGCCGAGGGCCGGCCGTGTGTACACCTGCGGACAGCGCCGTCTCCCTTCTCGGGGGGCGATCACCTCCATCAGCGCTCCGGGAAGCCGGTGCCTGGTCTCCATGGCAACGGGGCATCTGAACCACAGGGAGAGCGCGTGGGGGGCGCCTCGGATCAATACCACATCCTGGCGATGCTCAGAGACATGCTCCTGCCTCCGCCGCACCCCTCCCTCCGCACAGGAGAGTGACTCCCGGCCGGCCCGCCCAGGTGCCCTGCCTCCGCCCTGCTTCTCCCGGGCGCAGAGTGGCCGCAGCTGCCCGGGACCCGGGGCCAGAGATGATACGTCTCTCCCATCAGCACCCGTCCGCCTGGTCCCACCCCACCGCGGCCTGGGAGGGAGGTCAGCTGCCATTTGCAGGGGAGGAAACCAGGCTCAAAGAACGGTGCCTTTGTCCAAGCGTGCGTGTGGGGCACTGTCGGCGCAGAGCCGGGTGCGGGGCTTGAACTCACGAACTGGGAGATCGTGACCCGGGCCCAGATCAAGAGATGGGCCCTTAACCGAGTGAGCCCGCCGGGCGCCCCTCCTCCAGCTTAACTGCCCTCGAACACCAAGCCCCTGGGCCTTCCTCTCCATCTGGTGGCCGGTGGGACCCGGAACGAGCAGGCGGGAAAGACAGCGGGCTGAGGTCGGAGGGGGGTCCTCAGACCTGTGGGTCCCAAAGCGGCGCCAGGGCAGGAGGGCGGATCGTTCATCTCCTCCCTGCCAGTCTCAGCTCTGCCTCACCCCTGCTGCCTCCTCACGCCGGCCCCTACCGGATCCCATCCAGCCCGGAACCGACAGCCAGCTGTAAAAGCCTCGGAACTAGATGCGACTCTCTGCCTGGACCCACCTGAGCCCGGGCGCCTGGGTGGCTTAGTCGGTTGAGCGTCCGACTTTCGCTCAGGTCATGATCTCGCGGTTCGTGGGTTCGAGCCCCGCGTCGGGCTCTGTGCTGACTGCCAGCTCAGAGCCTGGAGCCTGTTTCAGTCTGTGACTCCCTCTCTCTCTGACCCTCCCCTGCTCGCGCTGTCTCTCTCTCTCTCTCTCCTAGAAATAAATAAAAATTAAAAAAAAAAAAGGAAACACCTGAGCCTCAGAAAGTGGACTCTCGAGGGAGCCCCTGCCCCCCCCCGGCCCCCTCCAGCCCCCCCAGGAAGGGTGTGAGATGATGCGGCTGTTCACCCACGGATGGTTAGAACAACGATGCGGTCTATACGTACAATGGAATCGGATTCCACCTTCCAGCGGAAGGGGATTCTGACACCTGTCACATCATGGATGCCCCTTGAGGACATCATGCTGAGTGACATAAGCCAGTCACCAAAGGACAAATACTGTGTGCTCCCGCCTGCATGGGGAATCTAGAATCATCGAATGCATAGAGACAGAAAGTAGGGTGGCAGTTGCAGAGGATGGGGAGTTCGTGTCCAATGGGGACAGAGTATCTTTTTTTTTTTAATGTTTATTTATTTTAGAGAGAGAGCGTGAGCAGGGGAGGGGCAGAGAGAGAGAGGGAGACACAGACTCTGAAACAGGCTCCAGGCTCTGAGCTGGCAGCACAGAGCCCGACGCGGGGCTCGAACCCACGAACCGTGAGATCACAACCTGAGCCGAAGTTGGGCGGCTCCGTCACTGAGCGCCCGGGGGACAGAGTTTCAGTTTGGGAAAACGGGAACTGGAGGCGGCTGGCAGGGACTGGCACACTTAGAGATGATGAAGTGGGTAAATTCCACGTTATGCGCATCTCACCACAAAAGCAAATACAACAGACGAAACGCAGCAAGGACTCCGGGCGGGGGAGGGAGGGAGACTTGGTCTGGCTCCAGAGACATGGGGACCCTGAGGGCAGGCCCAGGTAGGTGGGTCCCAGGCCCTCGCCAGCAAAGGAGACGCCCTTCCCTCTGGAGGGAGCAGGAAGGTGGCCGCCAAGGAGGAGGCACCAAGAGCCCGCGCCACGCCCCCCCGGGCCCCTCCCTCGCCAGGACACGGGCCGGCTCCTGTGGTCCTGGCTGAATGCCCACGGGGTCAATGCTGGCTGTGTCTAATCCACCACGATGCCCTGCGAGGCAGGTACCGAGGGGCGCACGCGAGGAGCCTGGGGTTCCGAGGGGCGAACTGATGCCCAGCGCACACGGCCGGTCTGAGCTGGCGGATTCTGGTCCTAGAAGGTTCTGGAAGCCATGCAGCCCAGTGTCCGCTCAGACACATGCTCACGAAGTGGCGTGACTTACTCTTCCAGGTTGGGGGGAGTGGAGAAGCAGCACAACATGGGGACCTCGTGTGACATCTGACGCCCACGTCCCCTTCCCTGGGACGGCCGTCGCTTCTTCGTCTGCGACTCTCCACGGCGTCCCCGGCCACGGCTGACGGGTCCGGGAGCGGACACGTGCCCTCCAGGAAACAGAAAGCTATTTTCCTTGATGAAAGAAACAATATCCTGTGTTCGTGGACTGGAAGAACGACGATGGTTTAAGGATCCAAGCTCCTCAAAATGACCCACAGATGCAGGTCAATCCCTACCAAAAGTCCAATCGCAGTTTTCACAGGAATCGGGGCAAAAAAGCAATCCTAAACTTCGTACGCGACCACAAAAGGTTCCAAATTACCAAAGCCATTTGGGAAAGAGTAATAGAGCCAGAGGCACCACATTTCCAGATTTCAAACTGTTTTGCGAAGCTTTGGTGATCAAAACAGTGTAATACCGGACTAAAAAGGCACACGGAGTCCAATGGAACAGTAGAGGGAGCCAAAAATAAACCTACGGATACAGTTAATTAATCTTTGACATGAGCACCAAGAACACACAATGGGGAAACGGTAGCCTCTTCAATAGGTGGAGTTGGGAAAACTGGATGCTCACACGCAAGAGATGCAACTGGATTCTTACCGCATGCCACACACACACATTAATTTCCACTGTATTACATTCTTGAATGTAAGACCTGAAGCCATAAAATTCCCAGAAGAACACGGGAAAAGCCACTTGACATTGGTCTTGGCGATTACTTAAAAAGGGAGGAGCCCCTGGGTGGCTCAGTTGGTTAAGCATCCAACTCGTGGTTTCAGCCCTGGTCACGATCTCACGGTTCGTGAGATCCAGCTCCACGTCAGGTTCTGCACTGACATCGCGAAGCCTGCTCGGGATTCTCTCTCCGCCCCCCGTGTACTCACTCTCTCTAAATAAATAAATAAACTTAAAAATAAATAAAAATCGAACTGCCGTATGATTCAACAAATCCTGCTGAATCATTTTCCAAAGGAAATGAAATCACGGTCTCAGAGTATCTACCCTTTGATGTTCATTGAAACACTATTCGTGATAGGCAAGGTGTAGAAACAGCCTGAGTGACCATTGACAGGTGAAGGGATAAAGAAAATGTGATGTAGATACACACACACACACACACACACACACACACACACACACACACACAGAGGAATATTACTCAACCATCAAGAAATAAGGAAATCCTGCCATTTGCAATATCGTGGGTGAACCTGGAGAACATTATGTTAAATGAAACCGATCAAATAGTTCTGTATGACTTCACTCAATATGTGGAATCTAAAGAAGTTGAACGCAGGTGGCTCCATAGGTTAAGCATCCGACTTCGGCTCAGGTCATGATCTCACGGTTCAAAAGTTCGAGCACCACGTGGGCTCCGTGCTGACAGCTCAGAGCCCAGAGCCTGCTTCGGATTCTGTGTCTCCCACTCTCTGTGCCCATATATGTGTACATATATAAATAAACTTGAACCCATAGAACCAGAGAGTAATACAGTGACTGCTGAGGACCGGAGACTAGGAGAAATGGGAAGATGTTGGTCAAAAGGTACAAACTTTCAGTTATAAGACGAATACGTTTCTGGTGAGCATAGTTAATGATACTCCACTGAAAACTATAAATCTGCAAAGAAAGGAGACTTGAAGTGGTCTTAGTCTACACTCATATAAATGGGAGCTGCGAGATGACGGATGTGCTAATTAACTTGACCGTGGTGATTATTTCACGATATATGTGTATTACATCATCTTGTTGTGCACTTTCTAAAATCACACCTAGTACTACCTAAATATACACAATTTTTATTTGTCAGTCACGTCTCGATGAAGCTCGGGAGGCGGGGAGAAGAAAAACTACAAAATAGTAAGTGTCCTATTAAACTATTAAAGCAATTGAGAGTAGAATTAAAAACTGTTCACAAAGTACATTTGAGACCCGGATGGCTTCACCAACGATTGCCACCAGAAATTTAAATTCAGAGAAGAGGAAAACAGGGAACACTTCACGGCTTGTTCTATGAGGTCAGAATATAATCGATACCAAAACCCAAAAGGACATTATAAGAAAGGAAGTATCACTTAAGAAAATAAATGGAAAAATCCTGAGTCAACTCTTAGCCGCTCAAATCCTGGGATATATCAATCACACCAACTCAGATTTATTCCCAACTTTGGAGGTCGGTTCAACGTCCAGAAGTCACCACATGAACAGAATAGAGTAGAAAAACATATAGCTATCTCTGAAGATGAAGAAAAATGGATCACACTTAACAAACATTCTCTAATTTTTGAATCTTATCAAGGTGGGAATAGAACGAAACTTTCCTAATCTGAAAAAGGAAACATATAGAAACATACAGCCAGTATCAGATTTCATGATGAAAGATTGGCTTTCTCCCCTTTGAGATCAGGAATCAAAGGGGCTCACTCTCACTCCTATTTAGCATTTTATCAGAGGTTCTAACCAGTGCAATAAGGCACGGAAAAGGAAATAAAAGGAAGAGAAAAGAACTAACACTCGTATTATGCGTATATTATATGATAACTTATGTAGAAAATAGAAAAGGATCTCAAGATTATAATTAGAATTAATACAAGGTTAATATATAAAAATCTATTAAATTTCTTTTTAAAAAATGTTTACTATTTACTTATCTTTGAGAGAGAGAGATACAGAGTGCGAGACAGGGAGGGGCAGAGAGAGGGAGACACAGAATCTGAAACAGGCTCCAGGCTCCGAGCTGTCAGCACAGAGCCCGATGCGGGGCTTGAACCCATGAACCGTGAGATCATGACCTGAGCCGAGGTCAGACGCTTAACCAACTGAGCTACCCAGGCGCCCTTCTACTGAATTTTTTTAGGTAGTAACAAACAGGAAATAATTTTTTATAAGAAGCCACTATGCTAGCATCAACAAATATCAAATACTTACAGATGAAATTAAAGCACACCTAAATAAACGTATATCTTATGTGCACGGATTGTAAAACTCAACATGGTAAAAATGTAAATTAGTTCTCATTGCTGTATAGCTTCAATGCGGTCCTAACCAAGATCCCAGCAGGATTTTTGTGGAAATGAACCAGCTGATTCAAATATTTATATGGAAGAGCCAAAGGCCAGGAGCAACCAAGAGAATCCTGAAAAAGCAGAACGAATTATTCCAGCCGTTATCGGGAACGGTTATGAGAGGATATTCCTGAAGACAACGTTCGGTGCAAGATTACATAATCAGCCAGACCAACGGGGGAGAAGAGAATCCGGAAATAAACTCACACATAATCCGCTGCTCGACTTCTTGTTTTGACATTTTTTTAAATGTTTTATTTATTTCTAGGAGAGAGAGAGAGACAGCACGAGCAGGGGAGAGTCATAGAGAGAGGGAGTCACAGACTCCGAAATAGGCTCCAGGCCCTGAGCTGGCAGTCAGCACAGAGCCCAACGCGGGGCTGGAACCCACGAACCGCGAGATCATGACCTAAGCAAAAGTCGGCCGCTTAACCGACTAAGCCACCCAGGCGCCCCAATTTCTTGTTTTGAAACAGTAGCACCTCAGAATGGGGTGTGGGGAATTATTTTTAATAAATGTAAATAAAATCATCAATGATCCATGGATTTCCATGAGGAACATATTAAACTGATCCCTGCCTCTCCCACCATGTATAAAAGAGCAGTTTCAGGGCCCCTGGGTGGCATCCGACTTTGGCTCAGGTCATGATCTCGTGGTTTGTTAGTTCGAGCCCCGCGTCCAGCTCTGTGCTGACAGCTCGGAGCCTGGAGCCTGCTTCAGATTCTGTGTCTTCTTCTCTCTCTGCCCCTCCCCCAGCTCACAGCCTGTCTCTCTCTCTCAAAAATCACGAAAAAAAATCTTAAAAAAAAAAAAAAAAGAAGAGCCGTTCCATGTGGAATTATAGATCTAAATATGAGAGGGAAGACAATAAAGTTTCTGGAAAATAATATAAAGAGAATATGTAATCTCAGGGTCCAAAAAATGTTTTTCAGTGAGATACCAGAAACTCTAACCTAACAGAAACACTGACATATGGGAATGCATGGAATATATTTTCTATTTGGGAATATATATTTTTATTTATATTACATACAAAAATACATAGGGGGAATACATATTGGAATATATTAAATTAGAATTAAGAAATTCTGGACATCAAAGACACCCTTAAGAAAGTTAAAAAACAAACTATAGGGGGCGCCTGGGTGGCTCAGTCGGTTAAGCGTCTGACCTCGGCTCAGGTCATGATCTCACAGTTTATCAGTTCGAGCCCCGCATCAGGCTCTGTGCTGACAGCTCAGAGCCTGGAGCCTGTTTCAGATTCTGTGTCTCCCTCTCTCTCTGACCCTCCCCCGCTCTCGCTCCGTCTCTCTCTCTCTCAAAAATAAATAAACGTTAAAAAAAAATTTACAATTCACAGTGAAAAGAAATCTTTTAACTACTATGCTTCTTTGGCCCTGATGTATTCATATTCACATGGACTCTTAACTCTTATGTTCTTTAAAGCACTATGAGGGGCGCCTGGGTGGCTCAGTAGGTTAAGCGTCTGACTTGGGCTCAGGTCATGATCTCATGGTTCGTGGGTTCGAGCCCCACGTCAGTCTCTGTGCTGACAGCTCAGATCCTGGAGCCTGTTTCAGATTCTTTGTCTTCCCCTCTCTTTGACCCTCCCCTGCTTGTGCTGTCTCTATCTCTCTCTCAAATATAAATAAAACATCAAAAAAAAAAAAAAATAAAGCACTATGGGAGCCGGGTGGTTGTTACTGCTTTTTCAGATAAGGAAACTGAGGGCTGGGGCTCCTCGGGGGAGGGGCCGTGACCACACTCAGTGACAGAGAAGCAACAGAACGTTCAGTCTCATCTGATCTTTCGCTTTACACAACTAATCTGTCGAGGGGAGAAGGGAGGTGCAAATCACATTTTCGTAAATTGATTTCATTTCATTTAAAATGCACTGGAGAATCTGCTACTTTAGGAAACCCCAGAGTGTATTCATTTATTAATTGATTCAGCAAATATTTATCAAGTGCCTGTTTTATTCACAGAACTGTTAACCCCACTGAAGCCTAAAAGGCTGGCTTTTGATTTTCTTAATGGCGTCTTTTGATGTATGGAATTTCTTCATTTTAATTAGGCATATTCCAATATGTCCCCCACATATATGCATTTTTCAGACATGTCAGATACATTCCGTATGTGTTTAATGCCTTCCAGTGTGTCAGTGTTCTCTCTTAAGGTTAGGTTTATTTTAATATTATTTCAATTTTTTCGTAACCATTTTTTTCATAAAATGAATCAATGTGCCCTTAAGTTATTGGTTGCACAAGTCTATGCTGTCAGATGTTGATGCATTGTAACTTTTTTGTTTATTTTCCCTTATTCCAACAGTAGTATGCGTTCTGCAAAACTGGAGAGCATTTAGAAAAGGGAGGGGAACAATGGGGCGCCTGGGGGGCTCCGTCAGTTAAGCGTCCAACTTGGGCTCAGGTCCTGATCTCACAGTTTGGGAGTTCGAGCCCCGCATCGGGCTCTGTGCTGACAGCTCGGAGCCTGAAGCTGCTTCAGATTCTGTGTCTCTCTCTCTCCCTGCCCCTCTCCCACTCACACTCGCTCTCTCTCTCTCTCTCTCGAAAATAAATAAAAGCATAAAAACAAAAAGAAAACGGGGAAGCAGATCCCCCAGCACCCGGCAATCACCCTTATTACCATTTTGGCCTATGTCTCTCTGACAGTTTTTTTCCCTATGTATTTTCTACACAGTTTCTATGTGTATATGTATTTTTCTAGCTGTGGAATCAGTTCACGTTTCTTTTTAATTGTAATTTTTATTTGATTTTAAAATCTATCCAGAAAAACAGGAAGAAGTACCTCAAACACATGAGCCACCCCGCTCCTGACTTGGGTGGGGGGACCCCAGACGTGAGGGAAGACGAGGGACGCCTCTTGCGCGCCCGCTGGGGTGACGGGCCTCCCTTCCCGGGACACGGCCGTGGGCGGGGCCTCGCTGTGCGCGCACCGTGATGACGTCCAGCGTCGCCGTCCGCTGAGCGTGACACTGGGCCTGCGCAGAGTCCCCGCTACGAGAGGGCCCCGGAAGCTGCGTCCGGTTAGCAGACGACCGCCCGTCCGCGTTTCCCGCCAGCTGCCTCTGTCGCCAGAGGGACCAAGTCCCCTCTCGCCCTTGGGTAACTCGGTCCTCTGCTGACCCAGGTCTCGCCGCCGAACTTCCAGCACGTTCTGCGGAGAATCCTGTGGATAGATTCTATTTTACGAGAGCCCGCACTCCCGACCCAGATTGTTGGCAGGACCTCACCGCTTTTCGAAGACGAGGAAATTCTGTTGCTCCCGTCAGGCAGAGACGGTGTCTGGCCGGGGATGGCCGTCGGGAGCACCGCTGTCCTTGTCCTGCTGACGGGGGAAGGGCATGAGGGAGAGAAGGGGGCTGATGGGGGCGGGGCTCCCCAGGGGGGCGGGGCCCACGGATACCAACCGTCTGGAACGAAGCCAGCACCAGCCGAGCGTCAGCTTGAGGCACCTGGGCAAGAAGGAGGAGCCGAAAGAACGCCAGGTTTCAGGAACTGGATCGAACATCTGGGATCCAGGAATTAGCAACACGGAGAGCTTCATGAGCCCTTTCAGGAGAAACAGGGCCTCTGAAGACCCAAGAACAAGGGACACGATGACCTCGGGATGAGGTGGTCGTGTTGCCGGTGGGTTAGGTACGGACACCTCCTTTGCCAAAACACAAGTTATTTGATCTTTTCTTCCAGCACCAAGAATGACCCAGGAGAAGTTGGTTTTATGGAACACGGTTCCTCTGGCAAAAATAAAGCCAATTGTTTGATCGGACGCCAACCGAATTACAAGCAAGGATTAAAATTTACAGTTTACTTCTTCGCCGATTTCTTTCCAGGTTATAAAACGCGGTTAAAGAAAGCATCTCGGAAAATGGGCCTGGAATCCGTCAGAGGCGCCCAACAAAAGTCCTCCTTTCAGACTGGTAATTAGACCCACTTTGATGACCCTTCTATTCTTTTTGGATACGCGGCACCTGAACCTTTGGTGTTTGAAGAAATTGCCCCAGAGAAGGAATGGGCATGTCCTCCAGACCCCGGGCTTGGACCTGAATACATATACTTCGAAACTTTGGGAGACCCTCTTTTTAAAGGGGGAATATGCTTTGGGTAATAAGATAGCTATACTCTGTCAGCAGCAGATACGCACACGCATTCAAATATGTGGAAGTGCAGAAAGTTACATGCACGCTGATGTTGGGCCGTCAAAGAATGGGGTAGTGAAGGAAACCCATTTGCTGGCGTTTATCCTGGGGACTAATCGATTGTGGCCCCGACGAATTCATATGTTGAAGCTCTACCCCCACAACATGATGGTATTTGGAAGCTGAGTCTTCGGAAGGTAATTAGGTCTTGAGGGTAGAGCCCCCGTGAATGGAATGAGCGCCCTTGCACGAAGAGACACAGGAGAGATGATGTCTCTCTCCGCCATGTGTGGACACAGCAAAGCAGGAAGGGAGTCTGTCGGCACTTTGATCTCAAACTTCCCAGCCTCCACTACTGTGGGAAATGTAAGTTCCTCTGTGTAAACCCCCCAGTCTGTGGTTTGTTTGTGATAGCAACCTGGACTGACTAAGACACCCTCCTGAGAGTGACAAATAACCGTCTTATGAGTTTTGGCAGGGACAGAGCCCGCCCACTTCTTAGAAGCGGTTAAGAGACCAGGATCCTGCTTCCCAGCCCCGCTCAGAGGTAGCAAGTGCACACGACCCAGTGTCTGCGAGACCAGGATGTTCAGAGAGGGGCGGGGGGAGCTGTCCCGGGTTCTGCAGCAGGAGCTGAGGGCCATGTCCGGAGATGCCACCGTGTAAACAACCCTGCGATCCTTTGAAACGTCTGCGAGATACCCGGTATTCTTGTCACAAGCTCTATTTCTGAGCAAATCAGTTCAAGTTGGTTCCTAAGCTTTCCAACGAAGAAGCCAGATTGCTAGAGTATGAAAATAGCAACATGCTATGCGGTAATGAAATGACACTGCCTTCTAAGAGGTTTCATTTAACCTCGACGAATAACCTAGAATTTGTTCGTGAAATCTGTATTTTCCAAAGACGTAGGTCTGAATTTGTCTTATCACCTATACAAAGTACTGTATATAAATTAGATGACATTGATTGGCAGCGACATTGTTACAAAATTTAAAAATACAAACAAGACTTTTGAAAACAGCCCCATTAAGTGTGTGTTCTTCTCACTGAAATCTCTTAGAAACGGCAAGAAAATTTGAGCAGGAATTTAGGAGAAAAAGTGTTAGAGAAAGTGCCTGTGGCTGTGGGCACCAGGAAGAGTTGATAAGGTACCCGTACCCTAGTAAGAACCGAAATTCTTTGTCATAAAACCAAAATCCTTTCTGACGAAGAAAAAAAAAAATACAGCAGTTCCACAAGCAATCCCAGACAGAGGAAGAACATACTTGCAACAAGCCACCACGCCACGTGGCCAGGTTAAAAAGAGACACTTTGCTCTGTGACCAGACCTACAGGTGACTTCACTGTCAGGTGGGGACCAGTGGACACTGACAGACGCACACACGTTAACTACAGCCAGCCCCAGGCACAACCCTGGCTCTCCTCCATTGAATGTGCAAAAACAGCTCATCCGTGAGGAATTTCCTTATGCAGAGATGAGTAATCAAAACGAATTGAGTAACAGATGTTTACAAAGATGTCATGATAAATGAAAAATGAGAAATTTCACAGCAGATTTACCAGAAACCATATCACTTCTGAGCCGCAGAATACAAATACTGAGCTTTACGGCAAATTACCGAGATTTGATGAAGTCACTGCCAATATAAAACAAGAGTACAAAGGAGATACAAGAGCTCAACAAAGACATAGCCAGAGAAAGAAGATAAACCATGATGAGCTGGCAGAAACAGAAGAGATCAGAAGCAGCACAAAAGACTTTCGATGGAGTCCGTCTGTGATTGATCTGAGCCCTCTTCCACACAGTTCTCCACTGTCCACGAATACCATGGCTCCAAAGTTGCCCGCAGACCTTACACGTACTATTTCCTTCCCTGTATACTGTGGCTACCAAACTGACCTGGTTCCAAGGATTTGTCTTCCGTTTGAGTTTATGCTGAAGGGGCTCTGAGAGGTTTCTCACGCTCATTGCTCCTACATGGCTTCTCACTATTTTCACGTCTCTGATGACTGTTTAAATGGTTACACAGTCCCGAACACACTAGAGATGTGAGTAGAAAGATGAAAATGCACAAAACTCTTCTCCTCAGTCGCATGGTCCTCCCTGGCTCTCTCACGAGCCAGAGGAGCGTTCTAGATGATTGCCACTTCCTTTGCATGTGTCTCCTGGTCTGCTTTGTGTTGCTTTAACGGGTCCCCACAATTCTGACATTGGCTGCAACATGGATGATCCGGAAGGACGCTGGGCTCGGTGAAATAAGTCAGTCACAAAGGGACAAATCCTGTATGGTATCTAGACTGGTCAAGTTCATAGAGAGAAAAAATGGAGACTGCCAGGGGCTGGGGAAGCTGGGGGAAGTGGGGTGTTAGTATCTCACCAGGACAGAGTTTCCGTCAGGGAAGATGAGAAAGTTCTGGAGGTGGATGGTGCTGATGGTTCCGCAGCAGTGTCAATGTGCGGAATGTGCTACTAGATTATTTAAAAATAATTAAAATGATACATTTTATGTTATGTATATTTTACCACAAATACATTTTTAAAAATTTTAGGGGTTCCTGGGTGGCTCAGTTGGTTGAGGATCCGACTTCGGCTCAGGTCATGATCTGACAGACAGCACATGAGTTTAAGCCCCACGTCAGGCTCTGTGCTGACAGCTCAGAGCCTGGAGCCTGTTTCAGATTCTGTGTCTCCCTTTCTCTCTGACCCTCCCCTATTTGCGCTCTGTCTGTCCCTCTCTCCCAAAATAAATATATGTTAAAAAAATTTTTTTAATGCCCCACATTGAAGCTGATTTTTCTGGGGCGCCTGGGTGGCTCGGTTGGTTAAGCATTTGACTTCGGCTCAGGTTATGATCTCATGGTTTGTGAATCTGAGCTGCTTCAGATTCTGTGTCTCCCCCTCTCTCTGCCTCTCCCCTGCTCATGCTCATGCTCTGTCTCTCAATAATAAAAACGTTAAAAAAAAAAAAAAAAGAAGCAGGTGTTTCTCATGCAAGCAAGATTCACAAATCTGGACAGTTACCTGGAAAAAACCTTTTTTGAACCTTCATGATTTATCTCTTTGACCCAACTGGGACTTTTCCTTCAACCTGATGACAGCACTGAAGGAAGGCTGTCACCAAGTCAAACACTGGCGGGGGCTGGACCCAACCTCATCTCCAGAGTCACCACCATCCCTGCAGTGTGCAGCCCCTCCCATGATGTCCATTCAAATACGCTCTCACATGCTCAGAAACTTCTGGAAGCTCTGTCCGAGATACGTGGGCAGGTTCCCCCCGGCCTTGCCGTCTCTGCCCTGGGTACACGGGGTGCTGAGGATTTGCCCACCACGTTCCCTCCATGCTCTCCCCTCCCCAACCAGCCATCTCTTTTTTTTTCTTTTCCAGACTGTGGGTGTTTCTAACTTTTGCTACTATAATTGCCCCTACAGGGAACATACTTGTAGCTACATCTTTACTCACTTAATTATGACTTTGGAATAAATTACTAGAACTGGAATTCTTGGTTCAAAAGGTATGCGCATTTTAAAGGGTTTTGATCCAAGTTGCCAAATTGCCCTCCCAGAAATGTTCTACAAATGTGTACTCAGACCGGCAGGGTCCGGACGGTCCCTATTTCCCCACGCAGCCCCCAACACCGGCTCTGATCTTTTTGTTTGCCTCATCTCTTGCCAATTGCTCTGGTTGAAAAAAAGAAAAAAGTATCTTATTGTGTTTGCATTTGCATTTCTATGATGGCCGGTAATGTTGAGCACTTGTCGTATATTTATTAGCCACTTGCGGTCCCATCTTTTGTCCTCGCCCTTTGTCCGTCTTCCCGTCGAGGCGCCCATCTTCTCCTTGACGATTCATGAAGGCTCCGGGTGTACCTGCTCTCCTGAAGCGGGGCCCAGCTGCGCCCGGCGCCCTCTCTGGTTGCTATGCAGATGTGGCCAGTCTCCATGCCCACAGACGCCTGGGTCTCGGCAGGAGCGGGGCAGGGAGGGCGTTGCCATGGCGACGCTACCCAAGCGGCGCCTGGCTCCCCTCCCACTGGCTGAGCGGCCCAGGCAGGGGTGTTGCGGGGCCGCAGGGAAGGAGGCAGAGGGAGGCTCGTGCCCGGAGAGAGGCAGCGACAAGTGTCCGGTCTGGGCCGTGGCGTCAGCTCCGTGCCTGTCCGGGCTGTCGCAGAGCCCTCCCCACCCCACCCCCCGACTCCGGGAGGCGAAGTTAGGCCCCTCCGTCCCTGAGTCTGGAGACGTGTGAGCGACTCAGAGCAAGGGGACAGCTCGTGTCGTGCGGCCAGACCGGCCGAGCTGCCCCGAGTGAAGGTTCCATTTCTAACATCGGAATCCCCGTCGTGAGCACAGTCGCGGCGGCTCCGCGCGTGCCTCTGCTTCAGGTCCTGATTCCTTGCGCCGCCGAGGCGAGCCGTCGTCGTTTCATCCGCCAGAGAGCCTGGAAGAAAATCAAAGTACAAACGAAGTAACGGGAGGGGCCCGGGCCCCCCAACCCTGGAGACGGCCTGGCCTCCCGTTTTATGAGTTGAATCCCGCCCCTCCCCCCAAGCCCTCACCCCTAACGCCTCAGAACGTGACTGGACTTGGACCCAGGGCTTTCAAAGAGGCAATGACGGTGAAATGAGATCATTAGGGTGAGTGCCACCCAGTGTGACGGGTGTCCTTATGAGAGAGGAGCTTTGGGCACAGACACGCACGGAGGGAAGGCCGGGTGGGCACACAGGAGGCGGCGGCCGTCCGTAAGCGAAAGGGGAGGCGTCTAGTGAACCAACGCTCCTGACACTCTGACCCTTGCCTCCTGGCATCCAGGACCCTGATTGTTGGTGCTTCGGCCCCAGCCTCCGTGTCCCGGCCCGCACGTGTCGGCCCCAGCAGCCAGAGGGAGCTAACGCGCCCCCTGCCCGCCCCCCTTGTCTGGTTCGCTTCATCTGCCCCGCAGGGGGCTGGTGTTATGATCAAACCAGTTTATAGACGCAGACACAGGGTTCCGGAGGGGGTGGGGTATGTGGAGAGGGGCGCCCGACTCGGGACCCGAACCCGGGTCAGCTGGTCTAAGGCCCCTGTGTCCTCCCCACCGCACACACTTGCTGAAAAAGACTCTGGCGCTTTTCCTGGGAGGCGGGAAGCCCGCACCCCCCTCTTGCATATAGTTGGGAAAAGCGAGATAGGGGTTGACGGGCTCCGTAGGGTCAACACGGTCCCCCCTTTAGAGCAGCTGTGAGGAAAGACCACGCCCTCCTCACTTCCCCTCCCCCCCACTCCCGGGTCCCTTGCAGGCCTGGAGGCAGGGCTATTTGTACCTTTCACACTCATGCATTCACTCATTCCAGTACCTGACTCGCACTTATTGAGCACCTATTACGTCCCCGGCCCCGGGCTAGGTGCTGGGGAACAACCGTGAATGAGGAGAAAAATCTCTGCCTTCACCGAGCCCCGTTCCAGGGGACACAGAGTACATTCACGTAGCCTAGTAAAAGAAGGTCATTTCAGAGAATCGTAAATGCTAGAATAACACACGAGACAGGGTAGAGAGGGGCTGGGGCAGGAGGTGACCTGAGGCAGGGCGGTCAGAGAAGGTGACGTTCGAGCTGGGACCCTGGTGACCCGGGGCAGCCAGCCATGGGAGAGGTTGGGGAGGCATGGTGCACGCGGAGGGGACGGCAAGTGACGTCCCCCGAGGCGAGGGTGCGCGTGGGATGTCCGCGGCGCAGTGAGGGGGCGTGTGGCCGGGGCACGATGGCAGCACAGGGGAGAATGGGACATGGGGGGAGCCATCGGTCCCGGGAGCAGTGAGGATCTCACGAGCCCCCCACCCCGCCCCAGAATGTGCCAGGAAGACTCCAGCACCCAGACCCCTCCCCCGCCACGACTGTCCCCCTCTGACCATCCCCGGGAGGCGCAAGGGCCATGCGGAGGAACATGAATTCTGGAGACAGAAGTAAATTGGAATCTCCGCTCGGAACCAGCCAGCGACGTGACCTTGAACGCAGCTGGGGGTGTGGGGGGTGTCTGTCCTGTGCAGCCCAGACGCCCACTTCTGGCCGCAGGCACTCATCCCGCAGGGGCGGGGGTGCTGAGGGTGGTGGCTGGTGGCCGCTGCGTTCCCCTAGGCCAGGCCCCTCCCAGAAAGGAGGGGGGAGTGGGGCCGGGCATCCCACATCCAGGAACTAGCTGCTGAGGGGTCCAAGGTCCTGGCCCCTAGCTGGGAGTCCGGGACGGCTCGGCAGGGCCACCCCCGCTGGCCCCGCTGAGACACCCCCACCCCCCCCCGCCACTTACCCTGACCAGCCCACCAGCCCGGGGCCTGCACTCACTCCCTGAAAACTCGCGCCTCACAGTTCACTCCGCAGGGAGTCTCAGCACGCGGTCCCCCAGACGTACACCAGCCACGCGGAGTCCCAAAGGTGACAGATGAGGTCCGCGAAGCGTCCTTGAAAGGTAAGGACGTGGTAAGTTTCACAGGGCGCCGGTGGCTCAGTGGGTTCAGCGTCTGACTCTTGATGTCAGTGTCGACTCAGGTCATGATCTCACGGTTCCTGAGTTCGAGCCCCGCCCTGGGCTCTGCACCCACAGTGCTGAGTCTGCTTGGGATTCTCCCTCCACCACCACCCCCGACTCGTGCTTTCTCTCTCTCTCAAAATAAATAAATAAACTTTAAAAAAGAAGATGGTAATTCTTCAATAAGTGTTGTTCTTCCCCTTCTCTGACCCTTACACATGTTTGTATTTCCCCTGGGGCTCAAGTCAAAGCCACGTACGGAGCAGGTGCTCAGTGTGCTCAGGATTGAGTCACTGAACAACACGCGGCCAGCGCAGCACTCGCCACACGGAAGTGATTCTTAGAGAAGATGAGGCAGAAACTGTCACCCCCCCCAAATCCACTCTTAACTTCTCTCTCGTGCAAATAGAACTCTAGACTTCTAGTTGGATGCAGGGTTTCTCAGAATAAATATTACATTTCCCAGCCTTCCCTGCAGCGCGCTGTGGCCAGGGGTCTAAATGCCGGCCACTGACGCAGAAATGACGTGTGCAGCTTTGAGTCGTGTTCTTAAAATGAAGGGGCAGTTTTCCTCTTCCCCTAGGCTGGAATGCGGACGTGATGGCTGGCTCCAGAGCAGCCACCTTGGACCACAGAGCAGCAAAGTAACCCTAACGCTGTCATATGTCCCCTGAGCTGAATACTCATTGGCTACGCTCAGCACGGCTTCCTGCTGCGAGTCTCTTCCCTCAAAGAACCTCAGTATTTGCATATGTAAAATGAGAAGGAAATTCTAAGTGAAACCATATGCGATAAAGTCTCATTTTACCCAATTTTACCCAAGGAGAAAAAAAAATCCCTTAAACTGTAGGGTCTGGGACTCTTAGAAATTCTTAATTCTAAATGAACGCCTTCTTAATGGATTCATTGTGTTTCTGTCTGCTTTGAGGGTATGGTCTTCCCTTCCCTGGGGCTTAGAGATCTAATAGGACCAAGGAAAAGCCCACGAGGTGAAGAAACAGCTCTCTCCCTCTTCCTTCCCTAAGGGGCCATGGAATTCATGTAAGTTAAGTGTGAGCCTGACAGATCGCCCGCAAGGCGGGCCGGAAACCCCCCTGGCGCGCCCCATGCTTGTCGCTCTGTGATGGTTTGAACGGCAGCCTCCTCAGGGAAGGAGGTCTGGGCCGGGAGGAGGAGGAAGCGCTTTCCAGAAGAGCAGAACGGCTTGGCCAGCGGGAGAGAAGGGAGCGTGAGAATGGCCGGCTCGGGTAGGACGGACGCTGGCCTGGATGGGTCAGGGGTCTTTGGGAAATTAAGCAAAAGGACAAATCCAAAGATTCGAGGGACCATCGGCGACTGCACGGAGTTAGCGCGAGTTAGACGTGGGCACCAGTGAACCCAGGGACTGGCTCGCCCCCTCCCAGCTGCCTCCCTGCCCCCACCCTTTGGGATTCAAGGGACCTTTCGAAAGAGCTCAGTCCTGTTCAACGCACCCCGGGGTATTACGCAAGGTACCTCACGTTCAACTTTTTCACAAGAGTATTTTGGCATAAGAATTGAACAATTGGGTGAGGAACCCAGTGTAAACACCTGTCATGCAGAAATCGGAGTCTTGAGGGAACCCCTGGGCAATTACTAAAAGCTCTGACCTTTGGGACTTCCACACACAGAAAGACGGGAGAGAAGTTTCCGTGCTTCCCACTGAGAACTGGTAAAAGTCATGGACATTGTATACAACCTCTGAAGAGTGGAGACAAGAGACCAGACTCACGAAGGACCCCAGGGCCCAAGGAACGTTGGTGAGTTCCCTGAGTCTTCTTGAAGCCTCACATTCACATATTGCAGTCTAGATGCCGGAGAAGCTGGTAATCTAGAAACACCAGCTACGTCAGGAAATATCTAGAAAAGCCTGCTCCCTCCGGTCCAGGAACCCAGAAAGAAGTGACCCAGAAAACATGGCGACAAGGGCTGGACGGCACCTTCGAACGACAGAGAAGGCAATGAGGGCTCACCTCCACTCTGGCCAGCAGAGGCCAGATTTCCACCCTCACCGAGCTGTAATGCGGCCCCCCTTTCCTCCCCGGGGAGGCATCGGAAGTGCTTTTACAGCCCAGACACCGCAAGGGACCCTCCCTGAAATGTCACTGGAGGCCATGATGGCTATAAGGAGTCCTCCCAGCAAGTCTGCATCAGCAGAGGAAAGCCCAGCCCTGCCAACTGTACTGAGAAGCCCCCTCCCCCTAATATCAAAGCCTAGTGGACTCTCTGGACATCCCCCGTCATGTAGCAATGATGAGGTGACACCCCACCATCCCCACCGGAATAGCATCAAAGGAGGCAAAGGCAGATGTCTCATAGCGCATGTCCCCAAATGTTCAGGTTTCAATCGCTCTTTATACCAAGATCCAGGAAAATCTCAACCTGGATAAGAAAAAAACAACCAACAGAAATCAATCAGGATGGGTGCCTGGGTGGCTCAGTCAGTGAAACAGTCGACTCTTGGTTTTGGCTCAGGTCACGATCTCACCATTCATGGGTTTGAGACTCACGTCAGGCTCTGTACTGATGGTGTGGAACCTGCTTGGGTTTCTCTCTCTCTCCCTCTGTCTCTGCTCCTCCCCTGCTCACTCTCTCTCTTTCTCTCTCCAAATAAATAAAATAAACTTAAAAAAAGAAACCAGAAGATATGGATGTTAAAATGATCTCACAAAGATTTTAAATCAACCGTATGAAAATGTTTCAACACTGAACACCATTGGAATAAATGAGAAAAATGGAACATCTCGGCGAAAAAGAAAAGCTTTAAAGAAGCACCGAACAGAAATTTTAGAACTTAAAAAGGCAATGGCCATATTTAAAGCTCAATGGATCGGCTCCATGGAACAGAGGGGACAAAGGAAAGATTCCGGGAACTTAAAGATAAAACAATAGAAATTACTCAGTCTGAACAACAGAGGAAAAATAGACTTAAGAAAATGAACAGAGTTCAAGGACCCACATACGGGACTGTGACAGAAGACCTAACATTTGTGTGGTCAGAGTCCCACGAAGAAGAAGAAAACTAAGGCAGAGCTGAAAAAGTTGTCAAAGAAACAATGGTTTAAAAATTCCCAAATCTGGCAAAAGACACAAACCTACAGATTCAGGAAGCTGAGCAAACCCCAAACAGGATAAACCACAAGAAATCTATGCCAAGACACGGCATACATATCAAAACTTCTGAGAACTAAAGACAAAGAAAAACTCTTGAAAGCAGTGAAAGAGAAATGACATCTTATGTAGAAGGAGAAAACAATCTGAATGTCAGCAGATTCCTAATTGGAAACCATGGAGATGAGCAGGAAACGGCACAACATTTTCCACGTGCTCACAGAAATGTCACCCCGGAATCTTATATCCGGTGAAAATATCCTTCGGGAATAAAGAAGAAATCAAGACGTTTTCAGAAGAAAGAAAACTCAGAGAATTTGTCACCATCCGACCCACCCGAAAGGAATGATTGAAGGAAGTCCTCTAAACTAAAAAGGAAAACATGACACAAGGCAGGACTCGTGGAATGTCAGTCAGAAGGAAAGGGCACAGTGAGCGAAAATACGAAGAAATGCGATAGACTCAGTCTCCTCGTTAGTTTTCTAAATTGTGCTTGGCAATTGAAGCAAAAATCACAACACTGTCTGATGTGATTCTCAATATATGCTGAGAAAACATGTAAGAGAATCCTATTAGAAATTGGGAGACTAAGGGGAAATAATGGAATTTAAGCCTCGATCCTTCACTCCCACTCATAAAATGGCAACACCGATAAACTGATAAGTTAAGTATGCATAGTATAGGGGCGCCTGGGTGGCTAGGTCGGTTAAGCGTCCGACTTTCGCTTAGCGTCCGACTTTCGCTCAGGTCATGATCTCGCGGTTCGTGGGTTCGAGCCCCGCGTCAGGCTCTGTGCTGACTGCCAGCTCGGAGCCTGGAGCCTGTTTCAGTGTGTGACTCCCTCTCTCTCTGACCCTCCCCTGCTCACACTGTTTCTCTCTCTCCTAGAAATAAAAAAAAATTGGAAAAAAAAGTATGCATAGTATAAGTGTTTGGGATGTTGCTAAAAAGTCTGTATAAACACATATACTGAAAACCGCTGTATATAAATCAAATGGATTTTTTTTAAGGTTCAAGTAAGGCAGAAAAGAAGGCAGAAAAAAGAAAACAGAGAGGGACGTCTGGGTGGCTCGTCAGTTGAGTGTCTGAATCTTAATTTCAGCTCAGGTCATGATCCCAGAATCATGGGACCCAACCCCGAGTTGGGTTCTGTGCTGTGTGCAGAACTAACTTAATTTTCCCTCTCTCTCTGCCCCTCCCCCCTCTCATACTCTCTCTCTCTTTCTAAAATAAAATAAAAAGGGAAATATTAAAAAAAAAGAAAACAGACTAAAAACAGGAAGGATATACAAAAGAGAAAAAATAAAATGACAGACCTAAACTCTAACATATAGAATTTAACATATTATATAATATTAAATATAAATGGTCTAATACGCCAGTTAAAAGACAGAGATGGGCACAGTGGAAAAAACCATGACCACAACAAAACTGTGTGCTGTCTGTAAGAAATTCACTTTCAGCTTAATGACACAGGTAGGTGGAAAGTAACAAGGTGATGAAACATGACCACAAACCAAACACTGGAGAAGGCGTGGAACAGTAAGGCTCTTACCCGTTGCAGGTGGGAATGCGAAACAGCGCAACCACTCTGGGAAGAGTTGGGCGGTTTTTTATAAAAGTAAATGTGCGGGGTGCCTGGGTGGCTCAGTCAGTTGAGCATCCGACTTTCGCCTGGGTCATGATCTCGCAGTTCGTGGGTTCGAGCCCCGCGTCGGGCTCTGTGCTGACTGCCAGCTCAGAGCCTGGAGCCTGTTTCAGTCTGTGACTCCCTCTCTCTCTGACCCTCCCCTGCTCACGCTGTCTCTCTCTCTCTCTCTCTCTCTCCTAGAAATAAATAAAACATTAAAAAAAAAAAGTAAATGTGCCTTTACTGCACAATCCACCCATTGTACTCCTGGGCCTTTACCCCAGAGGAAAGACATCTTCTGTCCACACAAACAGTTGTACATAATTGTTCATAGGAGCCTTAGCTGTACCTGCCCCAACCTGGAAAGAACGCAAACACTTGTCTACAAGCACAGGTGAATGTTTAAGCGAGCTGTGGCGGACCCGTACCAGCAGCTGAAAGGCACAAACCAGGAATGCCTGCGACAGTTTGGGAGGATTTCCGGGGCGTTGTGCTGGGTGGGGAAAACCAGCCTCAAAAGTTCACACGCTAGGTAACGCCATTTGGGGAAAATGTGTGAGGTGACAAACCTAGAGATGGGGATCGAGGTCGTGGTTGCCAGGGTTAAAAACGGTGGAGGAAGGGGTGGTCACGACCATAAGGGACGGCCTTAGAGGGGTCTTTGTGGCGAGAGTACACGAAGGGACGTGTGATAAAGGACGGAGGACCAGACGCACACGTCTCACAATGTCAGTTTCTGGGTGTAATATACCACGGTCCCAGGAGATGTTGCCCTTGGGGAAACCAAGGGAGGGGAACCAGGGGTCTATTTATATTGCGGTTGCAACTTCCTTTACCTCTAGTTTCTTTCTTTTTTTTTTTTTTAATGTTATTTATTTCTAGGAGAGAGAGAGACAGCGTGAGCAGGGGAGGGTCAGAGAGAGAGGGAGTCACAGACTGAAACAGGCTCCAGGCTCCGAGCTGGCAGTCAGCACAGAGCCCGACGCGGGGCTCGAACCCACGAACCGCGAGATCACGACCTAAGCGAAAGTCGGAGGCTCAACCGACTACGCCACCCAGGCGCCCCACCTCTAGTTTATTTCAAAATAAGAAGTTAAGAAGATCAGAGTGCAAAATTACTGCCTTTACTTTGGCTGCATCCGTATGTATTCATATGGATAACAATCAGGAGAGCACAGAGATTTCTACTTAGGTTACAAAAAAAACAACTTCACAGCGAAGATGCCCTGTTATTTGTTTATTATTTCGTCAGTCTGTAATGAAACACTACGAAGTTGGGAAAAAATTGGTTCCGTGTGGTCCAGAAACGGCGTATGAAAGCGAGTGTGTGTTCACTCATTCATTCCACAAACACCGAGTCCTAAAATAAAAGGTCTTTAGCATCTTCAGCCATTTTCAGCCATTTCCCGACCTGAGCCGCAACAGCAGCCTCCTGCGTCTCAGAAAGCTGTGCGCACACGAGACCCCGACAGTCAGACCCCCCCAACTTCCAAGTGATTTGTAAGCCCCTCACTCCTCATATTAAGTCCTTTTCTGCTCGGGAGGGAAAGGGGTACGTTGTCCGAGTAATTCTGACCTGATGTGTGCACACAGCCTGCGCGGGGTGAGAAGCTCTGGAAAGCGCGAATCTGAGGGTGCCACTCCCCTGGCACGGGACCGTGAAGGCTCCCGTTTGCCCTTCACCCTCCTCCTGGGGCCCAGGGACACCCCTCCCCATCTAGCTTCGTCTCCCCCGCCCTGTGCCCCCACCAGGGTAATGCCACGTTCTTCCCTCTCCTTGTCTCGCTTCTGTTTTCCTTTTGCTCAGAATGCTCTTCCCTGCGTCCTCCCCACAGTTATGTCTCTGGTCAGATGCCGGGAGGGGGGGGCTTTTTTCTTTTATTCGTTTTTGAAAGAGATGGAGCCCAAGCAGGGGAGGCGCAGAGAGGGAGGGAGACCCAGAATCGGAAGCAGCTCCAGGCTCCGAGCTGTCAGCGCAGAGCCCCACGCGGGGCTCGAACTCCTGAAGCGAGAGATCACGACCTGAGCCCAAGCCGCTGGCTCAGCCGACTGAGCCCCAGGCGCCCAAGGGAGGAAGCATTTAGGCGCATGAGTAAGGAGCTCAAACAAGCTGGGGTCAGATACGCTCTCTCTTAAGCGCCCGAGCGAGTGCTGCTGTCTCCAGGGTCCGACTACCCTGGGAGGAACGCGGTAAGGAGGCGCCCGCGTGGCCGCCTGTCGTCCAGCCCGCCTGTGATTCCTCTGCCACAACCTGCTCTTCCCAGGCTATTCCCTGGGCCCCTCCCGGACAGCCCCTTCGGGGGTGCTCCCCTGCCTCAGCGACCTCAGGGAGAAAGAGGAGACGAAGTGCTCCCACATCACACGGGTGCTCCCAGGGGACAGGCGAATGCATCAGAGGCTTGAACGGTGCGGCCCAGCACCTAGTAAGTGCTCAATAAAACTGCCTTGCGTTTTCTTACTATGAACAATTTTTATTTGACCGGCGGCTTGGGAAGCAGGGCCATCTTCGAGAGGGAGAAGCGCCAGGCGGAAAAAAGTTGGGAGGGGAGCTGCCTTGGGTGGCAGGCGTCACCCAAGCCGTCACCCAAGCCGTCGCAGCCGAGCGGCCCTGAACGGCGGAGCAAGCTCCTTGGAGCCCCGGGGGAAGCGTGTGCCGACACAGGGAAGAGCTGTGCAAAGGCCCTGAGGAAGAATCGCTGCCGCCAGGGGACGGAGTGTCCTGGCCAGGAGGTCGGCGACCCCGGAAGAGAGCGGGCCTAGTGGGACATTGGGAACCACTGGGAGGAGTCGGGGTGTTCTCTCTCCTGCCCCCGAGGCGCGCCAGGCCTGCTTCACCCCAAAGCTGCAGGTGGATGCCCTTCGCCTCTGGCTTCCGGGGAAGGAAGCGCATCCCTAGAGGAGCAGCTGGGACGATGCGCACCACCCCGCCCCCCGCAAGGCCCCTGCAGGGTGCGGGCTGCAGGCCCCAGGAGGAACGTGGGGGTGCGGGGCGACCTGAGCCAAGGACGAGGCTCCTCTCTGAGCAGAGACCCTCTGCCTCCTCCTCTGCGCACGGCCCCGCCTTCCCAGACCCCCTCCCCTTCGCCCACCCCCCCATCCCCAGCGGACCGGAGTTCCTGGGTTGCTAGGTGATGGGAACTGGGGGAGGGGACCGTGGGGGGGGCAGGGCAGGGTCAGGGGGGCCCCCTAGTAGGGGCCGTGATATCCAGACCCTGGCGGAGCGCAAACCACCCCACTCATCCCTGCAGGCGCCCGGGGACCCCCCACCCGCAGCAGACCCGCTCCGATGAGCACAGACACGCCCCTGGGAGGCGCCGGGCAGCCCCCCCGCCCCCCCCGCAGGATCACACCCACGCCCGTCAGACGGAACCAAAACAATCCCAGGCTCGCACGCAAACACACGCACCCCTGCACAGGTCCAGACAGACACGAGCTCACCCGCAGCGGGTCTGATCCACGCAGATGGGCTCGGACACCGAGCGGAGGGGAGGGGAGGGGCGGGGACGGGGGCTTCCCTCCCCCTGGCCGGAAGAAACCAGGGCGCAGAGAACGAGTGAGGGGGGTCGGCAGGGCCGGGGGCGCGGTCCGGTGTCGCTTTATTCGGAGTGCGGGGGGAGCCGCAGGGATCCAGGCCGGCAGCGGCGTGAGATCCGTATGAAGGGGGCCCGGGGGGGGCCGCCGCTCTAGTGTGGGGTCGTGTGCCCGGGGGTCTGCAGGGGGGAGGAGGGACGAGCATCACGCATAGGGGCCCCAGGTTTCCAGCTCAGGTACTGGATAAATGAGGGAGGGGCTCCCCGACACGGGGCCCAACCCTGGACGCCCCCTGCCCTGCCTGTCACTCCCCTCCCACCTCTGCCTCCCCTGGTCCGTGGGCACAAGCCCGGGGCCCGGCGGCCTCGGGGGGAACTGACGCCCTGTGACCTGTGTTCCCGTCACTGCCCTGTCCTGAGGGTGGTGACCCCGGCTCTCCCTCCCTCCCCCTCCCCCTCCCCCTCTCTCCTCCTCCCCTCCTCCCTTCCCCTCCCCCTCTCCCCTCCCCCTCCCTCCCCCTCCCCCTCCTCCCTCTCCCTCCCCTTCCTCTCCTGCCTCCCCCTCCCCCTCTCCCTCTCCTGCCTCCCCTCCCCCTCCCCCTCCCCCTCTCCTGCCTCCCCTCCCCCTCCCTCCCCTCCCCTCCCTCCCCCTCCCTCCCTCCTTCCCTTCCTCCTTCCTTCCCTTCCCCCTCCTTCTTTCTCCTCTTCCCTCCCCCTCCCCCTCCCCGCCTCCCCTTCCCCTCCCCCCCCCTCCCTTCCCTTCCTCCTCCTTCCCCCCTCTTCCTCCTCCTCCTCCTCCTCCTTCTTCTCCTCTTCTCCTCCTCTCCCCTCCCCGCCTCCCCTCCCCCTCCCCTCCCGGAGCAAGCAGTCAGTCGGTGAGCGCGGCTTCTGTCTAATGGGCTCTGACCAGCGCAGAAATGACAAATTCAAGCCAAGCGTGTTCGCATCCCGACCGTGACCACGCGTGACCCGGAAGGCATCCGGGGGCGGCAGGTGGGGACGCAGGTGGGAGGGCGGCGCGCACTTCAAATCCCACTTGTGACAAAAACAAGATCATGAGAATAACATGCGGGCTCACTCAGGGGAGGGTCGGGGAGGGTCGGGGAGGGTCGCGGGTCAGCGCCCCCCGTCCCGCTGACTGGAGTCATTTCCGGGAGCGCGCGTGTGACAGTCTTAACAAGACGCAATAAAGAATTTTTAAGCCTCTGAAGTTTTTTCATGTTTCTTTTTTAAACATTATTTATTTTTGAGACAGGGAGACACAGAGCACGAGCAGGCGAGGGGCAGAGAGAGAGGGAGACACAGAATATGAAGCAGCTCCAGGCTCCGAGCTGTCAGCACAGAGCCCGACGCGGGGCTCGAACCCACGGACCGTGAGGTCACGACCTGAGCCGAAGTCAGACGCTTAACCGACTGAGCCGCCCAGGCGCCCCTTTAATGTTTCATTCTGAAATTATTTTAGATTCACCGAAGAGCCGCAGAGAAATGGGGTTCCCAAATCCCTCCCCACAGCTACCCCTACTGTTACCTCGCCACGTAACCGAGCTGTATTTTTTCAGCACTAAGAAATAGTTGGTCAAGAGTATTAACGAAAATGGGGACGTCCCCAGCTTACCCGCTAACGCCGCGCCACACGAGGTCAGCTTACCTTCTAGCGGCTCCCCGTCTGGGACAGCTCTTCTGTCGTCCCTTGTCTAGCATGACCTTGACCCTATGAAGAGCCCCGCCCAGGTGCTCGGAGGACGTCAGTGGCTTTCTCAGGAGCTGTGGGTTTGGAGGGAGACGCCCACAGAGGAGGGTCCCCTCTCATGACCTCACAGCAGGGGGCATCCGCTACCCGAATGGCTGACGTCTGCTTGGTTGCAGGCGCTGTTGACCTTGAGCGCTGGGCGAGGCGGGTCCGCCAGGATCATGTTGTAGCCAGTTCTCCGGCAGCGGGAAGCCTCACAGCAGTGGAGGGATCCGGATCCGGAGCAGGGAGAGAGGCAGGATGGGCCAGGTCAGAGGTGACCTTGACTGTGGGCTCCGAGCTTCTCTCCGAGGGGAAGGAGTCTGAGGAGTGCCAGGCAGGGTCAGCTGTGAGGTGCCTGTGTGCGGTCGGGGCCCAGAGACACGGGAAGACACAGGGGGCGGCGGGAGGCCAGGGTGACGTCGGGGTGACAGGGAGGAATCGAACAGAAGAGGAAGGAAATTCAAGAGCCAGGGAGGGTGGGACAGAGAAGCCTCTGGGAGCACTTCTCGCCCTGCAAGGAGCAGAAAGCCTTAGACGTTGCTCTCCTGGGGACACCGTCTGCTCCTCCCCCCAAACCGCACCTCCTGCTGCCAGTGCGCCCACAGATCGTGTGACACCAGCTGCCCACAGGTGCCTGGCGGGCTCCCTGTGTGCGGGGCGTGGTGGTCCCCATGCAGGGAGCCGGGGAGCCGAGGAGGCTGGCCCAGGTGACGCCGTCGGTCAGGGGAGGCCAGGCCTGCGTCACCGTGGAGCCCAAAGCCCAAATCTTTCCCCAAACCCTCAGCCTCTACCCTCCCCCACCCCTCCCGGGCCCTCCAGGCTCCCTGCAAGGTCAAAGCCGGCCCAGAGGAGCCCAGGTGTGGGGAGAGTGTGGGTCCCACGTTCTGAGATATCGGGAGGTCAGCCTGCGGCCTGCGGGGGCTCAGACCCGGGGGCTCAGACCGCTGGGGCTGGAGTCACCTGGAGTCCGCCTCACTCACGAGCCTGGCCGCGGCCCCCCGCGGGGCGGGCATGGTGCTGGGCTCCCAGAGGGGGTCCTGAGAGTATTTCTAGAATCGAGGTGGGACTTGGGACTGGTCTTCCACCGCCTCCTACGGATGCTAAGGGAGCCACCGAGGCCAGCCCGGCTTCAAGGCGGGGGGCACGGGGCAGCGGCGGGCACGGTCACCCTGCAGGACAGCCTGCGGGCTGGGGAGTGTTGTGGAAATTCCTTCGGAAACGAGAGGGGCCCCACTGTCCTTCCGCCCTGTGGGGGTGTGGCCTGGGGCCAGCTTCCGGCTCCCACCACCGCTGCACCGTGTGGCCCCTTCCCCACTGGGGACGCTCCCTTCCCCCAAGCGACTTGAGGCCCTGGCGGGGGTCTCTGCGTTCAGCCAGGGCCAGGCCAGCCCCCGACCCTAAGCGGGTGAGCTTGGAGCCAGACAGCCCTACGTTCCGGTGCAGCCCGGCCCCTGCCCTGCCTCTGCCTTGAATAAACAGGTTCTTGTCTCTGGCTCTCAGATCCTCTGGTCCCGGGCCCCGGGGGGAGGGGGGAGGGGGGAGAGTGAGGGCCTCCTCGCACTTCACACACCCACCCTCGTCTGGTTCACACAGCGGCCTCCCTCTGTGCACCCCCAGCCCTCTGTGAGCCACCCCCCCTCGACCCAGCCCTGCGGGAGGCTTACAGCCCACCCCGCTCCCTCCCGGAGCCCAGCCCTGCCTGTGACCCGGGTCCGTCCCGCAGAGCCCACCTCGCAGGGCAGGAGACGGGCGGCTGAAGAAAGACCCCGGCAGGCAGGTGGTGTAGACGGTGCCATCGCAGGTCAGGTCGGGCCGGAAGAGGGGAAGAGCATGCAGGGGGGTGGTTGGGGGGCCCTGGTGGACGACGTCTGAGCGGCCATCAGCTCACAGTTCAGGAGGCTGGAAGTCCAAGGTCCAGGCGTCAGCAGACTCCGCGTCTGGTTCACAGAAGAGCCTCCTGTCTGTGTCCTCACGCGGAGGAAGGGCCCGCGGGCTCACCGGGGCGCTTTCAGAAGGGCACGAACCCCCTCCAGGACAGGCAGCTGCCTCAGGCCCCACCCCCACGCGCCATCACGCTGGGGGGCGAGATCTAACACATTCATGGGAGAAACACACATTCAAGGTCACACGAGAGGAAGGGGAGGGGACGCGGGCTGTGACACGTGGCTCGGACGCCCAGTCGGCCTTACAGGAGGCTCTGGCGCCGGACGGGCCTCTAGCGCTGCGCCCGTTGGGAGGAGCACCCACATCAGTCACTCACAGGAAGGGGTGACCTCCGTGGGGCAGGTTTCTGCACCTCACCCCCAGAGCTGCGGTCCGAGGGGCCTGCCATGGCCTCCCTCACAGGTGCTACTTTAATTTTTACGGAAGCTTCCGCCACGGTTCACTTCCTGTGTCAACTTGACTGGGCCAGTGCCAGCCACGCCGAGGCCCGAACACCAGCGCAGGTGTTGCCGTGAAGGTGTTCTTTTGGATGGGATCAACGCTGAGGTCAGGGACCTAAAGTAGATTCTTCAGTAAAGTAGATTCTCCTCCGGAATGGGGGTGGGCCTCGTCCAATCAGTCGAAGGTCTGAATTCTGTCAGCAGATGGCCTTCAGGCTCGGGCGGTCAGCAGAGCACAGCGGCGTGAGGCGTGTGAGCGGCACAGCCTGGCACTTGGTTCTCTGCTGGGTCTGAGAGGGAAGGGACGCCTCCTCTGACCGCCTGGCGGAGGACAGGCTATGGGAGGCTGTGGAGGCCCAGGGGAGGCTAGGAGGCCGGTGAGGAGGCCACCTCTGCCGTCCCGGCGCCAGAGTGCTGGTAGTGGAGTGAGTGGCGTGGCCACTTTAGGTGGGTCTGGGGCGAAACCAACAGCCCCCGCTGGCTTGGCGGAGAGGCTCAGGAGGCAGAGCGGCTAAGACCCCGCACACGGCCAGGTGGTTTGTTGAAGCCCATGTCTCCCAGCGGGCTCCAGGGGGACAGGGGACGCGACATCTTCAAACCTGCCTATCGCTGTGCCCACAGGGCCGGATGTGTATCTGCGACGTGAGTGGGCGAGCGGCGTCTGTCCCCTGCCTGGCCGCTAGTGCCAACGCGGTGGGGGGGGGTCCCGGCTCAGGGCGCGGCCGCCTGTCCCCAGCCCAGGCAGCCGGGAGCCCTGCCCCCCACGGAGGCCTGGGCCCGGCCCCAGGGGCGCAGCTCTGCCTCGCGCGAGTTGAGGAGATAAGGCACGCAATAATTAGTGAGCAGAGTGTATAATTAAGTGCTAAATTGTGTGTTTCAGACTCGCTGAACTGCGGGAGCGCTGGGGGAGGGGTCGTGCCAGGCCGGGGGGGCGGCTGGTGCAAGAGGGGTGGCCCCGCCCCCCCAGGAGCCATGGCGGGGGACCGGGTCACAGGAGCACAGTGCGACCTCGGTGGGCTGCGGGGGGCTCCCCCGTGAAATGGGCTCCCGGGCGCCCGACAGTCTGTGCACAGTGAGCAGCACGGGTCACGGGTGTCCAGGCGGACGGCCAGTCAGGCCACCACTCAGACAGGGGCGCCGTCGAGGGTCAGGCGGACGGCGAGACACGCCGGCAGACAGACAAGCAAACGCATTCGAACAGACGAGCAGCCAGGTGGCCCGGGGGCCCGCCCGAGAGCCTGGGGGCCCCGGGTGCCAGTGGGCACGCGCCGAGGCCTTCGCGGGTGGGGAGTTCTGGGGCAGCGCCCCGCCTGGCTGGGGGAGCCGGGGGCCACCAGTCGGGAGCCTTTCAAAGGGGCCTGAGCACGCGGCGGTCAGGGCCGAGCAGGGGTGGGCCTGGGCTGGGACGGGAGCGGGGGGCCGCGAGGATCGCTCGGACCCGGCTGGGCAGTCAGGCCAGACAGTGGGTCCCTAGCACCGCGGGGGACCCAGCGGCGGCCGGAGGCCACCCGCTTGCCAGCACTGGCTTAGCCCGCTGCTGCCTGCTGCACAAATATTGTGACAGGCCTGCGCCACGCACCCAGGGGCAGTGGCAGCGCTTGGCTGTCACCAGGGGCAGCCTGGGACAGGGGCCCTGGATGGGCAGCAGACGCCTCCCCCACGCAGAGGCCCAGCGCTCTGCCTAAACAAACACGGGGCTCGGCCTCGGCCACATGAGACGCACCGGCTCCCTGGGAAAAGCACGAGCGTCCATGCATCCCCTCTGTCCCCCTGGCATCTGTGTATCCAGCCGACAAATATTCATTGAGCACCTATTGTGTGCCCAGCGGTGTACTGAGCCTGGGGTGCAGTAGGAAACAGAGCAACCAAATGCCCTGCGTTCATGGGATCTATATCCTAATGGGGGAGGCTGAGAATACATAAAAATATGTCATGCCTGGGTGCAGTATGAGCCGAGGAGGAAAACCACAAAGTGAAGGGGGGATAGGGTGTGACAGAGAGCGGTCAGGAGGGCATCTGTAAGATCCTGAGGACAGAGACTCAAAGGAAATGATGGATCCTGTGGATCTCGGGGAATAGCATCCCAGTATCAGGAACAGCGTGTGCAAAGGCCCTGGGGCAAGGCTCCGCTTGGCACGTTCTGGGACTGACCTGTAAGAGATGAGTGTGACTGAAGCAGAGTGACAGCTGCAGACAGAGGTGGGCCGAGGCCCGAGAGGTCCTGGGGCAGATTGTACAGGCTTTTCCCCCGAGGAAGGTCGGGACGTGGAGGGTGTGGGTCCGGGCTCAGTCTTGACCAGATCTCTCTGGGTGCTGCCGGGAGCCCGAGCAGAGGCGGAGAGGCTGCTTTCACAGTCCGCGGGGGGGTGGTGTGTGGGGGGAGAGGACAGTTCAGACCCGGGCGGTAACGGCGGGCGCGGGGAACGACGGAGTTCTGTGTATTTAAACATCCCCGTTCATTCGCGCATTCAAACAGTTACTTTTCTTTTCGGCAGGGAGAGAGCAGGGGAGAAACAGATGTTCGCTGCAGCAGTAACCACTGCCCAGACGGGGGCCGGTGAGGCGGTGACAGCAAAGGCTGGGGCTGGCCTGCGAGGGGCGCGGGGGGCTTGGGCATGAGGTGCGGGACCTGAGAGGCCCGGACCGTCTGGCTGAGGACGTGGCCTTGGTCCTGAGGCCTCGGACATTGTCCCCTGGAGGCTGTGTGCAAGCAGGCTGGAGGGACTGGGCGGGGGTGGGGAAGGGGGCCCTGGCCTGAGCTGGGACGGGGGAGGGGGCCTCTGCCCCACACTCCCCCAAGGGGACAGAGTTCCCTGTGCCCTGACACTTAGACCCGCCCAGACCCCTCTCCTACGTGCTGAACCTGTCCCTGCCCCCCTCTTCACTCAGCCCTGGCCCCAGCCTCACTGTGCGACCACGGGCCAGTCCCCTGCCCTCTCTGAGCCTCCAGGAAGGGGCTGGAGCCCAGGGGCGCTCGGCCCCAGGACTCTCCACCCCGCCGCGCCTGCGCCCACACTCTCCTCGCAGAGCCCAGCAACCCCGGGCCAGGGCGGCCTGCAGCCCTCAGGAGAGCCTCGTCTGCGACGGTGGCCGATTTGAGCATCTCGAAACGAAGCTTCCAGATGGACCTCGGTCGCGGGGGAAGGGTGCACAGGCCGCTGCCCTAACCCGGCCACTCGGGGACTTCCTGCTAATTGGGTCCCCGGGGAAGAACAGCCACCGGCTCCCCAGCCAGCCAACCCATCCATCCATCCGTTCATTCATTCATTCACTCGGAGCCGACGCTGCGCACGAGGGCACCGAGCTCGGCTCTGGGGACCCTGGGGTGAATGACACAAAGCCCCGCGCACACGGGGAGCACACGCCACTGGGCAAGGAGGGGGTCCAAGGCAACACGGGGCAGGGAGAGAGGCGAGCAGGCGCAGCAGTGGTGCTGGATGGGGGAGGGGCGCCTCTCCCAGGAGGCGGCGTTTAAGCTGAGATCTGAACGGCCAGACGGGGCCACAGTGTCCGGAGACCACGCTCTGGGCTAAGGGAGCACCCGGTGTGCAAGTGAAAGGACCGGGTCCAAGTGCGGGCGGCTGTGTGGCTGAACCCGGTGGGCGCGGGAGGGAGCAGGAGAGAGGAAGTGGGAGATGTCAGCAGGTAGGCAGCGCGCAGGAGGAACTTGGACTTGACTGGAAGGCCCTGGGAGCCCTGGAGGGTAAGTGAAGCCCGCCCACGTCCCTGGCCCCCACTGGCCCCCGCAAGGAGGTGCCGGCGTGCCCATCGAACAGATCAGGAAACCGAGGCTCCGTCGAAGTCGAAGTTCCTGAACCAAAGTGACAGAGATCAGAACTTGATGTTAGCAGGGACTCAGGGTCCAGCCATTCCGGCTGAGTCCGGCCCAGGGAGATATTTTGTTTTCCCTGCAGTTTTTACAAACTGGACTCAGTTGCTAACGGTGGACAATTAGAAAGCCTCCCCTAAAATGCTTCTCGGCTTTCCGGTGTCTCCCGAATAACCAGTCCGGCAGCCCCGACCCTTGGCCTTACACGGAGTGGACCTCGGCTGCCCCTGCGGACGGCGGGACGGAGACGCCCTGGTTTGGCACAGACCTTTCCCAGTCGTCACCTTTGGCCTCGACCCCAGCCCTGCAGCATCTGAGGCTGACGCCCTCGGGGCTCCTGCTGCTGTGAGCCCTGTCCTCGCTCAGCTGAACACACCAGGGATTCTCTGCGGAAATCACCGGTCCCGCGCCCCCTGATTCCACGACGGTCGCCTCATTTCCTGCCCCAGGACCACCTGCGATGAGGCCACCCCTCAAGGGAAAACTGGGGCCCAGGAGGGCTCAGGGCCCCTCAGCCGTGCCCCGAGTTCCTCTGGAGATACACTGCGATGCAGGGCATTCCTCCTCGATTCCGTGGCTCGGAGGCCCAGCCCTGCCTCTGTTCAACGGAGAGGCTTCGGCAACGGGCCTCGGTTTCCCCCTCTGGGATGCTCTCTGAGGCCTCTCCTATCTCATGCACCCGTTACCTGGGGAGAGAAGCAGTTTGTCCCCCCTGGAATCCAACTCAGCCACTTCTGCTTCTGTCTGCCTGTGTGACCTGGGGCAGGGCTCCACATCTCTGAGGCTCGGTGTTTTCATCCATAAAATGGAAATGTAATTTCTGGGGCTGAGGCGGGATCGTGCATCAGACATCACTCAAGAAAAGCACTTACCACGTAGTAAGTGCTCAGTAAATGTGAGCACCTCTATGTCCCCCCTCTGCAAGGGCTTAGGCCAAGGTCATGGTCAACAGGCCAGGGTCCCAAGGCCGGGTTCCCGGGTACCTCGGCGGGTGCCCCAATGTCTGGAGTCCCAGACTGAGGTCACCCTTCACTCCTGTGTCACAGCCCGTCCTGGGTGCCAGGCACCCTCCTCGACAGTGGGTCCAGCGACGCCAGGACGCTCTGGGTCTAGAGCGGAGGGGGAGGGGAATAAAACCGGGGTGGACCCGGGGCGCCTCCAGATCCAGTGGGGGGGGTGTGGGGGGTGCTGAGGAAGACTTCTAGGAACGCGGGAGCCGGGCGGGGACAGGCCTTGCGGGTGGGGGCGCAGCCCGCGCGCCGGCCTGGAGGCGGCGGCCGCTGAGGTCGGGCTGCATCCGGGGAAGACGGACGCGCTGCCGGAGCCGGCGGTGGGGGTGATGTCAGCCGGGCAGCGGGGCGTCCACGCGGGAAAGCGCTGGGACTCTATTTCAAGGTGACGGAGCCCTGGGGGGCGAGGGCGAGCTCGGCGGCGGCGGGCTTTGCATTTTCCCGCGAGCCCGTGGCCGCCAGCCCCGACCCCGAGTCCGGCTCCGGGCCCACAGCTCCGGGCACCCGAAGCCCGCGGGCGGGTCCCCGGGGCCCAGGGAGCCCGGGCTGGGGGAGGGGCGCAGGTGGGGGCGCGAGGCGGGGCGGCCGGTGCGCGGGGGGCCCAGAGCCGCGCTCCAGAGGAGGGGTGGGGGTTGCGAGCGAGGCGGTGCCCGCGCAGGTCTGAGCGCCGCGCGCCCTCTGCCCGGCATCCGGGGCTCGCGGCCCGCGGGGACCCCTGTCGCAGCCCCGCGCCCTCCCCCAACCCCCGCCGGCCTCGCGCGCCGTGCCCGGTGCGGCACCGCCCCCTGCTGCCCGCGCGGCGCATCGCGCCCAGGCTGCGCCGCGCCCCGGCTTCCGGGGGACCGAGCGGGGGTCTCCGCAGCCAGGGCGCCGACGCGGGGGCGCACCACCCTGGGGCGCCGGGCAGCAGGCCCACAAAAGCCCCAGCCCCGGCTGCCTCTGGGTCTCGCCCGCCGGTGGGGCGTGGCCAAGGTCACCCAGTGGGAGTGCCAGGGCTGCCCCCCAGGCCTGGGGCTGCGCCACATTCTGACCTTGCGTCCCCGCCACATGGTTTAAGCGCATCACCCCTCAAACCATTAAATCTCAGCAGTCAGGGTCCCAGGGCGAAATTCTCCAACATGTCTAGATAGTTTTGGTTTAAATCTGCCTTTCTCGCGCATTTCCTTCCAGCTCTGGAATGAAGCAGACATCACACTGAACTGTAGGGTCCCCTAGGTGACTGGCTGGTTTTCCAGAAACAAGACCCCCCAAAAGTCAAGTTTGTAGCCCAATTAAATAAGTTCGGGGGGGGGACCCTGGGGGCTCCGTGGGTTGAGGGTCTGACTTCTGATTTTGGCTCAGGCCGTGATCTCATGGTTTGTGGGTTCGAGCCCCATGTTGGGCTCTGCGCTTGACAGCATGAAGCCTGCTTAGGATTCTCTCTCCCTCGCTCTCTTCTCTCAGAATAAATAAATCAACTTAAAACAAATGTGCAGCGACCTACCTTAGAAATCAAGAGATGAATGACACACGGGGGAAAACTTTACATCCTGTCATGAAAGTCTAACACAGAAGTCAGCAAACCTTTTGTGTAAAGGGCCACGTGGAAAATATTTTCTACTTCCAGGCCATAAGGTGTCTGTCAAAACTACTCAACTTTGCCATTGGAGCATGCAGGTAACCACGATGAGCGTCCAGTAGAATTTCATTTACAAAAAATAAGTCCGTAGGCCTGATGAGCCTACCGACCCTGGTTCGGTCTGATTTAACCAATATATAAAAAGCCCCTAGGAATCAAGAAAAGACAACCCAACGAAAAATGGGCAAAGAACATGAACAGACAGTTTAAAGAAAACTGAAAGAGCAGTTGGGTGGCTCCGTCGATTGAGCGTCCGACTTCGGCTCAGGTCACGATCTCACAGATCATGGGTTCGAGCCCTGTGTCGGGCTCTGCGCTGACGGCTTGGAGCCTGGAGCCTGTTTCAGATTCTGTGTCTCCCTCTCTCTCTGACCCTCCCCTGCTCACGCTGTCTCTCTCCTTCTCTCTCAGAAATTAATTTAAAAATTTTTAAAAATTAAAAAAAAAAAAGCAAAGTGCACGACAGTGTATTCAGAGGAAGGCTTTTGTGTCAGAACGGGATACGGGAAAAAGAGCCTATTTGTATGTGTTTGTATTTGTGTGGAAAAAAACCAAAGAAACCCTGAAAGGGTCCCTAAGAAACCCGTACAAGGGCTTACCTGTCTGGGGATGAGGGGTCAGGGGCAGGGAAGAGAGAGGATTTGCAGCAGAGCTCGCTGAAGTTCTGAAACCCTGTAAGAATATATTTTCTCTTCGGAAACTTAAGATTCTTAAATCAACATCTACAGCTTTGATGAGGAGTGAGGGAAGGAAGCCAGAAGAGTATATATAGATTGCTACAGTTTGGGTGGGAAAACACATATTTCCTTACGTGTGTGTGTCTGGAAGGGCAACCCCGCCCCCCCCAAAAAAAATGCTGGTGAAGAACGTGGGGCCGGGGGCGGGAGGGAGACTCACCTTTCATTCGTGATCCTTTGGGATGGTTGGATTTTTAAAATTAATTTGTTATGTTTCTTTTTTACCATATACATGTTTCGAAGCTTTCAAATCAAAACAAAAAGAGATGAAAAAGAAGGCAGATAAGAGCCCGCGGGCCGTTAAAATAATACAACGGCTCCCCAGGCGCGGTGTTTGCCCTCAGCCAGGTTCTGTTCCAAGTGTTTGCAAGCGTTCGCTACTGTAACGCATCTAGAAAGTACCAAGGAAACTGAGACCTTGAGAGACGGGCACCCTGCCCTGTACCACACACGGGCGGGCATGTTGCCCATCGAGTCCCAGGGAAGACCCATAGGCCAGCAGGTGGAAGACAGTGATGTGCTCGGTGCTGGACTTCCCTCTGTAAAATCCTCTCAACTTGCTGCCCAGCCTTTGCCTGAATGCCTCCCGGCACGGGAAGCTCACCACTTTGCAGGCAGGGCATTCCCCGGCCAGGGGGCTCGGTAAAAACGCCTCCTCACTCAGCAGGAGTCCCTCCCTGCCCTTGGCCCCACCCTCCAAGCCACCTGCTCCCTCTGCCGGGGAAAGTCACACGGACGCCCGAAAACCAGGGCCCCTAGGGCTGATTTTCAGGCTGAGCACTTCTGGTGCCTGAGGAATCCCCTGTCCGGCGGCTCAGGCAAGTCCCTTTCCATCTCTGAAGCAACGTGGATCACGCATCCCCTTCGACAGGATGGCTGACCGGTGCGCACACACGGGGAGCCCCCAGCTCCTGACCCCCCTCGCCTCCTGACCCCTCTTTATTCTCCGCTTCGGCCTTATTAACCTTTGGCCTTGCCCAGCCGAGCCACGGGGGGCCTATGTCACCGCGGGCTGTGTCTGCAAAGCCCGTATTATATCTGCGTCTTCTCATCCCCCATTTCCGAGCAGGGATGCGACCCCTGGGACAGGCCTTCGCCGCGCGCCCGGGCTCCCTCGGCTCCCACCCATTCTCTTCCATCTTCCCGTGTCCCATTGGAACCATGTCACCTCTCTGTCACCCTGTGAGTAACAGACGTGAAGGCAGGGACCTTGTCTACGGCACCCAGGCACCGTCGTCGCCGTCTGCCCTTCGGCCCCCTCTGCTCTGTCATCGGCCGCAGGGGCAGAGGTGAGGCCAAAAGGTCGCCCTCCCAGGGAAACACCAGCGTTCTAGGTTCAATTTAACACAGTTTAGTTGCCCACTGGCTCCCCTCTTTGGGGCAGTTTGTTACCAGAAGCGAGGCTACAGCGGCCAGGCCGGCCCAGCCGAAAATCGGCCTTTCAGCCGGAGGGAATCACGCGGCAGAGCACTGACCTGCGCGACCCCGGCCGCCCCCAGCCCCGCACGTGGCCGCAGCCGCCCTCGGGGCTCCGACGAGGGCCGGGAGCTGAGCCTCCGCGAGTGCAGACAGGCTCGCGGGTCGGGCAGCGTCTGCGGGCTGGAAGCAGGCGCCTCTGCGAAGCGAGTTCGGATCTCTGCTGGGTGCTTCCCCACGCGTCGCTGTGCGCTCTGTCTCTGTCTCTGTCTCTGTCTCTCTGTCTCTGTTGAAGCCCCGCTTCCGAGTAGGGAACCCACGCAAATGGTGCTTTAATTCAAGGTGTGAGCGCGTTCGCAGCAGCAAGAGCCTCCCTTCGCCCACCCCGATCCTGGATGACGGTTCCCTTCCGCGCGCACAGACTGTTATGTTTCCTCCGGATCCTTCTCGAGATACTCTGTGTTGATAAACGCATAAGATGTTTTTGTACAGATGATTGCATACCGCAAACATGGTTCTGCTTTGCTCCCTGCCTGGAGACTGTTTCTCATCGGAACGTATCCAAAACCTTCCTCCTCTGTTTAACGCTGAACGACCGCTCTTGATTTCTGTCCTAAATCCCCTATGGCTGGACATCAAGGTTGGTTCCGACCTTAAGCTTTATAAGCAACGGCACCATCTCAACAGGTACACGTACCTCGTTTTTGCACGTAGGAGGGTACGTGTGCATAGAGCGCGTTTTCCTTTTCCAGATCCGGTGCTTTCCCACCACAGAGCGTCCCACGGGAACCGGAAAAGTGCCCCGATCCTGCCGACTCGGAAACAACCTCAGTGGTGCCCCGACGCCAGTGCACATTGATTCCGACTTCCGTTTCACGCCGGAGGGTTCACAGCCTTCAGCCTGGTTTGCAAGCTGACGCTTCTTCGGTTTTCACTCAATAATCCACAATCACGATGCTCGTCTTCCCGCGTGAGGAAATCCACCCCCTCCTGCAGCCGACTTAACCACTCCCTCATCGGAACCCAGACTGTGGCCAGCGTTTGTCATTACCAGTTGCACTGCGCGGGGGATCTCGAAGCGGTAAATCCTGGCCCACGTCCTGTATTCTGCACTTAGGGACGGCTTCCTGTGAAATGGCATTTCCAGGTCAGAGGGCGTGTACTTTGGGGGGACTGCACCTTTATCATTTTTAAATGTTTATTTTTGAGAGAGAGAGAAAGAGAGAGAGAGAGAGAGAGCGAGCGTGAGCAGGGGGAGGGGCAGAGAGAGAGGCAGACACAATCTGAAGCAGCTCCAGGCTCTGAGCTGGCAGTCAGCACAGAGCCCGACGCGGGGCTCAAACTCCACGAACCGCGAGATCATGACCTGAGCCGACTGGGACGTCTCCACTGCGAGCTGCCCAGGCGCCTTGTCAAACCACCTGAACTGTGTCTGCACGCTGTCCGCTGTGCGCCCGTAGGCTGCCAAGGGGTCCTGGGTGCTGGAGGAGCCCGGGCGCTCGCGAGCGGCTCTTGCTCTGATCGCAGCCGTTGCAGGTCCGGAGGCCGCACTCGGATTCCCGAGCTGAGCAAGTCTCGGCTCCGCCGGGTGCCCCCGGGCACGCGCCCCCTGGGCCTGGCCCGCTCGGCTCCCGACCTCCCCGCCTCATCCCTTGTTCCCGCAGAGGAGCTTAGGGTGGGCAGGGCATTTTGATCAGCGAAAGCGACAAAACGGTTTTCATTCATTCAGTCTCAACCAGTCCGTCTGACCACTGGCCACGGACCGGCCCAGCCGGACCCCCTCCCCTCCGCCGCCCCCTAACCCCGGCCTCCCCGCCCCGGCCGCCCCGGCAATCACCAGTCACACCAGACAGGAGAGACGGCCGAGGCAACGTCGAGAACGCGGGTTGCGAGCCGGCTGCCGGGCCTGAGTCGCACCCCCACTCGCCAGCAGGATGAGTGCGACCGGCCACGGCAGCCTCCCTGAGCCTCAGTGGTACCATCTGTGGCGCAGGGAGTTTCAGCGCCCGCCGCCCTGTGCGTCCGCTGGAGGCTTGCGCGGGGCGCTGGACGGGCAGGCCGTGGGCGCTCACCCGCGCGTCTTGTTCGGCAAACGCCTGAGCGTAAGCAGTCGGGGACGCCTTCCTCTCTGGTGGGTCGAGGAAAGCTGGGGTTCGAGCCGAGGCTGGGGGAGAGATGGGACTCAACCGCTGGGAGGCAGGGCGGGAGCGCCCAGGGCATCCCTGCCGCACCGCGGCTCGGGAGTCGTCCTCCTGGACGCCTGTATCGGTGCAGAAACAAGACTTTGTTTCATGACCAGACCTTCGGGCGTGAGAAGCCGCAGGGGTCGCGCAGCACGTATAGGGGGCGGCGAGGCGCTGCCAGGACGCTCTGAGCGCCCTGGGGCAGGTGGCGGGCGGGAGCGCCCTGGGGCAGGAGTGAAGCCTGGCGGAGCGCCCTTTGGGGGCAGGCGGGAGTTACCTGCGGAGCGCCTCCCTGGGGGCAGGCGGGAAGTCAGCGGAGCGCCCCGGGGGCAGGCGGAAGGCTTCATGGAGCGCCCTGGGGGCAGGAGTGAAGCTCGCGGAGCGCCCTGGGGCAGGCGGAAGTGCTCGCGGAGCGCCCCTCGGGGCAGGCGGGAAGCCTGAGGCGCGCCTGGCGGGGCAGGAGTGAAGCTGCGGAGCGCCCTGGGGGGCAGGCGGGAAGCCTGGGCGGAGCGCCCCGGGGGCAGGCGGGCCTGCGGAGCGCCCTGGGGGCAGGCGGGGAAGGCCTGCGGAGCGCCCCCCTGGGGGCAGGCGGAAGCTCCTGAGGCGCGCCCTGGGGCAGGCTGGCCTGAGCGCTGCCTGGGGCAGGCGGAGCTTCCGCGGAGCTCCCCTGGGGCAGGAGTGAAGTCGAGGAGCACACCCTGGGGGCAGGAGTGAAGCCTGGAGGAGCACCCCCTGGGGGCAGGAGTGAAGCTCACATGGAGCGACCCCCAGGAGGGAAGCCTGCGGAGCGCCCCGGGGGCAGGAGGGAAGCCTGCCATGGAGCGCCTGGGGCAGGAGGAAGCCTGAGGAGCGCCCCGGGGGCAGGAGGGAAGCCTGAGGAGCGCCCCCTGGGGGCAGGAGTGAAGCTCCTCGAGGAGCGCCCGGCAGGCGGAAGCCTGAGGCGCGCCCTGGTGGCAGGAGTGAAGCCTGCGGAGCGCCTGGGGGCAGGCGTGGAAGCCTGAGGCGCGCCCTGGGGGCAGGCGGAAGCCTGCGGAGCGCCCTCCCCTGGGGCAGGGGGCAGGCGGGAAGCCTGGTGGAGCGCCCCCAAAGCAGGGGCAGGCGGGAAGCCTGCGGAGCGCCCCCTGGGGGCAGGAGTGAAGCCTGAGGAGCGCCCCCTGGGGGCAGGCGGGAAGCCTGAGGCGCGCCCCCTGGGGGCAGGCGGGAAGCCTATGGGGCCAAGTCCCAGAGACTGAACGAGAGCCGGCAGAGGTGCCAAATAACGTCCCAATATAATTCCGAATGAATTTAATCGGGTGGTTGTAAAAAAGTGATTTGCACCTATAAAAATGTACCAGTACAAAAATCTACGACCGGCAATGGCTTGCAGGTTGGTGTTGGAAAGCTAACTTAGCGGGGCCCAGAAGTAGGGGAGCGGGGTGGAGGCAGGGGGCGTGGCTCCGGGTAAGGCAGGTGACGAGGGTGGAGCCTCCGGGGGCCTTGCGGAGGCCTTGGGGGAGCCGTGCTGGGGAAGCTGTGGGAGGGCGCGCGGAGCCCCAGACAGAAGAGCTGCGTTTATGTCTCTGGCCCCAGTGTGCAAAGAGAAGACACGAGGGGTAGGGCTGAGGGACAGGTAGAGAGAGGCCATATTTCGGAAGGAAAATGCACAGGACTTGGTCACGGGCGTGCGGGGTGAGAAGGCGGGAGGCCTCAGGAAGACCGCCAAGCCCTGGCTTCCACCACCGGGTGATCAGGGACCCCTTCGCAGGGGTGCAGCAACCCCGTCCTCAGCAGGAGGCCACCTGAGTCGGGGAAGGAGGGTGTCACACCTGCCTGTCGTGGGGGGTGAAGGGGGCGGTCCAGGTCCAGGTCTATACCTATTGTCCCGCGTTGTGGTGAACTGTGCCCCCTTTCACTCTCAGAAGGGTCCCTGTCTTCCTCTGAGTCGTGAATAAAGCTGCGTAAGACACACATAAATGACGAGTGCACGAACAGGGAGAAGAGCTGCTCTTCTTTACCGCAGACGCCCACCTGTGGACGCCGAAGAGTCTCTCAATACAACTGAAGGAGAGTCACACCACCTGGCAACCAGCGTGGGCCTCGCCGTTCCCGGCAAGGATCGAAAGTTAGTAAACCTGGCGAGGAAAAGGTAGAGGGAAAAAGGGGCGCCTTCGTAGGCTCAAAGCACCTCCCCGCAGAGGCGCCTTACTTACCGGGGAGAAAAGAGTAAGTAGAGTGAAGGATTCCGGCCGATGCCCTCTGGTGAGAGTCAATGTCAAGAGACAAGGTGATATCAGGAGCCCCGTGGCAGGTGCCGCGAGGGGAACGTCGCCTCACTTCTGTGATATCCCTTCTGCAAACACATCGGCGGGATCCAGCCATTAGGAAACAGTTATCCTATAAAATAGAATCATGTTCAAAGGGATTCAAGTCATGAAAGTCAAATGAAAGACCAAAGAATGTTCCAGATGAAAGGGGACTCAAGAGACAGGAAAGCTCAGGGTCTGGAGTGTGTGGTCCTAACTGGATCCTTTTGCCATAAAGGACGTTATCAGGACAGTTGGCAAAATGTGAACAGGGTCTGTGGATCAGAAAGTGCTGTCCCACCAACGTGGCTTTCCCGGTTTGCGTGGCTGAGCTGTGGTCGAAGGAGACAACGGTCTAGTTGAAGGGAAATATGCAGAAAAGTCTTCGAGGTGGCCTGTCGGCCATTGCTCTCTGATTGTCCGGGGAATGAGTTTTGTACTGTCTTTGTGTCTTTTCTGCGTGTCTGAAACTGAGGCCACACAGTCAAATGACTCACCCTGGGTCACTCGTAAAGGCAGAGTCTGACTTACACCAGGGTCTCCGACTCCTTGCTTCCCTTGGCTCCCTCCTGACCTTCCCAGCCTGGAAAGGGGTTCTCTGCTCAGATGCACAGCTTCCCAGAGTAGGGATGGAACCGAAGAGGTCCGATCTATCACACAACTGTAGCCACCCCCAGCGGCCACCTGGCGGGCCTCAGATGCACTAAGAACTGGGGGCACCGTCAGGCAAGGTGATCCCCACAGCGTGAGCTGTCCTCTCGCGGCCCAGGCGGCGGGGACGGCCAGCACATCAAGGGTTTTTCCCATCTGCGCCTTTTGAAATCACGTTGTCATCAGCTTCCCAGGAAGTAGACCCGGCGGGGAGGGGGGGTTATTCAGCTGCCACTGTCCTGATACAACTCAAGTATGCAAGGTTCCTCCCGCACTGGCGCCCCGTGAAACTGCCTCTCGTCAATCGTCACCTTTCGGGTCCCAGGGCCCCCGACCACTCTGAAAGATTACTGAGGGCCCCAAAGAGCTTTTGTGGATGGGCGTTTTGTGTATCGACATTTATTCTCTTCAAGATTACTCAAAAGCTGGGGCGCCTGGGTGGCTTAGTCGGTTAAGCGTCCGACTTTCGCTCAGGTCATGATCTCGCGGTTCGTGGGTTCGAGCCCGCGTCGGGCTCTGTGCTGACTGCCAGCTCGGAGCCTGGAGCCTGTTTCGGAGTCTGTGACTCCCTCTCTCTCTGACCCTCCCCTGTTCATGCTGTCTCTCTCTCTCTCTCCTAGAAATAAATAAAAATATTAAAAAAGCTATTTTAACTAATATTAAAAAAAGCTATTTTTAACTAAAATTAAAGAATATACAGGCGCCTGGGTGGCTCTGTTTGTGAAGCATCTGGACTTGGCTCTGGTCATGATCTCAGTTCAAGTCCTACATGGGGTGACCTCGCACCACTGTGGGTGTAAACACGGATCCCCTGGTGAACCCCTCTCTCTCTCTCTCTCTCTGCCCTCACTTGCACTCTCTCTCTCTCTCAAAAAAAAAAAAAAGAAAATTAAAGCACACATTCCATTGGCTGTCAGAACAATGACATCATCGCATGTCGGCTCTGGAAAATCACACCGTGCACTCAGGACAAGAATGAGCGTGAGGAAGGCTGATAATGTCTTATAATGAAAACAGCTTTGACCTCACGAGTCCCCTCAAAGGGTCTCGGAAAGTCCCAGGAGCGTGGCCCCCTCTAATCCAGTCTCCGGGACTCGGCCCTGCGGGCTTCCCGCCTGCCACCAGAGGGCGCTCCGTAGCGTCCTGACAGCGCCCCCTGCTGTTTATCACGGCCTGAAACAGCCGGTCAACGAAACAAATCCAGAGCCCTTGGCATAGGCCACGCCCCGGCCGGTGATCGCCGCGGTCGCTCGGAAGAAAACTCGGGCAGTGGCGAGTGACGTTGAAGATGCGTCCGCCCGAGACCCCAGCACTTCTGTCCCTCCA
>JAESUZ010003579.1:0-10033 GCA_017311185.1 Proteles cristata cristata | reverse complement strand
GACTCACCTTTACACCCTTTTCCATTCTGTGATTTTAAGGAATTTCCAAGTCTTGTTAACATGGAATATCAGAACTGGAAGGGGACTTAAAAGTTATCTACTTTAACTCTTGATTTTTCAGATGTGCATTTTGCCAGTCGTACTGGACTGCCTTGCTTTGTCATTACTCCTGAGGTGAATGCTACGTAGTACTAAGAGCAGCACCACAATGATATATTGGAAGTATAGCGGGAGATCTTTTCCATGTCAATTAGTGAAACCTGAATTTCAGAAACTTAATGCACTTGTTTTATTTCCCTTGGTTCATTCAGACCAACACAAGACATGGTCATGTTGTTTGCAAACTGTCTTAATTCCCCTTAATAGTTTTATTTCCCATCCAAGTACTAACCAGGCCCGACCCTGCTTAGCTTCCGAGATCAGACGAGATCGGGCGCGTTCAGGGTGGTATGGCCGTAGACTTAATAGTTTTATTTCCATTTATTAAAGAAACAGTATTCCTATTGCAACTTTAGTTAATTAGTTTTGGTATTAGCTGGAACTTTCTAAACATTTTGCAGGAAATATATTTGTGCAGAGAAATTTTTTTTTAATGTTTTTTATTTATTTCTATGAGAGAGAGAGAGACAGCGTGAGCAGGGGAGGGTCAGAGAGAGAGGGAGTCACAGACTGAAACAGGCTCCAGGCTCTGAGCTGGCAGTCAGCACAGAGCCCGACGCGGGGCTCGAACCCACGAACCGCGAGATCATGACCCAAACGAAAGTCGGACGCTTAACCGACTAAGCCACCCAGGCGCCCCTGTGCAGAGAAATTTTTAAAAAGTGTTTTGCTGAGTAGAAAGGAAAGAGATTGGTCCCATACAACAGGAGTTGGCAAGGATAGAAAAGCTAAAGAAGTCACTTGAGAAATGAAAGCATGCACATGGATCCGTGGTTATTTTATTTTTAATTAATTTAGTTTTAAATGAAGTCTAGTTGGCATATAACATTAGTTTCAGGTGTACAACATAGTGATTCATCATTTATAGACATTATGAAATGCTTGTCTCAGTAAGTATAGTTAACCATCTGTCACCAAACAAAGCTACTACAGTATTATTGATTATATTCCCTATAATCAATACTTTACATCCCTGTGACTTATTTTAAAACTGTAAGTTTGGGTGGCTCAGTCAGTTAAGTGTCTGACTCTTGATTTTGGCTCAGGTCATGATCTCAAGGTCATGAGATCTAGCCCTGCATCAGGATCCATGCTTGGCACAGAGCCTGTTTGGGATTGTCTCCTTCCCTCTCCTTCTGCCCCCCCACCCCCCCATCACTTCTGCATGCTCGCTCGCTCTCTCTCTTTCATAAGTAAATAACTATATAAAAATGAATTATATGTGTAATAACCTCCATAATTAAGATATGAGACATTTACAGCCTTCCCCCCCCCTTCCCAAAAGTTCCCTTGTGTTCATTACAGTCAGTTTCCTTTACTTACTCCCTAGAACTATTAATCTGCTTTCTGGAAATTGGTATAGTTTTGCATTTTTTCATTTAAGTGGAATCATACAGTAAGTAACCCTTTATGTCTGCCTTTTCATTTACGGTAATACTTGAGATCATCTGTATTTTTGCGTGTATCAACAGTTTCCTTTTATATGAATAGTATTCGATTGTCTGGATTTACCACATTTTTTCCCCCACTCTTTCACCAGTAAATGGCCATGTGAATTGTTTCCACTTTGGGCTATTAGGAATAAAGTCATTATTGATATTCACATTAGGTCTTTGGGTGGATGTATCTTTTCATTTATCTTCTATGAATACCTAGAGGTAGATATTATTAAATGGTAGAATAAACATATGCCTAACTTTATAAGAAACTGCCAATCGTTTTCCAGAGTGGTTGTAACATTATGTATTCCCACCAGCAATGTCTGAAAGTTCCAGTTGCTCCACATACTTTTCATGGTCGATCTTTAATTTTAGCCATTCTAGTGGTGTGTAATGATACCTAACTGGGTTTTAAACTTTCATTTCCCTAATGACTAATGATGTTGAGTATTTTTTTCATGTGTTCATTGACCTAAAAGGAGTTCACCTTTGTAATACTGATACAAAATATTATCTAATCCAGAGTTGATGCTGAGGTTTTGTCACTAGTGCCAGTAATGTCCCTTATACGTTTTTCCTTACCTAGTATCCAATCCAAGACCACACCTTGGGTTTAGATGTCATGTTTTTTTGGTTTCTTTTAATCTGCAACAAAAATCTCAGTTTTCCTTGTCTTTATGGACCTTGACTTAAACACACACACACACACACACACACACACACACACACACACACACACACACTACAAGCCTATTATTTTATAGAATCCCTCTCAGTTTGGGACTCTCTGATTTTTCCTTGTGATTGGCTAAGCATTTGTGGGAAGAATATCACAAAAAGGCTGTTGTATCCTTGTCAGAGACATCATATCAAGTGTCACACTACGTGAATACTGATGATGACTTTATGTGTTGCCTAAGAAATTTCTGCCTACCTTGATCTTGTGAGGAATTCTGTTTTCTTCTAGAATTTTCAAAGTTTTGGTGTTTAGGTTTGGATTCATGATTTATTTAAAAATAATTTTTAATTGTGATGTGAGATCGGGATTGAGGTTCATTGTTTCCCCAACTTTTCCACCTTGTTAATTTTCTTATTTTTCTGTTTTCTATTTCTTTTCTTCCTTCCTTTCTTCTTTCCTTTCTTCCTTTCTTCTTCCTTCCTTCCTTCCTTCCTTCCTTCCTTCCTTCCTTCCTTTCTTTCTTTCTTTCTTTCTTTCTTTCTTTCTTTCTTTCTTTCTTTTCCTTCCTTCCTTTCTCTTCCTTCCTTCCTTCCTTCCTTCCTCCCTTCCTTCCTTCCTTCCTTCCTTCTTTCCTTCTTTTCTTCTTTCCTTCTTTCAAGAGAGAGAGAACAAGCTTGTGCCATGAGCTGGGGAGGGGAGAGGAGTGGAGTTGGTCTTGGGGCTCAATCTCACAATGGTGAGATCAGGACCCAGGCAGAATTCTGCAGTCACACATAAGCCACTGAGCTACCCAGGCACCCCTCTTTTTTCTGTTTCTTTGAATTTGTTCCTTATTATTTTACTTTCTTTAAAATATAATTTGCTCTTTTCCTAGCTTAAGGTAAAAACTTAAATCAGTGATTTTAGACCTTTTTTTAAATTTAAGCATTTAAAGCTATACAGTTTACTCTAAATTATTGGCTCTAATGCAGCCCATGAATTTTGGTATTTAATATTTATTATCATCCTGTTGAAAATATTTTCTAATTTTCTGTGTAATTTCTTTTTTTAAAAAATAGTTTATTATCACGTTGGTTTCCATATAACACCCAGTGCTCATCCCCACGAGTGCCCTCCTCCATGCCCATCACCCTCCTTCCCCTCCCCCCCACCCGCATCAGTCCTCAGTTTGTTCTCAGCATTCTAGAGTCTCTCATGGTTTGCCTCTCTCCTTCTCCGCCACTATTTTCCCCCCTTGTTCTCCCCCACGGTCCTCCGTTATGTTCCTCCTAATCCTCCAATACGTGCAGACATATGGTAGCTGTCCTTCTCTGCCTGACTTATTTCGCTCAGCATAGCACCCTCAAGTTCCATCCATGTTGCTACACATGGCCAGATTTCATTCTTTCTCATTGCCATGTAGTATTCCATTGTATAGATAAACCACATCTTGATCCATTTGTCCATTGATGGACACTTAGTCTCTTTCCATGTTTTGGCTATTGTTGAGAGTGCTGCTGTGAACATTGAGGTACATGTGCCCCTATGCATCAGCACTCCTGTATCCCTCGGGTAAATTCCTAGCAGTGCTATTGCTGGGTCCTAGGGGAGTTCTGTTGTTAGTTTCCTGAGGAACCTCCACACTGTTTTCCAGAGGGGCTGCGCCAGTTTACATTCCCACCAACAGTATAGGAGGGTGCCCATTTCTCCACATCCTCACCAGCGTCTAGAGTCCTCTGATTTGCTCATTTTAGCCACTCTGACCGGCGTGCGGTGGTATCCCAGTGTGGTTTTGATTTGTATTTCCCTGATGAGGAGCGATGCTGAGCATCATTTCATGTGTCTGTTGGCCATCTGGATGTCCTCTTTGGAGAAGTGTCTGTTTTTATCTTCTGCCCATTTTTTTGCTGGGTTGTTTGTTTTTCAGGTGTGGAATTTGGTGAGTTCCTTATAGCTTTTGGATATTAACCCTTTATCTGATATGGCATTTGCAACTATCTTTTCCCATTCCGTTGGTTGCCTATTAGTTTTATGGATTGTTTCCTTGGCTGTGCAGAAGCTTTTAATCTTGATGAGGTCCCAATAGTTCATTTTTGCTCTTGATTCCCTTGCCTTTGGGGATGTGTCAAGTAAGAAATTGCTGTGGTTGAGGTCAAGGAGTTTGGTTCCTGCTTTCTCCTCTAAGGTTTTGATGGTTTCCTGTCTCACGTTCAGGTTCTTTATTCATTTTGAGTTTATTTTGTATATAGTGTGAGAAAATGATCTAGTTTAATTCTTCTGCATGTTGCTGTCCAGTTCTCCCAACACCATCTGTTAAAGAGGCTACTCTTTTTTTCCATTGGATACTCTTTCCTGCTTTGTTAAAGATTAGTTGGCTGTACACTTTTGGGTCCAGTTCTGAATTCTCTATTCTATTCCATTGGTCTTCGTGTCTGTTCTTGTGCCAATACCATACTGTCTTGATGATGACAGCTTTGTAGTAGAGGCCAAAGTCTGGGAATTGTGATGCCTCTCATTTTGGCTTTTTTCTTCAGTATAACTTTGGCTATTCAGGGTCTTTTGTGGTTCCATACAAATTTTAGGATAGTTTGTTCTAGTTTTCAGAAGAATGCTGGTGCAATTTTGATTGGGATTGCATTGAATATCTAGATTGCTTTGGGTAGTAATGACATTTTAACTATATTTATTCCTCCGATCCATTAGCATGGAATGTTTTTCCATTTCTTTGTGTCATCTTCAACTTCCTTCATAAGTTTTCTATAGTTTTCATCATACAGATCTCTTACATCTTTGGTTAGGTTTATTCCTAGGTATTTTATGGTTTTTTTTTGTGCAATTGTGAATGGGATCAGTTTCTTGATTTCTCTTTCTGTTGACTCATTGTTGGTGTATAAAAATGCAACCGATTTCTTTGTGTTGATTTTGTATCCTGCAACTTTGCTGAATTCTTGGATCAGTTCTAGTAGACTTCCAGTGGAGTCTGTTGGGTTTTCTCTGTAGAGTATCATGTCATCTGCAAAAAGTGAAAGTTTGACTTCTTCTTTGCCAATTCTGATGCCTTTGATTTCCTTTTTGTTGTCTGATGGCTTATGCTAGGACTTTCAGCACTATGTTAAACAACAGTGGTGAGAGTGGACATCCCTGTCGTGTTCCTGATCTCAGGGGGAAAACTTTCAGTTTTTCCCCATTGAGGATGAGGTTAGCTGAGGGCTTCTCATAGATGGCTTTGATGATGTTTAAGTAAGTTACTTCTATCCCGACTTTCTCGAGGATCTTTATTATGAAGGGATGTTGTATTTTGTCAAATGCTTTTTCTGCATCTATCAACAGGATCATATGGTTTTTATCTTTTCTTTTGTTGATGTGATGTATCACATTGATTGAATTGCGAATATTGAACCAGCCCTGTAACCCAGGAATGAATCCCACTTGATCATGGTGGATAATTCTTTTTATGTGCTGTTGAATTCGATTTGCAGGTATCTTTTTAAGGATTTTTACATCTGTATTCATCAAGGATATTGGCCTGTAGTTCTCTTTCTTTGCTCGGTCTCTGTCTGGCTTGGGAGTCAGAGTGATACTGGCTTCATAAAATGAGTCTGGAAGTTTTCCTTCAATTTCTATTTTTTGGAATAGTTTGAGAAGAATGGATATTAATTCTGTTTAAAATGTCTGGTAGAATTCCCCAGGGAAGCCATCTGGCCTAGGGCTCTTATCTGTTGGGAGATTTTTGATAACTGATTCGATTTCCTCACTAGTTATGGGTCTGTTCAGGTTTTCTGTCTCTTCCCGTGTGAATTTTGGTAGTGTGTGTGTGTGTTTAGGAATTTGTTCATTTCTTCTAAGTTGTCCAATTTGTTGGCATATCATTTTTCATAGTATTCCCTGATAATTGCTTGTATCTGAGGGGTTGGTTGTAATAAGTCCATTTTCATTCATAATTTTGTCTATTTGAGTGCTCTCTCTTTTCTTTTTTGAGAAGCCTGGCTAGAGGTTTGTCAGTTTTGTTTGTTTTTTCAAAAAACCAACTCTTGGTTTCATTGATGTTTCTTTGTTTCCTATATTGTTTATTTCTGCCCTGACTTTTATTATTTCTCTTCTCCTACTGGGTTTGGGGTGTTCTTGTTGCTCTCCTTCTAGTTCCCTTAGGTGAGCTGTTAGGTTTTGCACTTGCGCTTTTTCTAATTTCTTGAAAAAGGCCTGGAGTGCAGTGTACTTTCCTCTTAGAACTGCCTTTGCCGCATCCCATAGAGTTTGGATTGTTGTATTTTTGTTTTCATTTGTTTCCATATATTTTTAAATTTCTTCTCTAGTTGCCTGATTGGCCCATTCATTCTTTAGTAGGGTGTTCTTTAACCTCCATGTTTTTGGAAGTTTTCCAGACTTTTTCCTGTGATTGATTTCAAGTTTCATAGCATTGTGATCTGAAAGTGTGCATGGTATGATCTCAATTCTTTTATATTTATTGATGGCTGCTTTATGTCCCAGTATGTGATCTGTCTTGGAGAATGTGCCATGTGCACTTGAGAAGAAAGTGAATTCCATGGCCTCAGGATGTAGAGTTCTAAATATATCAGTCAAATCCATCTGGTCCAATGTGTCATTCAAGTCCATTGTGTCTTTATTGATTTTCTGTCTAGTTGATCTATCCATTGCTGTAAGTGGAGTATTAAAGTCCCCTACTATTAGCACATTCTTATCCATAAGAGTGTTTCCGTTTATGATGAATTCTTTTATATATTTAGGTGCTCCCATATTTCATGTGTAGATATTTATAATTGTTAGCTCTTCCTGATGGATAGACCCTGTAATTATTATATAATGCCCTTCTTCATCCCTTGTTACTGTCTTTACTTTAAAGTCCAGTTTGTCTGATATAAGTATAGCTACTCCAGCTTTCTTTTGACTTCCAGTAGCATGATAGATATTTCTCCATCCCCTTCCTTTCAATCTGAAGGTGTCCTCCAGTCTAAAATGAGTTTCTTGTAGACAGCAGATAGACGGATTTTGTTATTTTTTAAAAATGTTTTATTTATTTCTGAGAGAGACAGAGACAGCGTGAGCAGGGGAGAGTCAGAGAGAAAGAGACACAGAATCTGAAACAGGCCTCAGGCTCCGAGCTGTCAATACAGAGCCCGATGCGGGGCTTGAATTCACAAACCGTGAGATCATGATCTGAGCCGAAGTCGGACAATTAACCGACTGAGCAACCCGGGTGCCCCAGATTTTGTTATTTTTATCCATTCTGCTACCCTATGTCTTCTGAGTGGGGCATTTAATCCATTTACATTCAGTGTTATTATTGAAAAATATGAGTTTAGAGTCATTGTGTCCTTTGTGCGATTTATGCTTGTGGTGGTGTCTCTGGTATCTTGTGATCCTTGCAACACTTCCGTCAGAGAGTCCCCCTCAGGATTTCTTGTAGGGCTGGTTTATGGTGACAAATTCTTTCAATTTTTGTTTATTTGGAAAGACTTTTATCTCTCCTTCTATTCTGAATGACAGGCTTGCTGCATAGAGGATTCTTGGCCGCATATTTTTTCTGTTCATCACATTGAAGATCTCCTGCCATTCCTTCCTGGCCTGCCAAGTTTCAGTACATAGGTCTGTCACCACTCTGATAGGTTTCCCTTTGTATGTTAGGGCCCTTTTCTCCCTAGCTGCTTTTGGAATTCTCTCTTTTCCTTATATTATCCAGTTTCACTATGATTTGTCATGCAGAAGATTGATTCAAGTTACGTCTGAGGGGAGTTCTCTATGCCTCTTGGATTTCAATGTCTGTTTTCTTCCCCAGATTGGGGAAGTTCTCTGCTATAATTTGTTCAAGGACTCCTTCAGCACCTTTCCCTCTCCTTCCTCTTCTGGAATTCCTAGGATGCAGATATTAATCCATGTGATTGTATCGCTGAGCTCTCAAACTCTCCTTTTGTGTTCCTGGATCAGTTTATCTCTCTTTGTCTCAGTTTCCTCTTTTTCTATAATTGTGTTTTCTAAATCACTATTCTCCATTCTGCCTCTTCAATCCATGCATTGGATGCCTCCATTCTATTATGCATCTCATTTATAGTATTTTTTAATTCATCACAACTATTTTTAAGCTCCATAGTCTTTGTAGCAATAGATTCTCTGATGTCTTCCATGCCTTTTTCAAGCCCAGGATTAATTTTATGACTATTGTTCTAAATTCTTGTTCAGTTATGTTGCTTATATCTGTTTTGAGCAGTTCTTTAGCTGTCATTTCTTCCTGGTATTTCTTTGGAGGAGAGTTCTTCCGTTTCATCATTTTGGTTAGCTTTCTATCTCTTGTTAGTTTTAAAAGCTTGTTATGCACTCTGCACCTGTGAGTACTGCTGTATTAAAGAAGGCTCTTTGACTGTCCAGGGCCTGTCCGTTCAGGAAGTGTTCTTTGAATGGTGTCTCTTGGTCTCTCTTGTTGAGACTTTGGTTATTTTATTTCCCTACTCATAATGGTATTTGGGATTCTCCACCATGTGTACTTTGGCTTGTTTCTTGAGGTAGCCCTGGAAAAGAAAACAGACAGACAAACACACAGGGAACAAAGGCACACAAACGCAGAGATAAATCCCACAAACATGCAAACCTGAAGGGAAAAATAAAAAGAAAAAAGGAAACGACACATACAAAAGAAAAAAAAGAGGAAAAGAGGAAAAAGGGAAGACAAATAATATAAATAAAAATACATAAAAAAGAAAAAAGAAGAAAAGGAAAAAGAAAAAACCCAATAGACAAAGGGAAGTCTAAAGCATAGAACCAGAATTCCCAGCTACAAATAAATAGCCCGGTGTATGCCATGCTGATGCAAGAGCATATCCAAAGAGAGAAATGACATTGCAGGGAGGCAGCGAAATTGGAAATGAAATGAGCAGGCAGAAAGACTAAGAGGCTTAATTCAGAGGGAGAAAGAGGGGAATATGGTAGGAGAGGAGGCAAAATAAATTATGATAATGCTACTCAGAGAAACTATATAGTCTGATTACTCCAGAGAGAAAGAGATAAAAAGGTAGACGTGGAGGTGTAGAATTTACATCTAGTGAATGTATTAAATGTGGCAAATCTTTAGCGGGCATGGTTGTGGTTTGATCCAGTGTGTCCTTGGGGGGTTCTGCCTTGGTGGTTGTGGGGAGAAAAGTGGCGGTGCCCCATTCCCTTCTCGAACCAAGTGTTGTAACTCACTCTTTTGGGTGTGATCTCCCTGTGCCAGGGGCATAGCCACGGTGGGCTGTGCTCTATATCCCAAGTCAGGCCTCGTTTCCAGATCTCAGTCCCCGCCCTCCATTGATATTGCCCCAAATATAAACTCGCAGATGGGTCCCTCAGAGCAGTTTCAAGCCTCTCGCCTTCCCCCTGGGGATGGAGCCAGAAGCTGCTGCTCCTGTCCCCTCCAGGGCGAGCTGGCGGGTGAGGAGCATTTTCACCTGGGATCGTCTGGGACAAGTGTGTCCCGCCTAGGGTCAGCCGGACAGCAGGAAACCGGGTCCCTCTGTGTCCTGAGATGAGGTTTTTCTCTTCTCCAGAGACAGGGACAGTGTCTTGAGCAGTTTTGATCACTCTTTGTTTTTACCCCTAGACTCACTGCGGTTCCCCACAAAGGGAGATCCTCCCCTTTCCCTCTGTGTCTCTGGTCCCAGCCGGTTTTTATCTTTCTCAGTTCGCACTCACCCTATAAGCTTTCTCAGTGAACTCTGTCTCCTTTTCCTCCCAAACTCCTGGATTCTGTAAGGGTTCCTATGGCTTCAGACCTTCTCTGTTTGAGAGA
>JAESUZ010003578.1:600000-900204 GCA_017311185.1 Proteles cristata cristata | reverse complement strand
GCCCTTCATGAGCTGTGGCCTCGGGTGGGTGGGAGAAATGGGGGCTGCATTTTCTGGCCGCACTGTCTGACCTCCCCACTCCCAGCCCCCCTTCGACCTCACAACCCCCAAAGGCCAGAGGGATGAGCATCCCTCTTCCTCTAACTCACTGGTAGGAATTTTCCCTCTGTCAGATTCTCTGCCCAGGCTACAGGGCAAGAGACCAGCTTAGCACAGGGACCATGAACGCAGGCACAAGTGCATGATGCTCCAGCATCAGGTCCTGGCCCACCCGTTGGGAGTGTGAGTTCTGGACCAAGACAGACCTGTACTCAAATGGCAACACCTTTATCCATCAGCCCATCAGGTAGTTGCTGAGCACCTCCTCTGTGTCAGGCTCTGCACCAGACATAGAGCCCTTCATTGGGACACCAACCATCCATTCAGCTATTTCCTGCTTCATCTGTAAAATGCAGAGAATTTGCCAAACTCCCAGGGCTCCTATGAAGATCAGATATGATTATACATGAAGCACCTGGTACATAGTAAGAGCTCCCAGTTACCCACCAGGGTTAGTTCTAGATCTCATTCTCATCTGGAGGTGGGGGAAAAAAGATCTACCTTGAAAAATGAATGTGAAATTTAAGGCACTGAAATATTTAAAATTGAAATCATGATCCTAAAGAAATACCTGCACTCCCATGTTTACTGTGCTGTGATTCCAAGTAGCCAACATTTGGAAACAACCCAAATGTCCACTGATGGGCATATGGATGAAGAAAACATGGATGGCCCTGGAAGACATTATGCTAATTGAAATAAACCAGTTCCTGCATGGGCTATAGACTGTTAGTGTCTCCCTCAAATTTATATCTTGAAATCCTAGCCCCCAGTGCGAAGATATTTGGGAGGTCTGGGTCTTGAGGATAGAGTCCTCACAAATGGGATCCATGTCCTTATAAAAGACTCCAGAGAGCTCCCTTGCCACTTCCACCAGCTGAGGACACGGTGAGAAGACCGCCATCTTGGATCTCAGATCCATTGATTTTGGACTTCCCACCTCCCGAACTGGGAGAAATGTACTTTTATTATTTCAAGCCACCAAGTCTATGATAGTTTGTTATAGCAGCTCGAACAGACTGAGGCAGTGTGATTCCACTTATATGAGGTATCTAAAATAGTCAATTGTTAAGGAGGTAGATTGATCTCATGCTTAGTTTCCTACCACAAAACCAAACCAAAACAGAACAGACAAGAGCAACAATCCCCAGGAGATATAAGAAGTCTTTGGGGACCATGGATATGTTTGTAACCTTGTTTTGTGGTGATGACGTCACTGCTGTATGCATGTCCAAACTCATCAAAACACACACATTCAGCGTGAACAGCTTGTATGCCAAGCAGATCTCAATAAAATTGATGGTACATTCTTGAGAAGAACATGCAATGATAGACCACACTGGTCTGATTGTCCTAGCTCGGGTCTGAGAATCTCCCCCCACCCCCGCAGGTGGAATGGCACTGGGCCTCAGCTCCCCACAGTAAAAGAGGTGAGGCTGAGCCCCAGGAACATACAGGAGGGACCTAGAGAGCTTCCTGCAGTGTGTTTATCCCATGATGTGTGTGTGGCGTCATGTGGCATCACTGACTGGAAGGCCCGTGGAGAACATCTCTCCAGTTTCCTTATTTAGCAGTGAGGAACCTGAGGCCCAGAGAGGGGAACTGACCCAGCGAAGGCCAGCACCCAGGGGGAGGCAGAGCAGGCCCAGAAGCCTTACCTCCCTTCGGTCAGTTCCATTAGCTTCCGGCTCATACCTCTTGCCACTCTGTCTTCCCTCAGAGTCTGGAACGGGGCTGGGGATGACCACGTGGGCACCTTGCAGGCCTCTGTGGGCCCCTCTATGTGCCTGCCCAGAGCCGAACTCAGGGATTTTGCAGGAGTTCCCTGCAGCCGCTCCCAATGAAGGTCTTCAGCACATTAGCACTCTTAGTTTTAAAAAAGAATAGGTATTTATGTGCAAAGCCACTTATCTCTGTAGCACCTCCGGATAAATCTTCTAATTTACAGGTAAGCTGACACCCTCCAAGAGCCAAAATCAATGTGTATCACTGTAAATCCAAGCTGGGCCTCAGCATTGACTCCTACCAGCCAATTGATGTTCTTTGCTTTTGCCTTGGACCAGCTGGAGGATGGATGGGGCAGATGCTGGTGGAAGGGTCCGGACAGCCCTGCTCTAGGAGCTGGGCCCCGTCTCCCATCTCAATTCCCCTTACCTCTCAGATGCCATCTTGGTTCTAGGGGTCATGTGGCAAAGCCCCACCTGTCTGCTTGGTAATATTCAAGATCAATCTCCAAAGCCCAGCTCAGATGCTACTTGCCCCTGAGAACCTTCTCAGAGTTGCCCACTTGGAATTACCTTCTCCTTGTTGCCCTGGGAGTGTGTCTGGGAAATGCCACTGTGACGGCCAACCTCAGATGACAATATGGCGTGCATTCGCCACTTCGAGGTTGGGAGCACTATGGTCAGGGCTCCATCTTTCCCCCTTTTCTGCTCACCAGCATGCGGTCCTATTTGTGTAGCCTTCATTCATTGAGCACCTACTGTTTGCTGCTGTCTGCTCTGCTTGGGGTCCAGGGATGGCTCAGATACAGCCCCAGTCCTGGGGGTGCTCACGGTCTAATTAGGAAGACAGACAGGAAATTAGATATTGCAAGTGCTCAGGGGAAGAGCGCAGGGGCAACATCTATGTCAGACTGAGAGGCCAGGGTGGGTCTCCCCGAGGTGACTCAAAGGGGACTAGACGGTGACCAAGTGCACAAGCAGGGATAAGGGGGCCCCCAGCCATACTACCTGGTTCTTTTGAGTGGCAGGTGCTAAGAATCATGCAGGCCACCTTCTGAAAACATAGGACAAGGGAAGGTGTGTGAAGGTGTGTCTTTTGCATCACTGGAGTCCCCAGAGCCAGGAATGGTGGGCTGGTCTTTCATGTGTTTGTCAAAATGCATTAAATTGAGTAGTTGCCTTGGGTCTTTAAGGCAGAAGCATTTTATTTGGAGACCTTCCTGTGGTCCTGCACATGAGGGAAGTCAGTCACTGGTTCCAAAGGCTGGATAGAACCAGCTAATCCCCAAGTCTTTGAGGATCCTTGATGCCAGATTTAACCAGGAAGTGTTGGGTCTGCCTTGAGGAGAGTGGGCACAGAGTGGGATGGAGAAGGAGTGCCTGGCCTTAGCCTCTGCCCGGCCACTGCTCTCCTCCACCCTGGTTCCAAAGGCTGGATAGAACCAGCTAATCCCCAAGTCTTTGAGGATCCTTGATGCCAGATTTAACCAGGAAGTGTTGGGTCTGCCTTGAGGGCAGTGGGCACAGAGTGGGATGGAGAAGGAGTGCCTGGCCTTAGCCTCTGCCCGGCCACTGCTCTCCTCCACCCTCTCCGCCATCCTCTCCCACAGATGTGTCTCCAGGTAGTGGCTGACCCTGCTCTGCCCGCCCAAGCATCAGCCCTCAGGCTCAGGACACTCTGTCCCCCAGTTAACCCTGACCTACTGGCAGGTTATTCTCCACAGGTGGTCACAGGTGGGGTCTGGGAGTCCTCAGGGCACCTCAGCCCTGCTGTGGGTGTGCCAGAAGGACACAAGGACACCAGCTATAGTCTCACAGGGACACCAGCTATAATCTCTCCGCCCCATCCCAAGGCGCATGCTTTTTGTAACCTGGGTTTTGCCTCATTTCCTGTTTGTTTGCTGGTTCTCTGCTCGTTCCCCAGCCCTGGACTGAACCTCAGCAGTCTCAGGAGAGGCCTGGCCACCTGGCTAGCCATTGAAGTCCCTCGGTTCCTGAGGTCAGACCCGGGCTCCTATAAACTAAGGTGCCCCATAAATGGCCACCATATCCTCAGCCCCTAGCCCAGTGTCCTGGCTCGGTAAATGTTGAGTGAATGGATGAATGGAAGAAATGGGTTAGAATGCCATGGATCCTAGAATTGCCAAAGCATGAGGTGTTGCTGGCCATATTCAGTCTTCGGGATACCAGCTTCTTCGTGACTCAAGCCCAAATTTTCCAGACTCCTTTGGACCCTGAAAATGGGCTATCTGGCTATCAATAGGGAGCCATTTTTTTAAATTTTACTTACTTAAATAATCTCTACATCCCACCTGGGACTCGAACTCATGACCCTGAGATCAAAAGTTGCATGCTGTTCCAACTGAGCCACCTATGTACCCCCCATGAGGGGCCAGTTTTAAACCCACTCCAGCTCCTGGGGCCAGTGTATTCAGTGTCAGACTCTCACCTTCCTCAGTTGCCCTGCACTGAAATTCCAGTCTGCCTGAGGGCCATCGAATAGAGCTATACTTTGGTACACAAGATGACTGGGGAGCAAGTGTGCTGGCCACGATTCTGTTGCTTGTAGGACATTGGGATGTGTCATCTCCTGATGCCCATGAGCGAGAAGTCCACACCCAACACCACTCAGGGTTTCTACACACCATTTTGCCTGGGCATTATCATTTCAGCCTTCTTGCTCTGGCATAATTATTACTGGGATCCCCCTTCACCCGACGAGTGCCCTGTTCTGGATGATAAATTATGTGGTCATATATTTATATACTCACACGCTGGGGTATTTTCCTCATGGGTGTACGTCTTCCAGTTCTCAGAGGCTCCGAGCTATAGTGTTCTCTCATTGCCTCTTCCAGTCTTCCTTTAAAGTCTGTGAACTTCTCAAACTTTCATAAAAGCGTTAGAACTAAGCGTTTTTCTAAAGGCATTAGGATTGTGGAAACTTGTTCTGGGCAGGGGGTGATTTCCCAGTCTGGTTCTAAGTAAAAGTATTCAGTTCTTCCAGGTTCTTTGATCTTCTGGCTTTCGTGACTATTCCACAGACAGTTCCCGCAGCACCAGACTGGACAACAGCCAATGAGTCATTGATTAGAACCATGTTACAGCTGTACAAGTCAGTCTCTGAGATCCCAACATTTGTTGTTCAATTTAATTCAGCAAACATCAACTGAGCACATGGTTTAAGCAAACACTAGGTGCCTTCAGTGATCCTTTGCCAATTTTGAGGCTCGTAGCTTATTTGAATTTAAGCTGTCATGGTAGGAAGAGCTGTGGTTCTATTAACTCATTGTATCAGGTGTCTGTTGCTGAAAGCTCACTTCTAGTAGTTGTGGACTCATTTGTACCAGACCAATTCTCCTGCTGCTAATAATAATGATAAACTCTTGGAAAATGTTTTCTTTTTTTCTAAAAAACTTATTATGTGGAGAAAGACAAACACAGGTAGAAATGAAAGGGGATTTGACACCTGAAGAAGGAATCATCCCTGACTGAATTTCCCATTATTATAATTTTGCATCTGCAGCAAGTTCTGGTTGTGGCAAAATTTCACATAGACACCTGAAGTCTTATTTGTTGAAGGATCAAGAGAACTGAGGTTGGGATAACCATCATGTCTCTAAAGTGAGAGGAGAAATTTATGAAGAAGAGAAACACAAGAGAGGGCAGCCTAAATTCTATGTATAAATTCTGCCTAAATTTCTGTCTTCAACTATGCATTTTGGAGGCAAATTCCAAGTCCTTCAGCTAGAATGAAAAGCCCTGGGTAGAAATTTTACTGATGGCGACTAAAAGGGACATAAGGTTCAGAAGTTTGAGTTTACCCAAGTTAACTGCTTGCTAAAATAAAAATCTATAAACTTGAGAAGAACTTAACAGAATCCAGAGTCTTTACAGGATATCTTTAATAATGTCTAGAATGCAATTCGAAATTACTAGACCTATAAAGAAACAGGAAAATGTGATCTATCGTCATGTTAATCTTTTGCTATAGTTTTGCAGATAACAGCCCATCACAAGAGATTGTTAACATGCAAAATAAACATTTGTTTTTGTTTACATGTCTACATATTAGCTAATTGGTTCTGCTGAGTTGAACTAGGTTTGACTGGGCTCACTCATATATCTGTGGTCAGTTGAAATTTGGCTGGGTAGCTTCACTAATGTTGACTGAATCCTCTTCCAGATCTTGGGCCTCAGTGTGGCCCTGGACTGACCAAATCATCACTGCTGGTGTGATTTGGTTTTGCTCCAATTCTCTTATCCTCTGAGCATGTTCTGATGGCGAGACTGAGAAGGAGAGAGTAGAAATGCACAGGCTTCTTGAAACCCAGCTTCAGAACTGGCACACTGCATTCCGCTGCATCCCACTGACCAAAGGCACCCATAGGGCTAATAAGATGAGTTGTGAGGTCACATTGAAAGGTCTTGGGTACAGGAAGAGGTGGAGAACTGGGAAATTTTTGTAATCCACCCATTGCAGACATAAAACAGTGATTTTGCCTTTGTTTGGTAGAGATGATCCCAGGAAATACTAGTAGGGAGTAAGGAAAGTGAGCCAAGAAAGGGAAGAACGTCAGTCAAACTGTGCTGAGTAGATTATCACCGAGGGGTTCTGGCATGTAATTCCTCTGGTAATCTCTGGAGATAAGGAGAAACTTGCCTTGGAGTTTGCCCACCCAAGTGTTGAGGAAACGGGAGTATTTTTCCACTGAATCCCATTCATCATATGGGCTCCTTTCTGAGGCCTTGATTCCCCAGCACATTCTTTTTGACTCTTGATATTTTGTGTGATGAACTGTTTATTGGAAAGAAGTAGAAAGTGGGTGGGGTTTCTACCCAGTTTGAGCCACAACTGACACAAGACCAGCATGGACGGAGAAGAAGTGAACTGAATCCAGTTCAGCCAGGAGGAAGACAGGTCAGGGATTCACGAAAGCTCTGAGGAAGGCCCTGAGTTCACCTACTCCATGCAAAGGAATGTTTAAGCCAAGGATGCCTACATCTCTAGTTGAGGAAAGCCCTGAGAGCCCAATGGTGTGTTGGTAAATGTTTAACAATTGGCTCCAAGGGGAAAATGTATGCATATACATACATACATACATACATACATAAGCTTATTATAAATTTTATTTATTACATAAGCTTATAAATTTTATTTATATTAAATATGTGTGGCACACAATTTACTACTAATAATACCATATGCAATATTCTTTATTATAACTTCCATATACTATAGACTCTCATAGAATGCATTAGTTGACTTGTAAGTTTTTATTGATTTTATCTATAGCCAACCTATCATTGCAATTGATGGATAAGCAATTACAGCATGAGTGTTGGCAGTTTTGTAAGATGAACAGGAAACAATGAAATCTTGTCAGGATTTTGCCCACTTCTATGGTAGAAGCAACTTCTTTGCAGAGTAAAATCAGTTTTTTGAGTACTAGACTATTTCCTCAAGTTTTTATTCTATCCACAATGTAAATAGTAATGGATACAGTGTATTTTTACATTAATCTGCATTATTGACACTTCCTTCCTCCTTTTCTTGTCTAGACTATCCCCAAAAAGAAAGTCAAGCACTGATTGGGAGAGTTTGCTGATTTTTGTGGTGTGAATACTTCCTCATTGGTTGATCTCAAGCTCCCAATATGGTGCCATAATGGATCGTGGCATTGGGAAGGTGCTCAGTAGAATCACCATTGGCTTTTCCATGTACAGGCACAATAGCCACAAATAACCTTAAGAGCATAAATATGGTAAACTATAGTAAAATAATTACTAAGCGGTGAGGTTTTAGAATTTATTATCTTTGGTATTAATATATTATAATTTTGCATAATTTTATTTTTGGTAATGGCTGGGTTTAGCAACCAGCTTGCAAAATTATTGAAAATCTAATAAGGCTTTTGCAAACGCATGTGACTGGCTCCCATGTGCCCCTGGGCCCTCTTCCCTTTCTACCCACAGGTGGGACATCTAAGAGACATCTGAAAGAAATTTATGTTTCCCGCACAGTTGTGTGCTCAGGCCCTGGCCTGATGGCATGGGGAATAATACAATCCTAGGCTTTTTATCTTCCTAAGAACCCACGAAATTAAAGGGCTTTTCTTCTACTACCACCACCACTATGCTGTGAGCGGCAGCGGGGGATAGACTTGAAGGCTGCCCGAACTTGGATCCCAGCTCTGTTGCTGATTTGCTGTGTGATTTTCAACAATTATTAACCTCTGCGTGCCTCAATTTCTCTTTTGGAAAATAGGCATAATAGTAGTTCCCTCCTAGAGTTGTAGCTGTGTGACATGAATGAGGGACTGTGTTTCAAGTACTAAAGTCAGTACCTGCTACCTCGTAGACCCTACATTGGTATTTGCCGTTATTAATATTATTTTTTTTAAATCACTTTATTGATGAATGATTGACATAAAAAAAAGCTATCCATATTTAATGTGCACAACTTGGTGAGTTAATATATGGCTGTTTTTTTGTTGTTTTGTTTTGTTTTGTAATGTCCATCCGTGTTAGTTAGCATATAGTGCAACAGTGATTTCAGAAGTAGGTTCCTTAATGCCTCTTACCCATTTAGTCCATCCCCCCACAACCCCTCCAGCAACCCCCTGTTCTCCATATTTAAGAGTCTCTTATGTTTTGCACCCTCCTTGTTTTTTTTTTTTATTTTTTTATTTTTTACAAATAGTTTGTTGTCAAATTAGTTTCCCTTGCCATCTCCACAAGTGCCCTCCTCCATGCCCACCCCTCCTCCCCCCACATCCACCAGTCCTCAGTTTTTGTCAGCATTCAAGAGTCTCTCATGGTTTGCCTCTCCCCCTTTCCCCCACCATTTCTGCCCTTCTTCTCCCCCTTGGTCCTCTGTTAAGCTCCTCCTAATCCTCCTTGTTTTTATATTATTTTTTCTTCCCTTCCCTTATGTTCATCTGTTTTGTATCTATACTCCTCAGATGAGTGAGGTCATCCGATATTTGTCCCTCTCTTATTTTGCTTAGCATGATACCCTCTAGTTCCTTCCACATAGTTGCAAATGGCAGGATTTCATTCTTTTTGATTGCTGAGTAATACTCCATTGTATATACATACCATATCTTCTTTATCCATTCATCCATCAATGGACATTTGGGCTCTTTCCATACTTTGGCTCTTGTTGATAGCGCTGCTGTAAACATTGGGGTGCATGTGCCCCTTTGAAACAGCACACCTGTATCCCTTGGATAAATACCTGGGTTGTAGAGTAGTTCTATTTTTAATTTCTTGAGGAACCTCCATACTGTTTTCCAGAGTGGCTGCACCAGTTTGCATTCCCTCCAGCAGTGGGAAAGAGACCCTGTTTCTCCACATCTTCGCCAGCATCTGTTGTTGCCTGAGTTGTTAATGTCAGCCATTCTGACAAGTGTGAGGTGATATCTCACTGTGGTTTTGATCTGCATTTTAAAAAATATTTTTTAATATTTATTTCTTTTTGAGAGAGAGAGGCAGAGTGTGAGTGGGGGAGGGGCAGAAAGAGAGGAAGACACAGAATTTGAAGCAGGCTCCAGATTCTGAGCTGTCTGCACAGAGCCTGACACGGGCCTCAAACTCACAAACTGTGAGATCATGACCAGAGCTGAAGTCAGTTGCTTAACAGACTGAGCCACCCAGGTGCCCCTGATTTATACTTCCCTGATGTTGAGTGATGTTGCGCATTTCTTCATGTGTCAGTTGGCCATCTGGATGTCTTCTTTGGAGAAGTGTCTGTTCATGCTTTTGCCCATTTCTTCACTGGATTGTTTGCTTTTTGGGGTGTTGAGTTTGATAAGTTCTCCATAGATTTTGGATCCTAACCCTTTATCTGATATGTTCTTTGCAAAGATCTTCTCCCATTCCACCAGTTGCCTTTTAGTTTTGTTGATTGTTTCCTTCTCTGTGCAGAAGCTTTTTGTTTTGATGCGGTTCTAGTAGTTCATTTTTGCTTTTGTTTCCCTTGCCTCCAGAGACGTGTTGAGTAAGAAGTTGCTGCAGCCACGGTCAAAGAGGTTTTTTCCTGATTTCACTTAGAGGATTTTGATGGCTTCCTTTCTTATGTTTAGGTCTTTCATCCCTTTTGAGTTTATTTTTGTGTGTGGTGTAAGAAAGTTGTCCAGGTTCATTTTTCTGCCTGTCATTTTCCAGTTGTCCCAGCACCACTTGCTGAAGAGACTGTCTTTATTCCATTGGGTATTCTTTCCTGCTTTGTCAAAGATTAGTTAGCCATACATTTGTGGGTCCATTTCTTGGTTTTCTATTCTGTTCCACTGATCTGAGTGTCTGTTTTTGTGCCAGTACCATACTGATGATTACAGCTTTGTAATATAGCTTGAAGTCCAGGATTGTGATGCCTCCACCTTTGGTTTTCTTTTTCAAGATTGCTTTGGCTATTTGGGGTCTTTCCTGGTTCCATACAAATTTTAGGATTGTTTGTTCAAGCTCTGTGAAGAATGCTGGTGTTATTTTGATAGGGATTGCATTGAATATGTAGATTGCTTTGGGCAGTATTGACATTTATTCTTCCTATCCAGGAGCATGGAATATTTTTCCATTTTTTTGTGTCTTCTTCAATTTCTTTCATAAGCTTTCTATATAGTTTACAGTGTATAGATTTTTCAACTCTTTGGTTAGATTTATTCCTAGCTATTTTATGGGTTTTGGTGCAATTGTAAATGGGATCGATTTTTGATTTCTCTTTCTGTTGCTTCATTATTGTTGTATAGGAATGCAACCAATTTCTGTGCATTCGTTTTATACCCTGTGACTGCTGAATTCATGGATCAGTTCTAGCAGTTTTTTGGTGGAATCTTTTGGGTTTTTCATATAGAGTATCATGTCGTCTGCAGTGAGTGAAAAATTGACCTCCTCCTGGCCAGTTTGGATGTCTTTTATTTCTTTGTGTTGTCTGATTGCTGAGGCTAAGGCTTCCAATACTATGTTGAATAACAGTGGTGAGAGTAGGCATCCCTCTCTTGTTCCTGACTTTAGAGGGAAAGCTCTGTTTTTCCCCATTGAGAATGGTATTAGCATTGGGTCTTTCATACATGGCTTTTATGATCTTCAGGTATGATCCTTCTATCCTTACTTTCTTGAGGGTATTTGTCAAGAAAGATGCTGTATTTTGTCAAATGCTTTCTCAGCATCTATTGAGAGGATCATGTAGTTCTTGTTCTTTCTTTTATTGATGTGATGAATTGCATTGATTGTTTTTGGGTATTGGACTAGCCCTGCATCCCAGGTATAAATCCCACTTGGTAGAGGTGAATAATTTTTTAAATGTATTGTTGGATCTGGTTAGCTAATATCTTGTTGAGAATTTTTGTTTCCATGTTCATCAGGGAAATTGGTCTATAGTTCTCCTTTTTAATGGAGTCTTTGTCAGGTTTTGGAATCAAGGTAAGGCTGGCCTCGTAGTATGAATTTGGAAGTTTTCCTTCCATTTCTATTTTTTGGAACAGCTTCAAGAGAATAGGTGTTAACTCTTCTTTAAATGTTTGGTAGAATTCCCCTGGAAAGCCATCTGGCCCTGGACTCTTGTTTTTTGGGAGATTTATTTACTGGTTATGAGCCTGTTCAAGTTTTTTATTTCTTCCTGTTTCAGTTTTGGTAGTTTTCATGTTTCTACGAATTTGTCCATTTCTTCCAGATTGCTCATTTTATTGACATATAATTGTTCATAGTATTCTCTTATTATTGTGTATATTTCTGCTGTGTTGGTTGTGATCTCTCCTCTTTCATTCTTGATTTTATTTATTTGGGCCTTTTTTCTTTTTGATTACACTGGCTAGGGGTTTATCAATTTTGTTAATTATTTCAAAGAACCAGCTTCTGGTTTCATTGATCTATTCTACTGTTTTTTTTGGTTATGACAACATTTATTTCTGCTCTAATCCTTATTATTTCTTGTCTTCTGCTGGTTTGGGGTTTTATTTGCTGTTCTTTTCCCAGCTCTTTAAGGTGTAAGCTTAGGTTGTGTATCTGAGATCTTTCTTCCTTCTTTAGGAAGGCCTGGACTGCTATCTACTTCCCTCTTATGACTGCCTTTGCTTCATCCCAGACGTTTTGGGCTGTGGTGTTATCATTTTCATTGGCTTACATATACTTTTAAATTTCTTCTTTAACTTCTTGATTGGCCCATTCACTCTTTAGTAGGTTAGTCTTCAGTCTTCAAGTATTTTTCATCTTTTCACATTTTTTTTCTTGTGGTTGATTTCAAGTTTCATAGTGTTATGGTCTGAAAATGTGCATGGTATGATCTTGATCTTTTTGTACTTGTTGAGGGCTGATTTGTATCCAAGTATGTGGTCTATTCTGGAGAACGTTCCCTGTGCACTAGAAAATAATGTGTATTCCACTGCTTTAGGATGAAATGTTCTGAATATATCTGTTAAGTCCATCTGGTCCATTGTTTTCTTGTTGATTTTCTGTTTAGATGATCTGTCCATTGCTGTAAGTGGGGTGTTGAAGTCCCCTACTATTATGGCATTATTATCAATGAGTTTCTCTGTTTGTGATTAATTGATTTATATATTAGGGTGCTTCTACATTTGGAACATAAATGTTTATAATTGTTAGGTCTTCTTAGTGAATAGACCCCTTAATTATGATATAATGCCCTTCTTCATCTCTTGTTACAGTCTATTTTAAAGTCCAGATTGCTCCTGATATAAGTATGGCTATACTGGCTTTCTGTTGTCAACCATCAGCATGATAGATGGTTCTCCATCCCTTATGTTCAATCTGAAGGTGCCTTTAGGTCTAAAGTGGGTCTCTTGTAAACAGCATGTAGATGGATCTTGTTTTCTTATCCATTCTGTTACTCTGTGTCTTTTGATTGGAACATTTAGTCCATTGATGTTTAGAGTGAGTACTGAAAGATACGAATTTATTGCCATTTTGTTGCCTATAGAGTTCGAGTGTCTCATGGTATTCTCTGATCCTTTCTAGTCGTTGTTGTTTTTTGCCTTTGTGTGTGTGTGTGTGTGTGTTTTCTCCCCTCAGAGTGTCCCCCTTACAACTTCTTGCAGGACTGGTTTAGTGGCACGAACTCCTTTAATTTTTGTTTGTCTGGGAAACTTTTTCTCTCTCCTATTTTGAATGACAGCCTTGCTGGATAAAGAATTCTTGGCTGCATATTTTTCCGATTCAGTACATTGAATATATCCTGCCATTCCTTTCTGGCCTGCCAAGTTTCTGTGGATAGGTCTGCTGCAAACCTGATCTGTCTTCCCTTGTAGGTTAAGGACTTTTTTCCCTTGCTGCTTTCATGATTCTTTCCTTGCCTGAGTATTTTGTGAATTTGACTATGATATGCCTTGTTGTTTTTGTTGAATCTAATGGGAATCATCTATGCTTCCTGCATTTTGATGTCTGTGTCTTTCCCTAGGGTAGGAAAGTTTTCTGCTATTATTTACTCACATAACCCTTTTACCCTTTCTCTTCGTCTTCTGGGACCCCTATGATTCTGATGTTATTCTTTTTTAATGAGTCACTGATTTCTCTAATTCTTAAATCATGCTCTTTTGCTTTAGTTTCCCTCTTTTTTCTGCTTCATTATTCTCCATAAAGTTGTCCTCTATATCACTGATTCGCCACTCTGCCTCATCCATCCTTACTACTGTGACATCCATTTGAGATTGTAGCTCAGTCATAGCATTTTTTGTTTTATCCTATCTTTTACTTTTTGTTACCTCCACAGAAAGGGATTCTAATCTATTTTCAACCCCAGTTAATATTTTTATTATCGTGATTCTAGGATCTGTGTTGATTAAGTCCCTGGCGGTCATTTCTTCCTGCTCTTTCTTTTGAGGTGAATTCCTTCATTTCATCATTTTGTTGGAGGAAAAGAAAGTAATAAAGTAAAAAAAAAATTGAAATTAAAAAATTAAAAACAGGGGCGGCTGGGTGGCTTAGTTGGTTAAGCATCTGACTTTCGCTTAGGTCATGATCTCGCGGTTGGTGGGTTCGAGCCCTGCGTCGGGCTCTGTGCTGACTGCCAGCTCAGAGTCTGGAGCCTCTTTCAGTCTGTGACTCCCTCTCTCTCTGACCCTCCCCTGCTCACGCTGTCTCTTTCTGTCTCCTAGAAATAAATAAAACATTAAAAAAAAATTAAAAACAACACACAAGAAATCAAATAAATGATGCTAGATCCTAGGTGTGTTTTTGTCTGGTTGTTGAAAGGAGCTTGATAGAGTAGAGAAAAAGGGGAAAGATAAGAAGAGGAAAAAAAAGAAAAAACAAGTGAAAAAGTTTGAAAATTTGAAAAATGAATGCAATGAAATATAATAAAATGAAATGATGGAAGTAAAATATAATTTGAAAAATTTACAAAAAAGTAAAATTATATAGTAGAAAAATTAAAGAAAATGTATTTAATAAAAATTAGAAATAAAAATAATTTATTTCTTTCTATATTAAAGAAAAAGAAAAATTTTTAAAAATTGAATACATGGACCAGCAAACAGACTGAAATACGATTGAAATTACATCATTTTCCCCTAGAAGTCAAACTATGAAGCACTTTTAGTCTATAAACTGAGTGGGTGGAGAGACTAGTGGTGTTCCTGGAGAATAAGGTTGGTTCAGTTGGGCGGGGCTTAGTGCAACTGCTCCATTCTCCACTAGATTGCGCTGCTTAGCTTACTGGGGTGGATTGTTGTGGTGCTTGTAGGTGTGTATGCGCATGCACGAGAGGGGTGAAAATGGCATCACTCAGCTACCCAGTCTCTATTCTCCCAGATCAGCAATTGCACACCTGTCTCTTGTCTCCAGCTTCTGTCCACTCCCTGCTTTTACACTGTCCGTGACTAAGCCATCAGCCTGCCAGGTGGCACCTCTCTCCTGAGTTTTGTCTCGGATGCAGCTGTGTTTCCCAACCCCTCACTTCTGAGGAACTGTGGCTTTGACCCCCTCAGACCTTCTGGGGAGGGTCCCACCAAGCAATGGCCATATGCTGGCCACACCCAAGAATGTTCATGGTACAATGCTGCTGCCGATGCCCAGGGACTGTGGTTGGTTGCCAGCCCACCCCAGGAAAAGTTCACACAACTGTGTAACAGCATTTCAGAGATTATGGTAAATCACAACACAAGTCTGGATCCAGGCTTCACCCTTAACGACCTTGTTCCAGCACCAGCCAATGTGGTTCTCTCTGGGGTCGGCTGGCACCTTTGCCTGTGGGGGGCACTGCACCGCCTCTATCAAATGACCTCCTTGCAGGGGAACCGCCTCTCCCCATGTGGCCCGAGAACACCCAGCCTTCGCTCTGCTCCTGGGGATTCGCCCTTCCCACCAGAGCTCCTCCAGGTATCCAGCTGTGGAGTTTCAGACTCTGCGCTCCCCCTGTTTATAGAGCCTTAATGGAATTTAAACCCTCTCCTTTCTCCTTTCTCCCCGTTTTGTTCAGTTCCTGCTGCTGTTTTCCCTTTCTCTCCTGCTGCTTTTGGAGGGTGTGCATCTCCCGTACTCTCCCCAGTCTCCATCTTCTCTCTGCAAGCAAGTACAGCTCCCTGCCTGCCGCGGCTTTTCTCTCCCCCAGTTCACCTCTCCACGTTGTGTACCTACTGAGTTCTGTGGTTCAGGTTGTGCAGATTGTTGTCTTAATCCTCAAATCAGTTTTCTAGGTGTGCAGGATGGTTTAGTGTTGAGCTGGCTGCATTTCATGGATGAGACATGCAAAAAAAACTTCCATGCTGTTCCACCATCTTGGCCCCTCCTCCTTCTTCTTATTATTAGCAAATCACTCGTTGGGTGTCTGTTGTAGGCCAGGCACCACTCTGCTAGAGGTTTTACATGCTTTGTCTATAATTTTTTAACAATATTTTTTTAAGTTTTTATTTTCATTTTTTTGAGGGAGAGAGAGCCCAAGTGAGTGCAAGCGGGGGAGGGGCAGAGGATGAGGAAGAGAGAGAATCCCAAGCAGTCTTCATGCTCAGAGTTCAGGGTGGAGGCTGACACGGGGCTTGATCTTACAAATAGTGAGATCATGACCTGAGCCTAAATTAAGAGTCGGACTCTCAACTGACTGAGATACCCAGGTGCCCCTGAAGAATATTTTAAAGATTAGATAACTAAGATCCAGAGAGACTTTGTGATGCTAGTAGAGGGCAAAGCTACCATCAGAATCCAGGCTGTTTGCTTAGCTCCAAAGTGCAGATTCCACTCATGCTACGAGGCTGGGGATACGTGAATCTAGAATACTGTGTATTCCTTGTGCATCATTCAAAACAGCTGTCATAGCTCTGGACTCTTTACTTGGATTTATCAATTTATTTCAGGAGTCTTTTGTTTTATTCTCTTCTGTTGAGAGGGAGGGAAAGAGAGAGAGGGAATGTGTGGAGTGTGTGTGTCTCTGTGTGTGTGTGTGTGTGTGTAACATTTGTATCCACCAACTGGACTTAAAAAAATGTTAACATTTTGTCGTATTTCTTCAGGTTTTTTACATAGCAAAACATTACAGAGAAAGTTAGAATCTACTCCACTTTCCTTCCAAGGTGAGGACTAAGGGCAAACCACTGACCTCATAGAGTTTAAGTATGAGAAAGGAGGGGGGTGGGCTATTTGCAGATGAGGAACCCTGGAGAAGGAAGTGGGGTGATTCACCCACTGTGTGACAGGCAGGCAGGTTGGGGTGGGCTCGGCTCCTACATCACACATACGGAGTGCCCTTGACGCGCAGCTGGGGACGAGATGTCAGGGGTGGGGTCGGCAATGATTACCCCCAGCCAGTGTTTCCCAAGTGTGTCCAGTCCCAGGATCGAGAGGCATCAGGAGCCCCAAGGAACCCAGAAATGTTGGGTCCAGTCTCAGTACAGCACAAAGTTATGAAACACAAGAGGCATCAATCCAGCATCCATGAGGATGGAAAGGGAGCTTTAATCTCTATTGTGGCATTTCCTGAAAGACAGGAACCACGTGGCGTGCTTATAAGCCACAGCGAACTTCTCGGCTGTCTTCATCCCTCACACTGAGGATCAGTTGCACGCGATTACTCCCGCACCTCTCTCCACACGCTTGGTCCTCCCCCGTGGGTCCCTCAGACCCCACCCCTCCGAAAGCTCCCCCAGCCTGCAGCCTCAGCTTCTCCTCTCCTTTCTGGGTGAAGTTCTTTCTTACTGTTTAAGCAGCCTTATTGAGATAGAGTTCACACACTATGCAATCCATCCGTTTTAAGCACGCAGTAACTCAGCGATGTTTAGGAAATTCATAGAGACGTGCAGCTGCCGCTACAGCCAATTCTACAACATTCTCCTCATCTCAGAAAGAAGCCCCATACCCTAAAGCCATCAGGCATTCCAGAGGGCCTATCTCCCCAGGCATCCCAGAGGGCCAGGCAACGAGGAGGCTACTTTCTACCTCGGTGTGTTGGTCGCTGTAGATGTCCCTGCTCTGGAGTCAAGTCTTTTTAATGTTACCAACCAGTTTTGCTGCTGCAATTCAATTATCTTTACCCATCCCCAGAGTCTGCAGGGCAGGGCAGGGGAGGCCTCCTCTCTCCCTGGAAGATGAAGCGCACTGGTTGGGGGTGGAGGGGGGGCAGGACAGGGGTGAGGTGGGACTGCAACTTCCCATCTTTCCCCTTCTCCATTGTTATCCATGTAAACAACGACCTCCGATAGCACCGATAGCTCCGATAGATTGAATTACTGCTCTAATAGAGACATAATCGGCAGGCTTGGGAAAGAGATTACATCCTCTGGGGAGCATAGGGCAGAGCGGTGCAGACAGGAGGGATCGGAGCTGAGTTGTGAAAGATAAATAAGGTGTCAACGGGTCAAGAGCGGGGAGGGAGCTTCCCGAATGAGGAAGCGCCAAGAAGGAAGCTGGAGGCCTCTGGTGGCAGGACTCCTGGGCTGCGGTGAGAAGCTCTGACTCCACGGGCCGAGGACATGGGGCTGAGCGACGGGGCCGGAAAGCTAATGAGAGACACTGTTTATGGGAGCGTCATTGAGCTTTTATTTCATGATTGCCCCCTGAAGGAGGAAGATTAAATTTAAATATTGTTTCTCCCTAATGCAAGAAATTAAATAGTAAGGGATGCCATTTTGTTAGGTAAGCCTGAGCTCCAGAGGGCCGCAGACTTTTACTGTGATGTGGTAGATTTTCACCATGGTGGGGGCCACGCGGCCCATTGAGAAAGGGTGGTGGGCTAAGGCCCGCTTACTATGCACTTTCAGGTCTCATTTAAGTCTTAGATTAGCCCTATGAGATGGCCAGTAACTCATGATCTCCGCTGTACATTTGTCTAAACTGCAGTTCACAGCCGAGTGAACCCCCATAGCAATTAGCAGAGCTGGGATTTGAACCCAGGCAGGACGGCTCTGCAGCCCGCATTCTAAGCCACATGCCAGACTCCCCCATGGGCCTGGGCTGGGCCGTGTCAGGACTTGACCTCTGTCCCAGGCAGGCACTTCTCTTCTTGCTGTTGACTGAAGGCTGGGCTGGCTGTTCTGGGGCCTGGCCTTACCATGATGCTGAGAGAGCCTCCCCACAACTTTCAACCAGAGCTCAGAAGCAAATCGTCAAATGGCAGGATGTTCTGGAAAGTGTATGGGCTTTGAGGTCAGGCTGACCTAGGTTGGGTTTGGCTTTGCCATTTTCTTTTTTTTAATTTATTTTTTTATTTAAAAAAATTTTAATTTTTTTTATTTAAAAAAATTTTAATTTTTTTATTTAAAAAAATTTTAATTTTTTTAAAAATTTATTTCTGAGAGAGAGAGAGACAGTGTGAGCAGGGGAGGGTCAGAGAGAGGGAGATACAGAATCTGAAGCAGGCTCCAGGCTCTGAGTTGTCAGCACAGAGCCCAATGTGGGGCTGGAACCCACTAACCGTAAGATCCTGACCTGAGCTGAAGTTGGACACTTAACCGACTGAGCCACCCAGGCACCTCTGGCTTTGCCATTTTCTAGCCATGTGACCTCTGAACATTTAACTTGTCTGGGCCTTAGGTTCTCTGCCATCAGGACCACGCGGTGTCTTTTTTTTTTCTTTTTTTAAATGTTTTATTTATTTCTGAGAGAGAGAGAGAGCTAGCTTAAGCAGGGAGGGTCAGAGAGAGACGGAGACACAGAATCCGAAGCAGGCTCGAGGTTCTGAGCTGTCAGTACAGAGCCTGACGTGGGGCTTGAACCCATGAACCGTGAGATCATGACCTGAACTGAAGTCGGACGCTTAACCGACTGAGCCACCCAGGCGCCCCTTGGGTGTGCAGTGTCTCATGGGGCGGCTTACGCATTGATGGATTCTAAATCGGCTGGGGTCACTTATTCCCAGAGTGACTCAGCTGATTATTTCCTCCCTCTCCTGCTGGCTGTGGGGACCTGCGCGCAGGCAGGCAGGTGGCTGAGCATGAGGCAGAAAACAATAGCGTATTCAAGATGGGGGTGGTGGGCCCGAGGGTCCCCTGCAGCCAAATGGGGGTCCCCAGGGGATGTCCTGTGACTCTCCCAGCACTGCTCCCTGCCACACCTTTCCTCCAGGAAAGCAAAACAGCCAAAACAACCACCAAACGGTGATAGAAATCCGTGTTCCAACCTGGGGCAGCTGGTGACAACCAGATCCTAACAACAGGGAGCATGCATCTCCTCTGTCCCTTGCTCCTCCAGCAGAGTCCTCGCTCTGTCTGGGCGACCGCTGACTCCCTGAGACGGAGGAATCACGGCCATTGCCCCACTGTTGCGACTCTGATGACCCAGCCCTGAGAGGAGGAAGAGGAGGGAGGAAGAGGAGGAAGAAAGAGGAGTGGTGTGGGAGGGGGAGGAGGGGGAGGGGAAGGAGGAGGAAAGAGAAGAGGAGGTGGAGGAGGAAAAAGAAGAGAAGAGAGGGAGGAGAAAGAGAGGAGAAGGAAGAAGAGGAGGGAGAAGAAGGGAGGGGGGAGGGGCGCCTGGGTGGCTCAGTTGGTTAAGCATCCAACTTTGGCTCAGGTCATGATCTCGCGGTTCGTGGGTTCGGGCCCCGTAACGGGTTCTGTGCTGGCAGCTCAGAGCCTGGAGCCTATTTCAGAATCTGTATCTCCCTCTCTCTGTGACCCTCCCCTGCTCACGCTCTCTCTCTCTCTCTCTCTCTCCTAGAAATAAATAAAAAATATTAAAAAAAAAGGAGAGGAGGAGGGGAGAAGGAAGAGAAGGAAGTGGCGGGAGAGGAGGGGGAGGTGGGGGGAAGGAGGAGGGGGAGGAGGAAGATACAATAATATCTTCACATTAACCTCCTTCCGATACTGTTATTGTCCCCATTTTACAGATGAGGAAAATGAAAGTCAAGAAGGCTGAGGGCTCTGGCAAAGACCATGAGCAAGGAAATGGCAGGGAAGGATTTGAAAAGACCTCTGCCTCAAACCGCACTCTTAACTCCGTGTTACATAGTCCTGTCATTGGCTTCAAGTCTTTGATTACCATATTAATTTTTTAACTTGTGTTTTCTGTTTCATTATCTCTTGTAGCACAGCTATGTTCCATATGTCTGTTGAGGTGCCCTCGCGGATCCTTAATGAGCTGCCCTCATGGGTCACTGCACCCTGAAGGCACCGGGAGGACCGCTTTGAGTTGCTGCAATTGATGCTGAAGGAGATTTAGTGATGTGGGGGAGGAGGGGCTGGGAGTGGGTTTTCCAATCGAAATTATAAACAGAGAAAGGACGGTCTTTTCCAAGGTCTTTCTCCATGGCCCAAAGTCTTATCTATTGTATTAGTGAGGATGCTTTGGGCAGCAAGTAATAGAAACCATGCTTACGCTGGCTTTCCAGCAAGGCTGATGGGTTCACACCCATGGATTCCCGACAGAAGGAACAGCAGGGTTTGCCCAAGGAGCCAACGAGGTCAAGAAGTACCTGGACGCCTTCCCTTGTCTCTGTCATACATGAAGTCAGCTTCCTGACGGCCGTGGCTTTCCCTGGGCTGGACGCATGCCTTGTGTCCTCATTCCCAGCCAAAGAGAGGACGGAAACTCCGCGCGGAGTGAATGTCCAACGCCCAGTCTCTCGGCCATGCTAGCTGGAGTGCCGGAAGAGTCATCTGAGCACGGTCACACACCAGGCGACCAAAGGCTGGTTTCCTGAACCAGTTTATACATGAGATGCTTTTGTATCCAACACTTGCACACGCAGTTGCACATACCTCTTGGACAACCCTCACAGATGTCTACACTCGCGCAAGAACTCCCAGAACTACCTCATTTTACAGGCGAGGAAACTGGAGCCCAGTGACCTGCTAAAGTTACTGAAGGGGAAATGGTCAAGTTCGGATTTGAACCCAGGTGTTGTCTGCACCAGTCATCGCCAAGATTCCTCAGTGCAAAGGCAGTTTGCTCTCCTTGAGTGTGTGTGGTCCTCTTTACATGCTGCCGGCATCGTACAGGGGAGGGAGACACCTGTACAAATACCCCAATTAACAAGAAGACGTGTCTCATTTGTCAATGTTAAAGGTCTTTGAGCCACACGTTTACGGAGCTGAATGAGGGTGAAGAGATCGATAGGATTTCAGGTCTGATTGGTTTCTCCGTGCAAGTCCGCGTCTCGTTTCTACATTGCCCCAGATCTGTAGCGAGCCCCATTTTAGTGGCACGGAATTTTCAATACCACACAAAATCACTCTGATGCAGGGCACTGATGTTACCTAAGTACTTACTCCTTGTCAGGCCCTTCGCATGTGTCATCCGCCGTAGACTTCCTGTCACTCAGGGTCTGGACAAACTTGTATTGAACCTCAGAGCCAAACCCACAAACTGGAAATCTAAGGGCCTGTAAATTCCAGTGGTGCAATTTATCCCCTATTGGCTTCAATGGCAAGGCACAAACGAAGCACTTATGAGTTTTGGAGGGATGAGGCAGGGGCGTGGTTTATATTACGACAGCTCTCAAACTCTGGTGTGAATCTGGAGTTCTGGCAGAGCCAACATGGATCCTAGAACCTGGGCTCAGTGAAGAAGGCTATGATTTGGACCCTTGACATTTAACCAAATTCCCTAGTTGATTCTGATACTGAATAAACTCCGAGAGCTTTGTATTATAGGAATAGAAACCTTCACGGGGGAAACTAGGCACTGTGAGTTCTTAAAATTCCCACTGGCCATTCCATCGCCATGGGGTTTGACTGGACCCACTGGGCCCCGCACTCTTCCCAATTCGTGTGTTTTATTCTTTCCTGCCCTTCTCCCTTTTAGGAAAAAATAAAAATTTTCCAACTCCCCATTTACTGCCAAGAGTTTTATGGGCCATTTTATAGATAGTGAAGCAGGCTCTGAGGAGTTACATTCTATAGGCAAGGTCACTACGCCAGCGAGCACTATACCCGAGTGTTGAATCCGGGCTTCTCTGACTCTAAAACAGGAATATTCTGTTATAAAATAGTAGCCATGATGAGAGTGAAGAAAGCACACCTGAGGGGCACCTGAGGGGCTCAGTCAGTTAAGCATCTCACTAAATTTTGGCTCCAGTCATGATCTCATGATTTGTGGGTTCAAGCCTGATGTTGGGGCTCTCTGACAGTGAGGAGCCTGCTTGGGATTCTCTCTCTCCCTCTCTCTGCCCCTCCTCACTCCGTCTCTCTCAAAATAGATAAACTTAAAAGAAAAAGAAAGCACACTGAGCATTCTGAGTGCCACTGTGTGCTCTGGGTCCTCACCCCAGGTGAGGTGACCGACAGGGAGGTCTTACAGAGGTGGGGTAGAGAGGGGAGGCTCGTGTTCAGAGTTTATTCCACTTGCGGCTCTGGAGCTTTGAGCTTCCTTGACTGTGAACCAGCAGGTGCAGACTTTGGAGGGTCCCTGCCTTGCCCTGTGCCTCAGTCTCCACTCTTTTACCACAACTCCCTGTTCACCCTCAATGTTGCCTTCAGCCCCATGCACCTGCTCTCAACCCACTAAAGGAAAAACCCATTTACCCCTGGGCTATCAGACCACTGCTGGCTGTATGTCCTTGCTGGCCCACTCTGGACTCTGTGTCTGACATGTAAACCATTATCCTGTCTGTCCTCGGGCTCCTGGCCTCCATTCGTTCCTTTCCCCCGCAAACAGCCCCAGCAGGGTCAACATGGTCACCTGTCATCCCGGCCTGAGTGTATTCAGAGCGTGCACTCTCTTCTTTTATTCTCCTGCAGAGCGCTGTCTGCAAAGATGGCTTCCTTGTGCCTCTTGTCTGGCTCTCTGTCCCCCGTTTCTTGAAATTAAACCCACCGTGGGGACTTCCTGCTGTCAGCTCCCCACCACGAATGCCTGTTAACCAAGAGCTTTGGGTGGCACTACCTAGCGCATGCCCCCCGACCTCAGGGCGTGTACTTTTGCTGGCCTTTTCTAAGATATGCAGCCGAAGGGTCTTTTCCTGTTGCCTCTGGCATATCTGCCTGCATTTGCAGCCCTTCTACCACTTTGGAGTTTGGAGTGTTAGTCATTTCTTAGTTTTAAGATAAAAACCCACATTATTGGGGCACCCAGGTGGCTCAGTTGGTTAAGCGTCAGACTCTTGATTCCAGCTCAGGTCATGATCTCACGTCTCGTGAGTCTGAGTCCCACATCAGGCTCTGCACGGACAGGGCAGAGCCTGCTTGGGATTCTCTCTCCCTCTCTCTCTGTTCCTCCCCCATGTGTGCTCTCTGTCTCTCAAAATAAATAAACTTTAAAAAAACCTCACATTATTAATGGGTTTTTACAGCATCCTGTCTGTTTTCATTCCAGCCAACCTCTCTAGCCTCGTCTGCCCATCTGCGGCTCCCAGTGATGCTCTGTGGGTCAGACGCACTGGACTTGCTGATATTCCAGGAAAGCATCATGCTTCCTGCCACCCCAGGGCCTTTGTGCCTGCTGCTCTCTCTGCCCAGGGTGCTCCTTCCCGCTCTCGTGCTCAGCTTCCCTCCTGCTGTGTCTCACGTCTCGGCTTTGCCGCTTCTTCACCAAACCCTTCCCTGACATAGCTGCCTTGATCTGACGCTCCAATTTTCCACCTTCGTGAGGCCCTTCTTCATGGAGCTCAGCAGAGACGTCGTGTTGCCTCCGTCTGTCATTGTTGCTCCTTTTTCGCCTCCGCATTTGGGGACAGACCGTGTTGCTCTGGCTCTAACTCACGTCCGACCAGTACGTTGTCCTGATAAGTTCTCAGCAGGCATGTGTTGAAAGAAAGAAACAAAGAAGAGGAGAGAAAGAGAAACTGAGAAGGGAAGGAAGCAAGGCTGGGTGAATGGCTCACCAGTGTCACGGTTAGCCATGCGTCGAACCAGACAGGCACCTGGGTCCTCAGCATCCAGAACTTTCTTGTTCTTTCCTCTCCATCGCAGCTGCCCCCATGTCCCAGCTCTTTGGGTGTCTGGCCCAGGCGTGGTGTGGCCTTTCTTCAGGACCTGCTTCCTCCACTGTGGCTTCTTCAGGGAGGCCTCTGAGAACTCCATGGGTCCCATTTAGACTGCACATCTTCCTTTTTATCATCTTTACTGCAGATGGCACTTGATTTCATCATTTTAATCAAGGAATTAATTGTGTTTGCTCCCCCAGGCAGTTTTCAAGAAAGGGATGTGACTTTCTGAACAGAACGTAAGTGATAGGAGGGGAAACTGAATTTTGGGCCCGGGGCAGTGATTTTCCCGCTCCACCCCCAGTCCAGGTAAAATGACATTTCTGTTCACTCCCAACTCCACTGGCTTTTGGGAGCTTAGGCTTCTTGGTTTCTTGTGTTATTATCGAATATGGCAGCAGTGATTTGAGGCCCCTAATTCTCTGCCAGAATGCAGCCATCTATTCATTCACTGATTCATTTGGCCACTTGCATAGTGATAAAACAGTCTGGACTGGGCAGTGAGTCCCCCCTTTTACCCCTTAGCTGAAGAGAGGTGGGGTGTTCCACAAAAACCTTTGGATTTTTCCAACTCTGAGTCTACCAGAGCACTGTTAACTTTGGGCAGGTTACTTACCTGTTTGACCCTCAGTTTCTTCATCTGTAATGTGGGTTAATAATGTCTCCTCCTTGGAGTACTTGTGATGCCTGCATGGATACTATGAATGTTCGTGCTCCCCCTGCCCACAGCCATATCTTGAAATCCTGACTCCTCATGATGATATTTGGAGGCGGAGCCTTGGGAGGTGATTAGGTCACAAGGGCCAACTCCTCATGATGAGATTAGAGTCCTTATAAAACAGACCCCAGAGAGCTCCCTGGCCCCTTCCTCGCTGTGATGGCACAGGAGAAGATGGCCATCTCTGAACCAGGAAGCAGACCTCACCAGACACCGTATCTGCTGGTGCCTTGATCTTGGACTTTCCACCCTCCATGACTGAGAAACAAACTGTCATCGTTTATAGGCCACCCACTTGATGATATTTTAGTGTAGCAGCCCAAGGTGACTAAAATATCAAAGCTATAGAGTACTTGTCCCAACGCCTGGCCCAAACGATGAGTTCAATGCATTTCCTCTATGTCATTACCAAGGAGGGTGCATGTGATATGCCACAGTGGTGTTGAAGAAGGTCATTGAAAGGATATGGATGCTGGTCCACCCGTGAGCTGGACCCAGTGACCAAAGACCCCTCTCTCCCTCCCTGTCCTTGGAATGTGCCTTCTGCTTGCCTTCCCTGCTCCCAGAAGCTGCCCCCAAGGACCTAGTCTTGAGATAGTGACGTGATGCTGAGGCCATCTGGATGATCTGAACCTGACTGAACCCTGATAAATGGTAAGACTTGGTGGACAGCTGTGGAGATCTCCTTGTGTGTTGGCGCCCAAGACAAGCCCCGTGGGTAGGTTCCCGTGCTATCCAGTCTGCCCCCTACTGATCTGGAGGGGCCCTCTTTTTTCTTTGCCTCTCCCTGCCTGCTGTGTAGAGGGATCCGGAATCCGATCACACCCAGGAAGCTCTGGAGGAGGTTGGCAACCAACAAGGGGATTTTGTCACTCGCCAGCTAAGGGACCTTGAGCATTTATCCCATAGGCGCCTCAATTTCCTCATCTGTGTGATGCACTGAATAGTCCCTGTTTTACCTCATTCAGTAAGTTAGTATGAGGTGATGAAATCAGGAAACAGTTGTGAAATGGTTTTGAAACGTGGGTTCCAGAAGCGACTGCCTCATTTCGGCAGTAATGTGTGGTGCTTTCCGCAGACACCCGATCCCTTCGGCTAATTACACAAAAGCGTTTTCCAAAGCCCTTGTGAATGACATCCCGGAGGCAATACGATTATACACCCTATTGTAATTCAACTCCAGGAACTCTTACTGATTGCATGTTGGCCCCAGACACCGTTGCGTGCTTTGGATTCCTTAAAACAAAAATCAATAAATGGTCCATGGAGCATTAAGTAGGGATTAGACGTGGAGAAATCACATTTCTACTTCACAGAGGACTTGAAAGTGACCCCGTTACGCCCTACCAAGCTGCAGTTGGAGAACATGACCCATCTCTTGAACTCTGGAATGTCCTGGGGGTGGCCGTGCTTTTGGTGTGATCATTTGCTATGGGACATTAGCTTCTCCCCACTTCACTCTGCTTCCGTCACATCGAGGATAATTCCCTCACCTTCGGCTGGTTCATCACTCCCTTCTAACACATAAGGAAGTTCTCAAGTTATTTCTGAGAGGCCCCAAAGTTCTCAGGGACAGTTCTCGCACGTTACTGTGTTCTGGCACAGATATGAGCCCATCGGTCTCCATCGGCAGAGCCTTCTGGGAAACGACGCAAGCGTCTACCATATTCTGGTGCCTTCCAGATGCCTGCGTGTTGCCACGGCTCTCCCAGAGCCTGTGGGCTTTATTCTGGCCTGGCTGGCTCTGTCATGCATCGGGCATGAGCTGGTGGGACAGTGGCCAGCCAGGCTGGCTCCTTTCTGGGAACCTGCCTATTTAATCCTCCCCTTTCCACAACAGTGCTGTCGGGTGGATATTTCTGTAATTCCTGTTCTACAAATAAGGGAGAACTAAGGCCCAAGATTCGTTAGGTGATTCCTCCCTTAGGAGCCAAGCGGGGGATCCAGCCCAGGAACCTCAAGTCTGGGGTCCTGGCTTATCTTGTATCACGCCCAGTAGTTTGGCCAAATAAATCCAGCCTCTTAGTTGTCTCAATGCAGCGAGCTCACGTTTGTGTGGAACATTCCAGAGTGACTGCCTCAGGGAGCAGGCTCCCGTAACCTGGGTCTGTATTGTTACCCTTGCCCTCTGTCTCCAGGTGCACCTTCAGAGCCCGGATGGCTGGGTCCTCTTAGCTCTTCCCTAGTTGGAAGGCATGGAGGACGTGATCCGGCTTGATTCCACTTTTATTAAAGGCCTAAGACTAGAGCTTGTTCCTGATAGCCCTGCATCGGAGGCAGAGAAATCCTTGCTGGTTCTAAGTTTGCGACAGAAATATCAGGCAGAGCCGATTTTGCGACAGAAATATCAGGCAGAGCCGATTCTGGGCTTGTGCTGTGCTATCCCGTCTCCAGGGGGAGGTTCAACTGATACAAATTCAGAGCTTCTCAGGGCGGAGCTATTTATAGAAGACCAAGAAAGCATTTAAAACTTGCCTTTGAAAGAGAACCCCCAGGCTCGGTGGCATCCACTTTTGTTTGTCTGTTAATTAATTTATTCATTAATTCTTTCAACAAATAGGTATGGAGGCCCTGCACTTGCTGAGATAGGGAGACAAAGACGATTTAGGCATTACCATTGCCCTCTACTTGGCTCATATTTCTGGATCATTTTGTTTCTAAAATGATCAGGGGGAGGGGGCTTCGTGTTTGTACCTTTCTCTGCCTCTGAGACGCTTAGTCATAGGTCAGAGGTCACCCGGAGAGCAAGTAGCACAATGAGGGTCTGAATCCAGATCATTTCCAAGATTCTGCCACGTCACCGCTGAGCGATTGCCTACTGAGCATGCGCGCTGGCTTGGCGGGTGCAGGTGCGGTGCCCGGGTCCCCAGAGTGGGGAGGAGCGCAAGGTCAACCCGGGGGAGAGTGGCGGGGCTCGGCTCGGGAGGCCCCAGGTGGGTCAGACGCAGCATCGTGCGGCCACCAGCCGGGGCACAGGGGGCACTGCGGTGGGCCGGCGGAGGGCTGACCACCCCGCTGAGCTTTGAAGGGGGAGAGGGTGGGCCAAGGTGGGTGAGGCGGAGACCTCAGGCACCTGGATGTGGAAAACTGACCGTGGTGTACCTTGGTCAGACCGACCAAAGCCCCCATGGTGGCTGGACAGGCCGCGGTCGTGAGGGACCCATGTGGGCCCCGCAGGGAATTTGAGCTTCACCCTGCAGGAGAGGGAGACACTTTAAATGGTACTCAGGGGGCAGTGCAAAGGCAGGGGCGAGTATGTCACTGCTTAAAGAGGTAGGTCCCTGTGTTCCTGGGGCGTGTTCGGGGTGAACTTTACAGGCTGAGTAGCGTTTAGGATGATAGACCATGGGCTGGGAAGGGGCTTTGGGGGAGACCACTGTATCCAGTGGTATCACTGTGTGCACAACATGAGGGAAAAAAGGGAATGCACCGCTTCTGTTAAGTGTACGGTTTTCTCTTTCTTCTGCGTGGGTCCTTCTCAGTTAATCCATGCTTGATTAATTGAAGTCCAGTAGTAATCAATGCAAATTCATGTTGATCAAGCCCTGAATTGTGTGGAAATGCTAAAAAGCCATGTTCTGAAAGGCTCTCCTTTGGAGCATTGGTTCTATAGGATGTTAACGGGTGTCACGTCCTGAAGGGCTCATCGTCAAGGGTACTTGGAGAAGTATTGGGGTGCAAATACATGGCCCCCTGGCAGTGAAGCCTGCGCTCTGAATCACTGCCCCAAATAGGTTGGAAGAGGCCAGATGGGAGGCCGTGCCGCCAAGCCCACGCTTCCTCACCCCTACCATAGGCAGAGGTAACTGCTCTGTGCTTTGTGCCCCCACGAGGCCTGTAGACTTCGCAGCACCAGAACCTTTGCAAAGCGTGCATTTTCTCCAGTTCTGAACTAGAAACTAGTTCTAGAGGGCCTCTGGTTTGGCCTAGAGTTACCTCTGACCCTTCAGAGCATAGCCAGCTGCCTTGCTGCGACTTGGCCCATCTCTGATCATTTCCAAGGCCTGGTGTGTCCCTGGACATAGCCCAGTCCTAGGCCATACCGATGTGCTATTCACCGAGACCCCTTAAACACTCCATGGCCCTTATGAGTGACCTTCCACCTTGGGAACATCCCCATAGCTGGAACAGTTTCTTCTGGTCTGGTCTTGCTGGATCCCTGTTCTCTCTGAACTCTCCCCCGATATAGGCTCCAGCCCATATAGGTTGTGCAGTATAGGACAGAAGCTAATGTCTGAGGGATGCCCTTGGGATGCAGAGGGGAAGGGAACCCAATCCTTTGCCTGCTGGCCAGAGTCCTCTGTGTGAAGCACGAAAGAAAGGGCATGTGGGTGAGATCCTGGGTTGATCATGTTTCCCTAAAATAGCTGCTCTAATAGCACTGTGCTGTGATTATTGAAAGCTTGAGTTAGCAATTGATTTCAGGCTGAGAGATCAATGTGAAAAGAGATTGCAGTGCAGGATTACGGAGAAGCCATCCGTGACCCCCACACTTAAGAAGCAGCCGCGTCTACCTCAACTGCAGTTCAGTCACCTCATTATAATGGTCTGTCTGCTGGTCTGGGCCCCTGTGAACTGAGCTTCTGGAAGTTGGGGGCCGCGAGTGGTTCATCTCAAACAGCAGCTGGCTTCTGGCAGATGCTTGATTTATGATGTTCTTGGCGCACCCTACTTTATCATGAAGAAACAGAGGCATGGCACAGTTCTATTACTTGGCCACAAAATTAGACAGTGGAAGAATAGGGGTTTGAACCTGTCAGTCTCATTAAAAAGTCCCAGGCTGGGAAAGTTAAACGAGTCCATGTATGCATGAGAGGCTTCAGCTGGGTCCACATGTTACCAGTCAACTCCACGGGCAGCTTTGCTCCAGTGTCCGGGCCATTCTGGTGCCCTCTGGTCTTAGAGGCTTTCTCTCTTCTGACCTGGATGCCACTGCTACATTCCCCAGCACCAAGTTTGAATAAAGTCCCGCCCAAATACTCATCTATCTCCATTCCTTGGACCACGGGCTTTCTTTGCAGAGTCCTTGCAGTAAAAAAAGCTGTTACTGTTTTCTGAGCATTACCAAGTCCAAGGTTGCATGGGAAGCGCTGTGAAAGCATGGATGTGGGGCAGGTGGCCTGCTTCATGCACAAACCCAGCGACTTGCTTTTTGTGTGCAAACCCGTAAAATTTAAACTCAAGTTTGGGGAGGTCGATGTTTTCCAAGGGTGTTGACCATGACATTGCTCATAAAGAGCTGACACGGAGTCCCAGCATTGCCTTTGTTTCTCATGAGCCTTTGGGATTTGGATATTCTGACTCTTAACAGCCACATCAGTGGTACATGGAGAAGGGATGAATCTGAGTGGCCACCCCGAGAGGATCCCAGACCTGAGTCTTTTACACATTGCCACAAAATCTCTTGGATTCTCTTTCTTCATTTGTTAGAAGTTGGGCTCCATGGACACGTCCTTTCCCACAGTTTCCCTTGAAAGTGCTCTCCCTTGTTTGATGGGAACAGTTTCTCTCACTTACACCACAATATGGCTCCAGGTGGATAAGCCGTGCTTGTACAATTTAGCCAACAGATTTAGTGTCCTGTGTGTGCAAACTGATTCAATCGCCACAATCTCGTGAGGCAGATGCTATTATTTTCTCCATTTTACTTCTGAGTAAATGGAGACCCAGAGGTTAAACAACTTGCCTGAGGTCATAAATCAAGAAAAGATGTGGAGCCGGGAAAGGAACCAAATGTGAACCCTTTTGCAGCATGTGACAACACTCTCTGTTCACACTTCCTTCAAGTTTGAAGGGCCTAGGGGTGGGCTTCCACCCCACGCTGACCATTCAGAGTTCTTGCCTTGGATTTAAGCAATAGTTGGTTTTCTTCAACCTCTACCCCCGTCATTCTACTTTAAATGTTTACTTATTTTTGAGATGGGGAGGGAAGGGGCAGAGAGAGAGGGGGATAGAGGCTCCGAAGTGGGCTCTGCACTGATAGCACTGATAGCAGAGAGCCCTTGGGGCTTAAACTCACAACCCGTGAGATCATGACTTGAGCCAAAGTAGGATGCTCAACTGACTGAGCCACCCAGCCACCCACCCCATCATTCTGCTTTTACACTTTTTCCTCAATAGTTCCTCAATTCCACCAGGACATTTAGTCCATCAGTCATATCAGTCTCATTAAGCCTCTCCCGTGAAGGTTGATTGGGAAAGAATGGGACCCTGAATTTGAAATGGGGACATACTGAAATCCTAGTAAATCTGATCTGTTCTTGCCAATGGAAGTAGCTTGCTCTCTGGTTCTGAAGAGATTAGCATTTTTTTGCTTGAAAATTCTGTGATGACCTCACCTGGGGCAGATGTCAGTTCTCTTCCAAAACCCACAATAGGCATTCCTGTCGCTGGTAGACACAAAATAAGGGCGAATCATGCTCCATGGGGCAAGTGAACACTGGAGGACTGGATGAAATAGCTTACACACAAAGTGAATGGGAAGATGTTCATATGTATTAGAAATCAGAGTAATGTGTGGGAGTGGATTCTTAGGACGTTAGACAAGGAAAACAGATTATAACCCTGTATCAGGCTGAATTCATTGATATGGTGCACTTCTGAAGACTAAGGATTTAACGGATCAGCTCACAGAGCTGGAGATGGTTCAAACAGCTGGGTGAGTGAGTGGAACTTAGGTTTACTAGCTGACTATATTTAACGAGGTCGACATGGCAGCATTTCCCTGGCGTGATGCGGAGGAGATAATCCAAAAGATTTGAGAACGAGAAGTGTTGGGTTGGAGTAGAGGCATCGTGTATGACCAGCGCACTCACCTCCAGCTACATTGCACAACAGTTGTGGGTGGCACCAAGAGTCTCTCTGAAGTAAGGTGTTAAGGAGCACACTCGTGAGGCAAGCATCGGAAACCTCAAAAAGCTCTGATTGACCTGTAGGTGTGGGAAGAGGGAATTCCTATTGAGAGGGGCTCTTCAATTTCATTAGGGATGACAGGACCCTGGTGGAGTAGAGGTCAGGTGGCAGCACTTCATTGTCAAAGACAAGATGGGCATAGTCACCAGAAAGGGCAGCGGGGGTATGTTGGTAAGCAGAAAGCTGTGGCTCCAGGTGCCTTTGGCTGTGATCAACTGATCATAGTGTGCCTGGGACTCTCAGAATGGAAGGGATGCACAGGATATGAGAGGACTGCAGGATCTACATAAAAGTAAAGAACAACTCTGTATCCAGTATTCAATACCCTAACTTGAGTTGAGGTCCCTTGGTTGGTCGAGGTCCCTACTTACCAAGATCATAAACCAGATACATACTGTGTCCATCGGGGGAGTTTCAGAGCTTAACATCACCACCAAAGTCTTGAAAGGCACACAGGTGGTGAGATCTTTCAGTGCCTCATTTAACTCACCAGGGTGACCTCTACCAGAGCCGGATGATTATTGGAGAATGACTGAACTGTCATAAGCTTGGGCAGGTTGGGTTCTAATGGCAGTTGTATGTGCAGATGCCGTGTCTATATGGGAGCAAATCAGCAGGGACTCTTGTACTTGGTAGGCAGCCACTGACGTGGCTGATGCCGTTTTCTCCATATCCGTGTGCAAGGACCACCAGAAGCAGCTTGCTTTTCCCCGGCGGGGCCGACGGCACTCCATCACAGGCTTGCCACAGGGCTTCATCAGCTCTCTTGAACTTTGCTATAGAATGATACACAGAGCTTTTGATGATCTTGACATTCCACACAGCATAATACTGGTTTGCTGCATTGATGGCATTGTGGTGACTGAAGCTGGTTAGCTAGAAGCAGCAAGTATCTTTGATGTAGGGAGCTATGAGTCACTTCTATGAGTCACTATCCTATGAGAGGATAGAAGGTAAAGCCTATAAAAATTGAAGTCCTTTCACCTCAGAGAACTTTCTGCGTGTTTACTGGTCTTGAGAATGTTGCAATAGCCCCTCCAAGGTGAAAGCCATGTTGCCAGATCTCATGCTCTGTACCAAGAGAAAAGAAGGATGCAGTACATTTCACGGTGGGTCCTTTGGACTTTGCTAAAACATTCGTGTGTGCTACTTTGACACCTGTCCATGGTCATCTGAACGCTGCCAGTTCGGGTGGGTACCAGAGCAGGAGAAGGGCTCAGCAGTGAGCGCAGCCTGTAGCACGAGTGTCTCTACCTCATGAATCTCATGATCCAGCAGACCCAGTGATGGCTCAGAGCGTCCGTGGAGAGAGGGAGACTGTATGAAGCCTCTGGACAGCATCAGCAGAGGATCTAGAACTGACCTCTAAGACTTTGGAGCTGATCTATCCCTTCTTCAGCAAGTAAGTGTGATCCTTTGCTCCTGGGCCTTGGCAGGCACTGAATGTGTAATCATGAGATAATCAGTGAGTGGGGTGAGATTCCTGTTATACACTGAGTGTTTCCAACCCACCTAGCCATAGATTGGGAGTGCCCAACAGCAGTATGTCATCTAGCAGAATTGATACGTGAGAGACTGAGCTTGGGCAAGTTTGGAAGGGGCCAGTATGTTTCTTGAGCTGATGGCTCAAATTCCCTTAACATCATCCCCTAACACATTATCTTCCTTCCCTCCATCCGTGGGCTCAGCAGCATGAGCTCAGTATTATCGGGACTGACTGGACTAACACTACCACTTAAGTGCCCCATTTTCCAAATGTGAAGAGTGATGGTAATTCCTGGCATGGCACCATTCCCTGGGGGACCACCCAGTCACCGGCAGTATGCTGATAACATTGGACTTCTTCTATCGTGAAGGGGACACAGATCCCTCCTTACTGTGATAGACACATATTCTAAATATGGGTTTGCCTTATCCTCCGTCATGCCATTCTGCACAGCACTATCTTTGATCAAGGAATACATTTCATAGCGAAGCAAGTGCAACATTGATCTCCTGCCCATGGAATGATGAGGCATCCCTGTATCCTTCACCAGTCACAACTGTCTGACCTCATTGAAATATGGACCGGCTTACTGAAGATGTATTTAGTTAGGAGACAACACTTTGAAAAGTTGAGGTTCTCTATTATAGGATGAAGTGTATATTTCTTGAAACAGAGATAATTGTATGGTCTGGTCTTTTCCCCAGCCAGAATACACAGATCGGAAACCAGGTCGTGAACTTGAGGGTGGTATCTCTTTAATAAGCCACTGCTGGCTTTTTGCCTTCCATCCTGAAATATCAGATGGTCTGGAAACTTAGTCTCCAAGGAGAGGGATTCTGTCCCTAGGAGGCACAAAAATGGGGGTCAGCAAATGGTGGTAAAGAGTAAAATTCTGTAACCACACTAAAATCGTGTAGTTACCTGTTAACAGCAGGTGGTGTTACCTAACCTAGGACACTCTTACTCTGAGCAGCATGAACTCACGTCTGATACTCTCCCGGGGGGAATAATGTCATGGGCAGGACTCACTGTATGAGGGACACAGTCACTATAAAAGAAAGGCAAGAATATGAGATTCAGCTCTGCTATGAGAATAAAAACTAATGGTCTAGATAGGTCATAAATTCAAAATAAGGATAATAATTCCCCCCCCCCCCAGAGATAAGAGAGTATATTGGTAACAGGAAGCAGGAGCAAGAAGTTAATAAACCAGAATCAAGTTGAAATGCATGGTGAGGAAAGTGTTTTAAAATAAAGAACACAGTGATGGGCTGCACGAGAGAATGCATGGAGTCAAGAATGAAGTAACGGGGAGCCAGCTGGAGGAGCCCTCCCAGGAGGCATTTGGAAGGAATAAAGAGTTGAGGAAAAGTCAACAGTCTTCTACCAGAAGTCCCTGAGGAAAGGCTAAAGTGATTAGAGAGGAGAGAAGAGTGGAAGAACTAAAGAACGATGGGTCTTCCAGAATTAAAGAATGACCATGATCTTGACTGAAGGTCTTCACAGAGGGGAGACAGGGTGGAAAAGGAAAACCAGACACCTTTTAAATGTTAGGGAAAACTTTAAGTCTCTCGAGGAAAACGGGAGAATACAGAGAATACAGCTATCCAAGCAGATAACATTTATCAGGGCTGTTATCTGGTGGACACTGTCCTCAGCCTTCATATGGATGAGCTTACTTAGCCCTGGTCCCAACTGTAAGGTGTGGGGACTCCTAACCTCCTCTTGGGTACATGCGGAGATGGAAATGCAGAGAGTTTAAGCAACTGGCCCAAGATCTCAGAGTTGGCGTGGAGGAGAGGGCTCTTGAAGCCCAAAGTCTCTCGCTCTGGAGTCTTGGTTCTTAAGCACCAGGCTCTCTTCCTTGAAAAGTTTGTAGAGAGAGAAGACAGATCACTCAGGAATAAAAATCACGTTGGCATTAGACATCTCAACAGTACTGGTAGGGTCAGGAAGGCAGCAGAGAGATCATTTCAAACTATTATAGGAAAAAAGAACTTGTAACGTAGAATTAGCTGAACCCGATGTAAAGAGGTTGAGTAAATTGGGTAAAGAAATACATACAGTGAGGGGAGAAGTGGCCTTAGCTGTGGTCCATTAATCTTTTTAAATATCGCCTCTGCTAAATGTGGGGAGAATTGTGGCTCTGACAGCCATTTTCTTTGAAAGTGTAATTGCCTGCCTGGGAAGGAGGGCAGAGGATAAACGGTGTCCTCAGGTGGGCTTGCACTTTTACCCTCCCTGATTCTGCGAGCTGCTGAGCCAGGGCACGGGGCCAAGAGCCGAGGTCATCACTAAATGTTAGATAACCCCAGACAGCCCCTCTCCACACAGGTTGGAGGACAGAGATAAATGCAAGGGAAGATCTTATGGATCCATGAATTTTATGATGCAATCTCCTGGCCGTAAAAGGGAGAGGATGGATGCTCTCAGAAGCCCCTGAGACAGTTATAAAGTCCATGATTGGGTTGTCATCTCTGCTCGGAGGAAATGTACTCAGGTCGGTTTGTGCTGACCCACCTTGACATCAGACATGTGTAATTTTAGTGTTTGCATTAAGGAAGTGTCATTAAAAGGTTCTCCAAGGGCAAGTTGCCTCATTCTAAAACCCACCAAAGGCCTGCCATAATGGAACCATGCCACTTTGGAATCAGATGACATTGCTTTTACTAGGGTTCTTAATTTTTATCGATGAGAAAACAGAAGACTCGAGAAAATGTGTGATCCACCCCCCCAAGGTCATCCAAATAGTATAGGACAGCCAACACTTGAATTGCTACCTAAGTCGATTCCATGTGCATGTTTTGAGAGTCTAGTGCACACGGCAGCCACTCTCCTGGGTCCTAGGGTGCAGCAGCGAGCAAGACAGAGGTGCACTCCACCATCCTTGAGTTTATATTGTGTAAAGGAGAGAGAGAGAGAGAGAGAGAGAGAGAGTAAAGGGCCAAACCAACAGATGCTCACAGCAACGACGGTGGTGACAGATGTGAAGCCAGTGGGAGAGGGGGTGACATAGAGAGTGGTGGTGAGGGCGGCTGGCTCTCACATGCCGAGACGACAGGGCGCAGTTTTCGAAGACGTGCTATTTGAGATGAGAGTTGGCCGTTTGAAACTGGGGGTTGAGGAGAAAAACAAGGCAGTGGCCCTAAGGCAGGCACGTGTTTAGCCACTTGGGGTGGAAGGAAAGTAGGTGTTTTTAGGACGAAGGGAGGGAGGGGACAGGTGCCACATTTTGGTAAGATGTTCGGGTTGTGCTCTGTAAGCAATGGAAAGCTATCGAAGGGTTTAAAACAAAACAGTGTCATAATCAGATCTGTATTTTCCAGAAAGATCGCTCTGGCTGCTGTGTGGAGAGAGAGCTGTGACAGCACGAAAGATGCAGGCAGATCAGGTAGGGAGCGTTTACCCAGCAACAAAGACCACGCTTCTGGCTCCTCTCGGCAATTCTTCCCAATCCCATTGTCCCACAACGGCATGGCTTTGTCCAGAGAGACCCAGTTTGCATCTTCTGACTTCCAGTCAGCTTGTCCCCCACGGTGACAGGCTCCACCCATCTCTCCTGGTACTGGAAGAAATGTGCAGAGCAAAACACATTCATCTGAATTGTTTACCTACCCAGAAAACTTTGTGTTCCTGCTAAGTGCGAGGCTCTCTGCCAGAGAGTGGAGATGAAGAGATTAAAGACGTGGCCCCTGCTGCTGAGTGTGGTGGTGGAGGGGACGGGGGACTGACGGTGGGTGGACAGTCGGAATACAGTGTGCCCAGAAGGGGGACTCGGAACCTGGAGGCAGCCTGCATAAGAGAAAAGCCGTGGGTGCTGGCCCGGGGACCTGAGCGGGAGACACCAGCCCCACATTGGAGCCTTGGCAATGCTTGTGAGTCTTGGGGGTCAAATACAAGTGTGCCCGTCCACGAGGGAAGGGACTTGGTGGGAGAGGGATCAGTATTTGCAGTGGCAGGTGGATGTTGGGAGGGTTCAGATGACTTGTCATTTGGTCAGGCTGGAACGGAACAACAGAGGGTGTGGGGAGCGTCAGGCAAGGGAGTGTAAGAGACTCAGTGTGGTGGGTAAGAACCCCGGCTTCCTTCTGCCCGAGAGACTGTTTTGAATCCCCGCTTACATGGGTGATGCATGAATTAGGGTTCCTGGTTACAAGAAAAGAGACTTACTTAAACTGGTTTAACCCAGTAGGAATGTCTGTTATTAACTTTCAGGGCTGTGTAATGGGTCCCAAACCCGGGCTTTGTAGAACGTGCAGGTCTAAACGTCTGCTTCTCCCCTGCACGTCGACTGGGTGAATCTCACTGCGAACCGATTTTCCTGCTTCTTGGGCCCCAAACAACTCCCGAGCTTTTTTTAAAATTTTTATCTCCTCTGTTCAAGAGACCAGAAATCATAGAGCACAAAGAGCAGACTCAGATCCAAATTCCCGGGACAAGCATTATCATTAGCGTGTTGTGAGTGAAGTATTCACTTCGATAATCTGTTGCCAGGAGGTCAGGCCTGGTGCTAAAACATGGCTTCTGGGAGCCACCCTGGACTTGTGAGGCTTATGAGCTAATTTATAGAAGATCCTTAGCAACATCCCTGACGTGTGGTGAATGTCCCATAAATGTAGTTTCGAGGAGGTGCAGGGGTGGGTATAGGAAGGGTGCTAGAAAGACCATTTGTGTTCTGTGGTGTCACACAGTGAAGGGTGCCCAGCACCCTGGCACACAGCAAGGGGTACAGTGAGTGGGTAGGTCATTGCTGAGTCCAAATGCTGTTTATGCTTTGTCGCCCTCTGCCCCCCATCCCTTGGCCGGTTAATTTCTTGGCTACCGAGAAAGTCGTTTGGCTCCTGTCTATTCTCGGCCCTGCAACCCACACTCCCAACCATGGGCTGGGGTCTTTCACCGAAATGAACGACTCACTCTTTCCCGCCTGCGGCCCCCACAAGCCTGGACTTTCTCGAGCCTTCCGGGCAGGCCCGCTATGGCCCCTGAACACTACATCTTGGACCGCCGGAAACTCCATCCTCCTTCCGACCCATGTCATCAGGATCCCAGCATGCCTTGCAGCCAGCAGTGCCTGTTATTTCATTGCGGGGACACATTTGCCAGCTAGCACATTCGCTGCTTTAATTAGACTCATTTTGACAAGCTCCGAAACTTCGTTTTTGATGTTTATCTTTGGGATGATTTAAAGCACCATAAAGCTGTGTAATTGTTGTGGGCAGGCCACATATTCGCCAACGTCCATCTGCTTACCCAGAAAACCAGCCACTGCAAGCCTGGAACAGAGCGCGGAGAGCAGAGGGTACAAAGGGATTGCCATAGGTTAATGCTTTTTCTCGTAGCAAATGGTGTTTTTCTTTTTCTTTTTTTAATTTTACTCTATCTTGTGTTCTTGGCAGTGCACTTGAGTAACCCTTTTGACCTTCCTTTCGTTTTTCAACTGATAAAAATAGTTAACATGCTGATATTTTGGGCTTTTTGCTTTCAGGGAAGGTGATGAGGTTTGCAGGGTGCCTGAGAGTTTACAGAGAACACTCAGCGAGTTCTCTCATTTCATATAAACCCAGGAAGCGATGCACAGGGCCTGGCGTCAGTCCCATTTTACAGATAAGGAACCCGAAGCATAATAAGGTTCAGTGCGTATTCTGCAAAGTCGACGCAGCTTCGTGAAATGAGTGTTTATTAAAGCTCCCCTTCACTGCCATGGGCCGCGAAAAGATACCGTGTACAATGCAGAATGACCTGGAACTTCACTAGCGCATTGTTCCTCCGAGAGCTTTGTGCATCTTTCTCTGCTTTCATGTCTGCTGACTTTTGGTCACTGGAGAGTTTGCTTCAGTAGAGCATCTGGTTATTCTTGTTTTTATTTTTTTTAATTTTTATTTATTTATTTTGAGAGGAAAGGGGAGAGAGAGAGAGAGAGAGAGAGAGAGAGAGAGAGAGAATCCCAAGCAGGCTCCACACTGTCAGTGCAGATCCCAACTCAGGGCTCAATCTCGCAAACCATCAGATCATGACCTGAGCCAAAATCATGAGGAGGGTGCCCCATCATCTGGTTATACGTACGCATTTTTGAGACAGAGAGACAGAGAATGAGTGGGGGAGGGTCAGAGAGAGAGGGAGACACAGAATCCAAAGCAGGCTCCAGGCTCTGAGCTGTCAGCACAGAGCCCGACGTGGGGCTTGAACCCATGAACCATGAGATCATGACCTGAAGCTGGATGCCTAACCGACGGAGGCGCCCAGGTGCCCCAGGCCTCTTCCTGTTTATTCACTCTGCTGTTTACTGCACCCCTCCCCCACTGCCCTACCCCTAGTTCATGTTCTTACTCCTCAGTTCCCCTGTTGGCCTCTGAACTTCCTTCTCCCAGGAAACCTTCCACCAAGTACACATACATTGGGGGAATTATTTTCCTCCATCCCTCTACTGAGGGGAAAACCATGTGCTTCTTTTCCCTCCCCTACGTTCACACGCTCCTCCTGCTGAATCTTCTGGGTCCCGGCCATGAACTTGCCATTTATGAGCAGCCATGACATTATGGAAAGGAACACATTGCAGGGGAAAACAGATGAGATGCAAGTTAAGTATCTTCCTCCTGTCTTGTCCGTTGCTGTTCCAGCTGTACGGTTCCCCCCTCCCCCCCATAGAACCTTCCCCACTGAGATTCTTCTGCACGTCTCACCTTCTCCTCACCTCCGGCTGTGAAATCCTGTCCTTACTTCAGTGTCTCCGTGAAATGACAGCTCTCTCGTGTCATGTGATGTGGCCTTTCCTTGCTCTGTGTGATCGTAGCGTTGACAAGCATTGTTTGAGCAGTGTTTTGCGCCAGCTTCCCTAGAAGTCAAGTCTGGGAAGTCCTCGCGCATGTGATTTGAGGGAATGGTAGACATGTGAGGGAGTGAGGGAAGGAGATCGGATCAAGAATGGAAGGTAGGGGAAAAAAGAGAGAGAGGCTTCATAAACTCATTGAAACTGTAGAACGGTGGCTGCCAGGGGTTGGGGGGGGGGAGAAATTGGGAGGTATTGATCCAGGAGGACGAACTTGTAACTCTAAGATGAGAAGGTTGTAGGGATCTCACGTAGAGTTTGGTGACTACGTTAACACTCCTGTTTTATGCATTTGAAAGTTGCTAAGTCAGTAAATCTTTAATGTTCACAAAAAGAACTGGTAATTATGGGACATGGTGGTGCTTAGCTAACCCTGTGTTAATCACTTTGCAACATATGAGTGTCTCCAGGCAATACTTTGTAAGCCTTAAACGTATACAATGTTGTGTGTCAATTACATGTCAATAAATCTGGGACAGAAAGAAAAAGACAAAGGAAACTAGGTTTCAGGGGAAGTGAGCCTCAGCTTGACCCCACCGGGAGGTCAGGAGTGTGAGTTGCAAGGCAATTGTCTTACCCAAAGAGAAGGTGGCTTTGATCAGCCACTGCCTAGGAGCTGCTCCCAGCCTGTAACTCAAAAACATCTCCAGGGGAATACTCTCCCGTGGAGACCTGGGCGACGTCCAACATCATCTGCTACCAATAATCAATGAGGCCATTGTGATCTTTATCAAGCATCTGATGGACCCCAGTGGCATCCCAGACTCTATTCTAGGCAATTTGCAATCAACAAAGACTGAGCTGTTGTCTGGGTGGAAATCTCCTGAAGGCAGACATTCAAGCACAGGGGACTGAGAGACAGGACACAGGCCCTGCAGCTGGGGACCAGGTAAGAGCTCCTTTATGTGAACAGGGAAGAGTTACAGCTACTGACCCTGGAGCCCGCAGGGGGATCAGCAGCATGTAAAGTCATCAGAGCTTTCGAATTACTGTTCCCTAACTGCTCTGTGAGTCTGAGTCCGAACAGGCTTATTCCTAGGCACGTTGAGGACAGTCCTAAAGATTTGAGTCAAAAGCTGCAGCTCAGGGAGAAGTGTTTTTAGGAGCAGGGAGCTCAGCAATCACATTTGGCAGGCTGCTAATCAAACCAGCTTAAGAGACAAGTGGGAATAGGGGCGCCTTGGTGGCTCAGTCAGTTAAGCATAGACTTTTGATTTCGGTTCAGGTTGTGATCTCACCGTTTGTGAGTTCAAGCCCTGCATCAGGCTCTGCACTGAAAGTGCAGATCCTGCTTGGGATTCTTCCTCTCTCTCTGCCCTGCCCCTCCCCTGCTTGTGTGCTCTCTGTCTCTCTGTGTTTTTAAATGAAAACTTAAGGGGCACCAGGGTGGCTCAGTCGGTTAAGTGTCCGACTTCAGCCCAGGTCATCATCTCACGGTTCGTTGGTCCGAGCCGTGCATCAGGCTCTGTGCTGACGTTTCGGAGCCTAGAGCCTGCTTCAGATTCTGTGTCTCCCTCTCTCTCTCCCTCTCTCTCTCTCTCTCCCCCTCCCCTGCTCCTTCTCTCTCCTTGTATCAAAAATAAATAAACATTAAATTTTTTTGAAACTTGGAAAAAAAAAGAAGAAAAAAGAGAAAAGGGGTTATCTCCTGCCTTGTGGCAATAACCAGGGGAGGGGCTGACCAGCTAGGGCTGGGGTAGGTGCTGGAGACCCGCTTCAGCCGGTCCAGGGGTCCCTGAAGGATGGATGGTGTTGGCGAGAGAGAGTGAGAGAGTCACGAGAATCTTCCTAGTCACCAGGCAGGCATCTCTATCTACACTGTTGGTTTTGGTGTCTTTATTTAGAGGTCAAACGATAACATGGCATCAGAAAAAGGAATGTTTACAGTGGAAAACTCTTTGTGATAAGATGCTTTGAAAAGCGTACAAGAGCAGGTTTTTCGGAAGTATTGTTGCAGAATTACCCCAATCATAGTGAGGTTGAGTAAATCTTACAACTACGGAAATAACAGGATGTTCTTAGTGACAAACAGGATGACATATATATTTGTTCTAAGTTAATAACACCAGGATTAGGACGTAGGTTAAGTTGTATATAGATAGGCTGGGAGTCATTCTGTCTGGCTCTCAAGAGGACGAATGCTTTTGAGCTGGTTAATAAGTTATTTGTGGAAACTTTTTTGACTTGATGCTGAATGTGTAAATACCATGGGGGCCCTAAATGTGTCGGCCTTTGTTTTCGGGTTTATGTTTTAGCTACTCTTATCTATCCTCATCCCAGCCGCCAGTGTAAGGGAGAGTGTTTGCAGAAAGTAGGCCTTGGGGAAGGGATTGCTATACATCGCCAGTTCGAAAAGGTATAAGTATTAACTTAAGTTCTGCCTTTATCTGTTCCTAAACTCAAAATTAGGCTCTTTGTCTCAGGGCCAGGCTCAATTGTAACTCCTGTGTTCTTAATCCCCTTTAATATCTAAGTTTTGGATCTGCAAGGCCCATAGAAAGAGCCTTTTGACAATCATCCACAGTGCTTATCTAAAATCTCTCATTTATTTATTTATTTATTTATTTATTTATTTATTTATTTCTAGGAGACAGAGAGAGAGAGACAGCATGAGTAGGGGAGGGTCAGAGAGAGAGGGAGATACAGACTGTGAAATAGGCTCCAGGCTCTGAGCTGGCAGCCAGCACAGAGCCCGACGCGGGGCTCGAACCCATGAACCGCGAGATCATGACCTAAGCGAAAGTCTAACGCGCAACCGACTAAGCCACCCAGGCGCCCCTAAAATCTCTTTTGAAAAGGTAGGAATATGCTCTTCCTTATGAGGAATCTGTGTGGGGAATATGGGTCTGATCTAGAATATTGTGAGGCCTGGTCCATACCTGCAGCCTCATTTCCAACATGAGCCCGTAGTAGCAGAAGGAGATAGGAGTTTCACTTCTCATGGCGGGAGCTGTGCAAACGCTGCCATTCTCTCGCTGTGACTGTCATCCAGCGAGGCCTGTGCGGCTCCCGGCAGACAGGGAGTCAGGATTCCTGAACGGGCACCCAGTTCCTCCTGCTCTGGCACTGAGCTCTGTGCTGCCTTTATTCCCATACAGCTTCTACCCCTCACCAGCCTCGAGAAACTCCCAAGTTACATCCTGTTAGGTCAGCAGTCCCGGAGAGGAGAGAGACGTTTCCCCGTCATACAGGCCAAAGTCCCGGGATGGACCTCACTGGGCAGATCTGAGTCATGTGGGGAGCACTGAAGCAGCCACTGTTGCTGGGGGGCGGGGGTGGGGTTCACCGAAGGTCTGGCCCGGCCTCGGAGCTGTGTGACCGTCCCAAGAGAGGCACTCAGGCTGGAGAAGGGCAGAGAGGAAGGAGGGGTCTGTCATCAGGAGAGGTCTGCAGGGAAGGCAGATCGTCACACACAGCCTCCTGCAGCCCCCTAACGTGGGGCCATATTTCCATCGGGCGGCCCTGTGGTGGGGGGGTGGGGGGCAGACGCACAGCCGAGCGCGGGGGGCTGCAAGTTCATTGCCACCGGTGAGCTCAGGACATGACCGATTTGACAAGTCGTATTTAATGCTGGGCTGGTAAAGAAGTTTCTCATTTTCATCTGACAGTTTATATGATGGAAGTCAAGCTCACTCGCTCATAATTGACAGGATTTTTATTCATTTTGGAGAAGTTACAGCCTACCACGGCTTGCAGTGTGCAATCTATACAGACATTTTCTGTTAACCTCGCAAAGCCGGAGAACTTGGCTTCGACATTGTGTCACCAGTCTTGTCAATTTCTAGACAGGTGACTTCACCCCTCTCTCGTCGGGCTGTGTCTCTCCTTAAATTCAAGAGTTATTTCCTCGGACAAGGCCAGCGCCACAGGCTTGAATATTGTTGTTTGTGGGCTTGTGTAACGTCTGGGAAAATGATTTTCTCGCTGTGATGTGAAATTGACTTTTCATCTTTGGTGCCCAGCCGACTCACATTTCCTGTGTCTGGAGGCACTCAAATCTTTTCAGGGTGTATGTGAGCTTTGGGAATCAGATTGCTCGCCAGTAGAGGTAGAGGACTGGAGAGCGGCGATTGATCTCCGAGAGAGTTTAGAAAGAATTATCCTAAAAGTTATTCTTAATACTGTATCATTCCAAAACACAATGAGGTGTAATTTATAACCTCAAGGTTTTTGATTCGCGGTATTGGGGGAGGGGTGCGCGGGGGGATCTCCTTTCTGCCTCTAAATACCCCACCGTGATTCTCTGTTATGGTACCCTACACACCGCCCTGGGAGTATTAATGGGGTGTACTCTCTCTATATATATCATGTCCTTCTCCGGAGGACTCAGTCACTCAACTTTGAATTGGGTGAACATTTTCATTTAAGCTTGGGGGAAAGCTGCATGATGGTGAGGATGGTTTGGGGGTACGCTGCAGGGTTTGGAGGAAGGCAGGAGTCAAGAGCTGGCCTGGGGGGAGGGTGGGATTTGAGTGAACTCCCACAAGCCACGCAGAACGTGTTCAGACCTCCTTTGTATCACATACATGTGCTGGGTGTGGGTACACAGAGGCCACCGAGTCATGGTGCCATCCAGCATCAAGCTGGAGAGACAGACCCATGCGTACCCGTGACAGGGCACAGCTGGGGACCTGGGTGCCATGGCTGTCCATCAGGGGTGCTTCTGCCATCCTAACAAACAACTAAAAATGGACAAGGGAAGTTTGGTTCTCCCTGGTGATTGGATTTTGAATGGCCAGTGACGTTAGATATCCTATAGGGCATGGGACGGCCCCACAAAATGGTGAGTGACCCCGCCCTGGATGCCAGCTGGGGAAACAAACAGGTTGTCGTATAGGTATCTTGAGGGTGTGCGATGTGCTCGTTGTTGTGTGCCCAGAGCTGGCACAGAGTAGGTTCCCTGTGAGTATTCCTCGGGTGAGGGCAACCAGAGCAAATGGAGCAGCCCACGGGGTGTAGGAGGGGACAGCTAGCCACGGCAGGGAGGAGGGACATCTGTCTTCGAGCCTTCTGCCAGGCACGCGAGACACCAGGCCTAGGCAACACCACTCTTATAGGGGCCCCTTGCATGTGACCGCGAGGTTTCTGCAAGTCTTCCTACTCAGGCGTGGACGGGCTCGCGGCTTGGTCAGGGAGATTCAGTGCAGGATCTTGGTTAAGAACAGATGCGTTAGGGGGTGCCTGGGTGGCTCCGTTGGTTATGCGTCTGACTTCAGCTCAGGTCATGATTTCGAGGTTCGTGGGTTTGAGCCCTGGGTCGGGCTCTGTGCTGACAGCTCGGAGCCTGGAGCCTGTTTCAGGTTCTGTGTCTTCCTTTCTCTCTCTCTCTCTCTCTCTGCCCCTTCCCCACTCATGCTGTGTCTCTGTGTGTCTCTCTCTTGCTCTCTCTGTCGCTCAAAAAATAAATGAATGTTAAAAACTTTTTAAAAGAACAGATGCATTAGACTCTCTGGTTCCATTTTTTTTGGTCCCTTCAACAGCTTTGGCGATTATTAGCAGGACTAAGGCATTGTTCTAGGCTTCGGATGCAGCAGAGAGCAAAGACCGAGAGACAGAGTCCCTGCCTTCAAGGAGCTCGCATCCTCGTTGGGAACACGGCAGTGAACAAGCACTCCCGTGAACACAGAGCGGCTACACCGCTGACGTGTACGCGTGGGGCGAGGAGGAAGGGGCAGGGCTGTGTCACATAGGCCCCCAGGGAGACTGCTCTGGGAGGGAGGAAGGGGGGCAGGGAGAAGAGCACCTGTTAGGGGCAGCAGCTGGTGTGGCTGCAGCACAGGAGGCAGTGACGGGGTGACATCAGAAAGGCGGCCAGAGGGCCTTGCAGGTCATTGTGAAGACCCTGCTTTGGCTCGAAAGCCATCGGAGGATTTTGAGCAAAGAACTGAGCAGGCTTGTTCTGGAAGCACCCTGTTTAGTGGTCTGTTGCTAGTTAGTAGCTTATTTCTCCCAGTCGGCGTGTGTTGGTTTCACCCGGGCTCACCCAGCGGGAGGACGGGGCTCAGCTGGGGCGTCTGGCCCTGTCTTTCCCTGTGGTCCCACATCCACGGAGGCCGCCTCTGGTTGGGCTGCCTTCTAAGATGGTGGCCGCGTCCCTGGAGGGCACGCAGTGAACTGGTGCTTGCCTCCCAGGGGCTGGATCCCATCGCCGAGCCGAGTCACCGTGGGACTGTGCATGGGACGGATGCCAGAAGACCTTGGTTACCGAGGCGGCTAATGTAATAGGCTGCCACTCTAGGTGCTCTCCGGAGAGCTAACTTGGCGGGGGGGGGTGAGGGGGTGGGAGCTGGCAGAGTGCGGGAGCCGATGAGGAGGCTACATACATAACTCCAGAAAAATGGTGCAGGTAAGCAGAGGGATGAGAACTAGCCCGGTTCTGATCTGTTTTGTAGATGGAGCCCCCAAATGATTTGTTGACAGATGGTGCGTGAAGTATGGCAGAGACAGCACTTAGAGGCGGCCCCAAGAGGTCTGTCTCCCGTGACTCCAAGGACACAGGTCCTCTATGAGAGCAGCATAGACTGGGCGGGGGGTGGATTTTTGCCAGTTGAACAGTGGGAGTTGTTTTGGACCTGCCCAGTTTAAGATATATATATTGGGTGTTAGTTGAATATACTCTTAAGGATTTGGGAGATGAGTCTGGAATGGAGGAACATATTTGGGAATCGTCAGCCTATTGATGGTATTTAAAATCCTGAGCCTCGAAGTGGCTCAGTCAGTTAAGTGGCCGACTTGGGCTCAGGTGATGATCTCACAATTTGTGAGTTCAAGCCCCACATGGGGCTCTGTGCTGACAGCGTGGAGCCTGCTTGGGATTCTGTGTCTCCCTCTCTCTGGCCCTGACCACTCATGCTTTCTCTCTCTCAAAAATAAATAAACTTAAGAAAAAAAGTTTTAAAGCCCTGAGTCTGGAGGGCTCACACCAGGGGAGTGAGCAGGGAGAGCCGGGAGGTGGTGTGAGGACCGAGCCCCGGTTCTGTCATGTTTCAAGGTCGGGGAGATGAGGAGGGACCAGCAAGGTGACCGAGCAGGGAAAGAGTCAAGAATCACCGGAGGCCACTGAGGCGTGCGTGCTAAGACAGAGAGAGTGCTCGAGTGTGTCAAAAGCTGCTAATGAAGTGGAAGAAGACACTTGGCACTCACTGATCATGCTCCTGGGCTGTGTGGAGGTCATGGGTCACATGTCAAGGGCGGCTGTAGGGGAGCAGAGCCTGAGAAAGCCTTGCTGGTTTGGTTCCAGAGAACGTGAGAAGAGAATGCTTTCAGCTCTGATTCTTGGTAGATGGATGCGCTTGGGCTCACACACACCGTCCGTGGCTTAGTTTCCCTACCTGTCAAATGTTGACAATAATGGCAGATATTTCATGGGGTCAGGGTGATAAATGGGTGAGATAATCCATATAAAATGGTGAACACACCGGCTGGCGTTTAGTTAGCACCCGGCAAAGTCAGCTATTATTATCAGGGTTCCATGTTTACTAAAAGTTCGTTGGATTGATTTATTCTTGACGGGGAAGGTCGTCGATTGCAGAAATGGGCTGAGGAGGGGGGTGCTGATGTTTCAGAGACGCTGGGGAAGAAAATGGATAACTGACCCATTTTGAGGGGCTCATAAATGCTCTTGATTAGTGGCAGGAGATCCAGTGACTACAGTTCTTAATGGCCTGGCATCTGAAGACGTGCTGGGATCTGAGTCCATCATTTAATTGATTCTTAACCTCTATTAGTCTAGATTTTATCAGCTCTATAGGGAGTAGATGATAGTCCTCACTGTATATGAACTCACTCCTATTTCTGGAGTAAAACCAGTAGTCATTACGTACCGACTGGCATCAGGATGGTGGTAAGGATGGTGATATTGATGAAGATTGTGTCTGCGTTTAAAATATCTTTCGTTTGCATCGGCATCTATGGAAAGAAAGCTATTGCTAGTCATTCATTAAAATAATTGAATAATTATTAGAATAACTGAAATGTTTTGTATCTCTCCCCGATGTAAGGAAGGCCATGGCCTTGGGCCTAAGTGTTTAGGATGTTGATGAGGAGGGCGATGGACAAACTTCCTCTTTTTCCTGCTAGGCGGTTTTAAAGCTTCTAAACATTAAGCGACACCACTGAGCCCCAGTTGAAATTTTACGCTTGTGAGTAAATCTTTGGGGACAGGGTTGAAGGGAATTGGCAGCTGAGACTTAGAAAACACGCCTTGCCATCCCCTTGGTTAAATTTATTTTCTGTCTAAATAGAAATCTTCAATTTTTATGATTTTTAGCCTGGTGGTAATAAATTCAGCATCAAGAAGAACATTTATTTGCAAGAGCGCCCCTGGTTTGCTGACTTTGCAGAACAGAGGGAGAAAAATGGGACATTGTTACACTATTTCTATTTGGCACACCGTTGTTTCCATCTTGCAGCGTGAATATAGGCCCCACCTGCATTTCATTTGTTCTCTCATTTTTGTGCATGTTCCACTCTTTCCTCTTTGCGCTTCACCCTCCTGATTGGACAGGGCTCTGCGGGCCAAGCGTAATATGTATTCCACATCCTCTCAATCTGTTAAGGCATTTTCCGTGTGCATTTCACGACGGATCCTGATTGTAAATTGGTCGTAGAAACTTCATTGGCTTCCTGTCTGTGACATTTCTGATGGATGGTCCCTATTTATACAGAACAGCATGGCATGTACAGAGTCACAGGCTCCACGCCATGCTTAATGGATTGGAAGGAGAGAGCCAGTAGCCCCGCTGCGAAGAGAATCATCTGCTTCCTTTGCATAGAGCAGTCAGAAGAAGCCAGTGATAGAGCACAGGCTGTGAAAGCTCATGAGGCCGACTTCGGTCATGGTGACTCCACAGAGCCTTCCTGGGTTCTTGAAGAACTCAGTCTCAGAGATAACATGGGGGCTGTGGGTTTAAGGGCATGGCGGTAACCTATTTTGCGAGAGCTTTTATGATTTGGGCAGGACTGTCTGCCTCTCTACCTTGGTCCAACTGGGGTAGAAGTCTTGGACCCAGAGAAGAGGGTTGGACCTAGTGCCCTTCATTGTCAAATTAATGGCCAAGGGTTGGGGATAGGCAAGGAAAATCAATTTCTTCCATTAAAGGCCAATGACGTCAAGGTTCTGTTGGAAGGAAGACTATAAAACTCTCATGTAGACCTGGGAAGAGTTTTATCAGGATGTTAATCTTCATATTTGAGGGATTTCTGATTTTTGTTAGATCATCGACATAGCAGATGTGTATCCTTCTGTTGCAAGCACAGCCAAGTGTGCCCCTTCAAATGGCTTAAGAATAAGGGGAATTTTCTGGCTCATGGGATTGAAAACTCTATGTAGATGCAGATTCAAGTGTGGTTTGATTCAGAGGCTTATCCAGTCTCAAAAGGACCCAATTTTCCCCTCACTGCCTCTCAGCTCCTTTTCTCTCCTCTCTTGGCTATATTCTCCCCCACATGGTTGCAAGATGGCTGCAGCAGCTCCGGCTTCACGTTTCTGTAATTTCAAATCCAGCGGAACATGGTTTCCTTCCCAGAAGGTTCATTGTGCCTCAATACTGACCGGCTTATGTTTTACCAATCACCGTGGCAAAATCGGGGCAGTTCTCCGATTCGTCCAGCTGAGTCACCTGCTCTATTTCCGGAGCCATGAATGGAGTCTGCGCTACCACAAGCCTATATATTAAGAGTGGGCTTGTCTCCCAGAGGGGAACCAGGCGCTGTTAGCAGAAAAAGGATCACTGAGTTCTGGGCGGTCAAAACTGACCTGCTATCCACCATCCCTGGGGAGAAAGCTAATTGAAATCCAGAATAGAGGAACTCCCGACCCCATGATGTTCTTGCTTTCCCACTTCTGGACTCAACCACTAGCCAGAGATTTAGCAAAGGAGGAGAGACGCATACCAGATGCTCAGTGTATATTTGTTGACTGAGTGAGTGAGTGAGTGAATAAATGAATGAATGTTACCACATAGGCCAAAGCCATGCAATTTACATGTCACAGTGTGGATTTAAGAATTTCTGAGGGGTGGACGGTATGCTTTTTCAATCGGGAGGAATGCATGAAAGGAGAGAGCATGTGGGCTGAGGGAGGAGGAGAGAAGACGAATACTGTGAGTGTCGAAGTGTCGAGGTAGAGGGTGATTCCAGAGTTCGGGCATGAAAGCCCCTCTGGGATTGGAATCTTCCATTTCATGGAGTGTTGGGACACGGAGGCCAGATTTTCAGGCCACGTCATTTGGCTTGCCACCCTCTAACTCTCGTGGATTGCTCCCGTCACCAGTGGTTGAGTTTGCAACTGCGTAAAACCTAGTCAGGGTTGAGTGTGTCTGTGTTTGTTTCTGTGCATTTGGAACAAGGAGGGACCAGGCCCCTGTCTCCTTCCCCAGTTCCCCTCATTGGCCAGGAGAGGCTCTCTCTCCATCTCTCACTGTAGGGGGGTGGGGGGGAGCGGGGCAGAGGAGATCACAGCTGTGTGCATCTCCCTTACAAGGGAAGAGTACAGAACACCCTCCTGAGCCCCCTTCCCTGGCAGAAAGCAACCCGTACGGAGCCAAAGGGAAGACAGTCACACCCTTCCTGAGATGTAGAGCTGATTTAGAAGAGCAACTCGGTGAAAGGTGGTGCGGGTTTAATAAGAGCATCTCTCGTGGTCTGGCCTCCTGAGTTATGGGCGATCCTCCCCTTCCGTGGTCTCCTCTCGTTTTAAGTACTTCACAGTTTCCTTATTACATTTCACCCCCCCCCCCCAAAATAGTTTTCCAAGCGTGGAATTTGGCCTTTTGGTTGCTGCTCTCTGAGTTGTGATTTGGAGCATTTCTGGAGGTCGAGGGGGTGGGGTGGACTGCTTGCCGACGGCTGTGTGATGGGGACAGAACCAGGTCTCAGTTGACTCGGTGGCAGTTGGTGGTGGGTGGCAGGAAGCGCTGCCTTCCCTGCTCTTCCCCCGCTTTTGACAAGGAAGCGGCGCTCACCCCTGTGTCTCTAATCCCAGTCGTCCTGAGCCCAGGGGCCGGGAAGCACAGCTGAGTCTCCGGACCATTGAGTCCCTAGAGTCTGTTCTCCTGGACCAGGCTCCTCTCCAACCTCCTTGCCCATCAGGCCACACCGCCCTTCCTCCTTCCTCCTTCCACACCACAGGCAGTGCTGTCTGGTGGGCCCGGACTTGTTCTAAAACGGTGGGGCCTGGAAGTTCACCCAGTGGCCTTGGGTATCACCAGTTTCATTATTTATTTATTTATTTTTACATTTATTTATTTTTGAGAGACAGAGACAGAGCGTGAGTGGGGGAGGGGTAGACAGAGAGAGAGGGGGAGACACAGAATCCGAAACAGGCTCCAGGCTCTGAGCTGTCAGCACAGAGGCCAACGCAGGGCTTGAACCCGCAAACTGCGAGATCATGACCTGAGCTGAAGTTGGACACTTCACTAACTGAGCCACCCAGGCGCTCCTCACCTGTTTTTAAACAAGCTTTTTATTGAAGCATAATATCAAATGGAAAAGTACATAAATCCTAAGCACACCGCTTGGTGAATTTTAACAAAGTGAACACCCCTGTGTGACCAAAACCGATCCTTGATCACTATTGCCAAAAAAAACCCAATAACCATAGTCTTCATTTGCCATCAAATATCTTCACCTGTTCTGGACTTTGCATAAATAAAATCATGTAGCGTTTAGTCTCTCGTGTTTTTAGCTTCCTGGGTTCGACAGTTTATCTGTGAGTTTCATTCATTCTTTTATATGTAGCAGGAGTTCATTTTTTAAAAAATTACATTCAAGTTTAGTTCACATTCAGTGTAGAATTGGTTTCAGGAGTAGAACCAGGTGATTCATCTCTTACATATGACCCCCAGTGCTCATCCCCAAAGTGCCCTCCTTAAATCCCAGCACCCGTGTAACCATCTACCCACCCACCTCCCCTCCAGCAACCCTCAGTTCTCTGTATTTAAGAGTGTCTTATGGTTTGCCTCCCTCTCTGTTTTTATCTTATTTTTTCCTCCCCTTATGTTGATTGTTGGGTTTCTCAAATTCTACATATGAGTGAAATCATATGATAACTATCTTTCTCTGACTGATATATTTCACTTAGCATAATATCCTCCAATTCCATCCACATTGTTGCAAATGGCAAGATTCCATTCTTTTTCATCACTGAGTAGTATTCCATTGTGTGTGTGTGTGTGTGTGTGTGCGTGTGCACACACACACACACACAACATCTTCTTTAGATCTTGGAAGCTAAGCAGGGTTGGGCCTGGTTCATACTTGGATGGGTGCAATGGTTCATTTTTATCGCCGCACCGTTTACTATTATATGCATATTGCACACCATTTACTATTATATGCATATTGCGCACTGTTTACTAGTTTATGTATACTGGGCACCATTTGCTATTATATGCATGTTGCGCACCATATACTATTTTAAATATCACTATTTATTGGTTTATATTTTTGGTTGTAGGACTTTTTCTCCTCTAATACTGGAGGACTGTGAATAATGTTCTTTGAACATTCTATTGATTGCATGTCTTGTGGTGTGTAGATGTATTTCTTTTTTGTGAGCTATATACCTCAGCATGCAGTTTCGGGGTCTTAGGGCACACCTTTGCTTTTGCAAGTAACAAAAACCGTTTTCCAGGATGACTGTGTTACGGCAAGCTCATGCCAGCGGCACGGGAAGAAAGTTTCATTGCTCTACATCGTCATTTACAAAAAATGAAACTCTTCTGGTACTTGTGTCATTGGTCCTTGCTGTGGTTTTAATCTGCATTTCTCTATCACCAGTGGAGAATCTTATTGTGTGTGTGTTGGTCATTTTAATATCTTCTCTGTGGAGTTGCTGTTCAGCTTTCTTACCCGTATTCTATTCGGTTATCTGTATTTTTCTTACTGATTTGGAGTTTTCTAGTTATACTGGACATGAGCCCTTTGTTGGATGTATGTACTGAAAATATCTTATTCAACGGTGATTTTTAAAAAAATTTTAATGTTTATTTTATTTTTGTGTGAGAGATAGAGACAGAGCACGAGTGGGAGAGGGGCAGAGAGAGAGGGAGAGGGAGACACAGAATCCGAAGCAGGCTCCAGGCTCTGAGCTGTCAGCACAGAGCCGGATGCGGGGCTTGAACTCACAAACCATGAGATCATCACCTGAGCGAAAGTTGGATGCTTAACTGACTGAGCTACCGAGGCACCCCTCAATGGTGATTTTTGACGGAAAGTTTTAAATCTTAAAAATGTCCAATGTATCACCTTCTACTTAGTGGTTACTGTTTTTTGTATCCTGTTCAAGAAAATTTTGCTTCTTCCCAGGTCGCATTTCTATTCTCCTGTATTATCGTCTAGAAACATTATTGTTTTGTCTTCCGCATTTAGATGTATAATTCATCTGGAATTGATTTGTTTATGGTGTGAGGTAGGGGGTCATGATTTACTTTTTTCTTCATGTGGTATCCTACGGTCCCAATATCATCTATTAAACAGAACAAAATATCTCATCTCTATGGCTCTGCCTATTACTTTTGCCCTAAATCAGGTGACTTTATATGTGTGTGGGTCTACTTCTAGACTCACTATTCTGTTCCATTTGTCTTTCTTCTTCATTTTTAAAAAAATGTTTACTTATTTCGAGAGAGAGACAGCATAAGCAGGGCAGAGAGAGAGGAGATAGAGAATCCCAAGCAGGCTCCATGCTGCCAGCACAGAGTCCAACACAGGCCTTGAACTCACAGACTGGGAGATCATAACTTGAGCCAAAATTAAGAGCTGAACGCTTAACTGACTGAGCCACCCAGGTGCCCCCGACTTGTCTTTCTTCTACCTTATACCAATACCTCACCATCCTAATTATTGTAATCCTGAAAATCTGTAGTCTAAGTTCTTCAATTTTGTTCTTTTTTTTAAGGTTTTATTTACTTTGAGAGAGGCAGAGACAGCACAAGTGAGGGAGGGCCAGAGAGAGAAAAAGAGAGAGGGAGGGAGAGAAAGAATCCCAAGCAGGCTCCACGCTGTTGGCACAGAGCCCGATGCAGGGCTTGACCCCAGGAAGCCATGAGATCATGACCTGAGCTGAAATCAAGAGTCAGATGCTTAACTACCTGAGCCACCCAGGTCCCCCAATTCTGTTCTTATTCAAGATTTCGTTTTGATTCAAGGCTCTATGTATTTCCATATAAATGGCAGAATTGGCTACCAACGAATTGACTTGTGATTTTTTTTATTTTCTTTTATGCCCATCCAATTATTTTATTTCACTTTTCAATTCTAGAATTACCATTTGATTCTTCTATATAGAAATAAAAGACTGAGTATACTGATGATAAATCCATTTTATGAAACACTGTTCCACGGAGGGAAATTTGCCAGTATACACAAAAACTTTAAGTATGTGAATACTCTTTAACTTAGAAGTTTCCATTTTAGAAGTTTAAGGGTATCATCATATGTGTATAATGAGATATTTATAAATATATGATTTGCAGTTTTCTGTAGAAATTAAACAGCTGGAGATCCACATGCTTATCATTAGGGGATCAGTTCTAACAGTGAGGGGACTAGGGGTACAGACAACAGACTACCAGTCAGCTGTTTGAAGTGGCTGATTAAAACAGATGAAGCAGGCCTCCTGGGTGGCTCAGTTGGCTAAGCACCCGACTGGCTCAGGTCACGATCTCACGGTTTGTGGGTTCAAGCCCCACGCCGGGCTCTGTGCTGACAGCTCAGAGCCTGAAGCCTGCTTCAGATTCTGTGTCTCCCTCTCTCTCTGCCCTTCCCCTGCTCATGCTCTGTCTCTCTGTCTCTCTCAAAAAATAAACATTAAAAAAAAAAAAACGATGAAGGGATAAGAAAAATGTGGTATGTCCATACAGTGGGATCTTACTAGGCAACACAAAGGATGGAAATACCGGTACAGTAGATGCTATGACACTGATGAGCCTTGAAAACACTATGCCCCTGAGAGGCCAGCCAGTCCAGAAGACCACACATCGTATGGTTCCACTTACATGCACGGTCCAGAGTAGGCAAGTCCATAGATAGATTCTCACTGACAGATATTTTCTATGATATTCTGTTAACAGAATGTAGTGGGTTATTATGAGGAACAAACTGCATTTGTGAATCAGTCCCACTGTTAATTTGGTAGCCTCTGGAAATTCACAGTCTTTGCCTAAGTCCCAGAAAAGATGCCACACGCCTCATGAGGTGTCATGAACATGGAATGTAGTAATGAACTTGCAGGTGCTCTGTATGTGAAAGGGTTACATAGGTGCAAGATTTTATTGCACGACCCATGTGACCTGTCTTGGAGTCATTACTTGAATCTTTGTTTTATATTTTGCAGTAGATTTTGTTTAATATTCTCTGGGTGCTTCCATTTGTCACATAGGAAGTGTTGGTCAGACTCGGCTGCGACCCAGAGAACTGTGATTTGTGGTTTCATGCTGTGTCTTTTACATCGGGTGGCCTTCCTCACGCTTCCATCACTTTCAGAAAATGAAATGAAAACACAGAGCAATCCTTTCCACATGGATTTTGGCACTTCTCCAAGGTTCTGTCTCCTTTGGTGGAAATGAGTTTTCTGAGGCCCGGATCGAGATTTCCCCGGGGACCTCCAGCACTGACTGTACTAAGTGGTGTTGTGGACCCAAGACATTAAGCGGAGGTGGAGCTGGCTCCGAGCCGGAGTTGGCTTGTGGAAGGTATTTGTCTTCAGCCACTTTCACCTCCCTTTCTGTGTCCTCCCTGACCTCGTAGAGTGTTGCCATTGCAACTCCTACGCATCCCCTGAATATCTTCACTCTGGGCCCAGGATTACCCACTCACCGGAGCTAACTTCCCCAAGAAATGCCTGAGCTTCACATCCAGTCTGTAGGGGAAGGTTTCCCAAAGTGAGTTCTGTAGAACATGGTTCTATGATATGCCCCACAACACAGAAGTTCTGGGGTCAAATAAACTTGGCAGACGTTGCATAGGATGGACCGTTTTTGAACATTTTGTAAATTTCTTAATGTATGTAGATTATTAAGGACTCTAAGAATTCCTCCTTCTTATCTCATTTTGATCCCCTTCTGGGATTTTTATTCCACATGTGATGTTGTCCTATATGCCCTGTTCATTTGTTTTCTTCAGTATTTTTCTCACTGTTCTTCATTTTGGAGAATTGCTGTTGATTTATTTTCAAGTTTATTGACTTTCATCATTTTTGATTTGCTGTTAAGCCCATCCAATTATTTTATTTCAAAATTTTTATAGTTTATATATTTGTTTTGAGAAAGAGAGAAAGAGAAAGAGAGCAGAGAAGGGGCAGAGAGAGAGAGGAAGAGAGAGAATCCCAAGCAGGTTCTGTGCTATCAGCACAGAGCTTACATGGGGCTCAGTCTCAAAACCACAAGATCATGACCTGAGCCAAAATCAAGAGTCAGATGCTTAACTGACTGAGCCACCCAGGAGCTCCTCAGTTTTTTAATTATAGAATTTTCTCCTGGTTCTTTTATATAGTTTCCATGTCATCACTGAGATTCTTAATTTGTTCACCCATTTAGAGTATATTTTCTTTTAATTTCATAAACATAACAGTTGCTTGATTCTAGTCTTGGTTCTAATCTGCTAAATAATACATCCATGCTAATTCAGGTTTGATTTTTAATTGACTTTTTTTTTTCTTGACTATAGGTCATATTTTCTGGTTCCTTCCATGGGTAGTACTTCTAAGCATTTTACTGAACAAAGTGGAGAGAGATTATTGATTTTTTTAATTGGAGTTAACTCGGTTGATAGCCAGCCATCTTGAATTTGTGTTGGTTTGATTTTGTGTTTTGTCAAGATTATTATGTGAAAGCCCAAGATGTTTGTTAAATCCTATCATTTGGGGAGGACCCAGTCTCCATATTCTGCTGTAGATTTTATCATGTTTTGATTTTAGGATCTGTTAGGATGTGTCTAGTATGGGCCTTACTCTAGGGCATGGTCTTTAAATCAGGGCCCTCTGTTACCTCAGGTTTTAATGAGGTCTTACTCCTCTCTCCCTGGGCTGGGATTTCAGCTTCATGGGCCCTCCCCTAGCTCCACTGTTTCCCAGCCACTATCTCTGGTGAGCCTCGGGGGGCGGGGGTCTCACACTGTGTTTGTGCAGCCCCGTCCTCATCACTGCCTTAGAGCTGACCTCCCCCCGCTCCCCTGCACACAGTGCCCTGACCCCACGGGTGCCAGCCACTCTGCCTCTTCAGCCCAGGGACTTCTTCAGGCTGTGCTTGGACTCCAGTTCACAGTCAGGAGGTTTGCTCACAGAGATCTGGGGGTAGTTATGAGGCTCCCTTGTGAATTCCTCTCTTCTTGGGGATTTCAGTCTTGTGTAGTCCACGTGTCTGGAACCGTTTCCTCATACACTTTCCTCAGCTTTTAGGAACGTGTATGGTAGAAAGGCAAGTCAGCTGGGCCATCATTTCTGGAAGCTCAGAGGTCATAATTTCAGGACCTGTTTTATCACTGTGTGTCAGGTAACTCATTTTCTTTCTTTTTCTTAATTTTTAAAAATGTTTATTTATTTTTGAGATTGAGAGAGAGAGAGAGAATGTGAGCGGAGGAGACACAGAATCTGAAGCAGGCCCCAGGCTCTGAGCTGTCAGCACAGAGCCCGACACGGGGCTCGAACTCACAAATCTCAAGATCATGACCTGAGCCAAAGTCGGGCGCTTAACCCACTGAGCCACCCAGGTGCCCCAGGTAACTCATTTTCAAATGGTAATGGTGGTGTCCTTGCCCTCAAACCCAGTAAGCTCAGGACAAAAATTTTAAGTTCTCACCTTTAAACATCTGTTTGGTGTCAAGTTTCCTATCAGCCAAAGTTGAGCGCAACAAATGGAAATCACTTGAAGTATTTTAAGAAGAGGCAGGCGTTTAGTATATAGAAGTCAATGCTAACACAATCATTGGAAGGAATCACTGTCAGATCAGCGTAGAATCAATTCACCAGGGATGCTTCTATTTCTGAAGCTTCCGGGTGAGCTTTTCTGGGAAAAAGGACCTCTGTTATCATTTCAAATGCCTACTGGAAGACAGAACCAGAGGAGAGACCCTGAAATGCTCATGCGGAAGCCCCTCACATTCCTGTGGCTTTCTTTGCCAGCAGAAGCAACCCAAAAAGAGGGAGACAGGTTGGGTTAGCTCTTTTCTATCTTTCACGTCCCACTCAAGTGCATCTAAGTGGTGGAATGTAATTCATACCCAGACCTTAGCTGCAAGTGAGTCTGAAATGTGGACTTGAGCTTTCCAGTTTCCCCCCAGCAGGCTGATGGGGAGGAGGTTGGAGCCTGTCCACAGCACCCTCACACACTTTCCTCTCACTTTACGATTGTGTTTTCATTCTTCAGGACCTGCATCAAACATCACCTTGACCTTCAAGCTCATTTGGTAATCTCATGCTGTGTACCTCTTATACCCACTTAGGCGTTTTCCCAAATGGTTTTATAATTGTTTATGGTTCTCTTCTCCCTATTAAAGGGGAAAAACAACAGCCTTAGGAGGAGGGTTGTCAGTAAGTCATTGATGGGAAGGTTTGAGACTGTGGTGTATTCATTCTGAACCCTGATGCCCAGGCCAACCAGTGACTGGGCATAATGCCAAGTACACACTAACAGACTGAGTGGGTGCACCCTAAGAGGACAGTGGCCATTCTACATCTTCAAATCATATGACACAGGAAGACATCCCTGTGGGGGAATTGTCCCTGTGGGGGAATGACCTCGAGCAGAGGCTGATTTTTGCCTCACCCTCTATTCAGATTCTTTGCAAACCAACTTTGCCAAAGATTAAAAAATTCCACACAACCGATTATCTGGAGCTGGGAAGGGGACATAAGTGATGCTTTCGTAGAATTCTGCAAGGTCTTTTACGATTACTTCTGTTGCCAGGGGTTGACGTATGTACACATGCAATCTTGGACCCATGAGGACCATTCTGGACCCCAGATCCAGGCTTGCAGAAGGCACCTGAGTCACCAACCACCTGAACATTCCCGATCCGTGAACCAGAAGAGGGGAACCCTCCCTTGCAAGGTGATACATGCTTGTGCCAACCCAATGGCTTCCCTCGCGGTGGCCAGGATGAGTGGTTTGCTTCTTGTAGCCACTCTCCTGTCCCCAAAGGAGCCCTGCCCACTCCCTGGTCTCTCACTCGATGGGGCGCATTAATAGCACTGGCCCAGATTTGCCTCCTAGAGGTCAGCTGGAGCTTTTCCAGGCCTGGCCCAGCTCACGGTGCAGGAATTCGTGCGGGTCCTTCACGTGAGAGGGAAGCTTGTGTGTGTGTGTGTGTGTGCGTGCGTGCGCACACCCAAGCACACCTTGAGTCCCCAGCCTCTGCCGGTTCTCCACCTGCCTGATACAGACACCTAGCCCTGAAGGGACCTGGAGAACCTGGGGTGATCAGGAGAGGCCCTGGGTCGGGTGCTAGGGAATCAGGATCTTGCCAGCGTTCTGTGTCTTCAGCAAATCACGTCGCCCCTCGGCCACACATGGCTCCCTAACCTACTTGCAGTTCCTTACAGGGCCGTGGGCGCCATGGTTACAGAACCGTCTCTGGTAGCTTGTTTTGCAGCATTATTGTCCAATAGAGTACTGATACCCAACAGCCCAATCGCTATTACTATTTGTTCACTCAACCAATATTTATTGAGCACTTAACTCAAGCTGAGTATCTCCCAGGGACCCCAGCCAGTGAAGGGGGCCTTGGGTTGTGAAAAGTTGTTGTGTTCTCCTCCCCAAAGTTACTGTTCCCCAGTCCACAGGATGGGTTAGAATTCACGGTTACTTACAAACATGCATTTGTTTTTATGTAGGTGGGTGGGTGAGAGAAAGGGAGATGTTGGCGAGACTGGGTCCCCGAGAGACTGCTCAGTTCCTGGAATGGACTCCAGAATAAGTCCCTGGACCCACTGAGGGGAGCCAGGCCCTAAGTTAGGAGACACCACCAGGTACTCTCCCCAGCCTGGGAGGCATCACCTGCGTGAGCCACCTGTGGTTTGGAACCATTAGGGAACATTTTAAATATGTAGTACAGAGCACATGTCCTGTTTGCGTTTAGGAAAAAGGAATGTTCCATAGACGACAGTTCTTAGGAAAAGTCTTCATGAAGAAGACAGGGTTTGACTCGGTTGATATTGATCTTGATTATATTTACATATTATAGTGATTTATAGTTCATGTCATCTTAGGGATATTAATCCTGCTACTGCTTCTGTCATTTCTTGGGTCCCTACCATGTGCCAGGCGTGCACAAAACACTTCACATACATTCTCTTATTTGATTCCAACAACAGTCCTGGCAATAGTAGGCAGGTAGTCTTTGTATCTCCATTTATAGAGGACACTGAAGCCCAGAGAGGTTAAGTGGCGAGTCCACGGTCACACAGCTACCAAGTGGCAGAATCGGGAGTCAGTCTAAGTCCACCCGCCTCTAGACCATGACACTGTACTGCTTCTGCATGTTCCTGGTGAGACGCCAAGTTTCAGGGAAGCTACATGATTTCCCCAAGGTCAGTTGACTAGCTAGTAGCCCAGCCAGTTTGGTCCAATCTTCTGAATCGATTTTGTTTTAGGTTAGTGTTTAAAGTTAGGGGCCAGAACATAAACTCAAATAAATCCGTTCAGCTCCTCAGGGCGATGGATGACTCAGGGAGGAGGCGAGGCCTGCTGCAGGTGAGGAACGAGCCCATTATTTGGTTGGCGATTTCATCACTTACATCAGCGAGTGGAGACAGCTGGGCCCAATATTTATTTTCAATCGAGTGTATCAAAACAAGGCTGGGAAGCCATTTTGTGCTGCTGGGGGTAAGTTAAGCAAATGGCAAGAAGAACAGTCTTGTTGTGCAGGAGCTTTGCTTTCTGAGCGAATCCATCTGGACTCCTCCCCTGCAGCTGTGGGGCATTTAGCTCATTTGCTCTTGGCTCCTTCCAGAAGGCTCCCGCTGGCCGGCTCTGACCAGCCTGTTTCTCCCTCACATCCTTCCAGCTCCTGTATCTCCCACTCCCCGGGACAGGGACCAGGACACACCCCTCCACGGATGGCACGGTTACGGCCAGAAGGACCCTGCTCACCCCTGCCCGACAGCAGACCATTTTCCTCTGAGGACGTTCTCTTGTCTAAAGAGATGTTCTTACTGAATCTAAAAGGAAAAGGGATTCTCAAGGCTGTCTACTCTAAGAGTCTTCCAGTGGCCACTTCTCTCATTAATCTTGTTTTTCGTGTATTTATTCAACAAATATAACATATTTATAATGTATGTGTTGAGACAGATCAGTAAGCCGATGCCTGGCAGGCATAATACCCGACACGGGGCTGCCATGATGAAGGAAACAGGGACGGTTCCCTTTATACTCACGTAGGCAACACAGGGAGGGAAACACGCACTAAACGAATTACAGTAAAAATAAAAATGTGGTCCCAACATGTGTTTACGCCATCAGGCACGCAAAGGAGCTCTTGAGGGTGTGAGACAGGTAGACCTCGCCTGCTCTTGAACCTGAGCTGAGGAAGACAGGTCGCAGGTGGGAGGAGGGGCAGGAGGAAGCTCAGGCACAGGCACCGGCCGGGGAAGGCTGTAAGGTGGAGAGAAGAGCTTTCCGGGCCAGTGGATCGTGAGCAAGCCCGTGGGGCTGGAACACGGCGGGGAGAGAAATGGTCGTGGAGAAGAGGGAGGGGAGCTCGCAGGTGTAGAAATTTATGACGCTGGGTCCTGAGAGTTTTGGGGATCAAGTTCACAAGGAAAGTGCACGAAGTCCTGGGCGGTGAGAAGGCGTCCACTAGAGGTAAGTGGTCAGTGAAGCGCGCTAGGAAGTCCAAGGTCAGTGGAAGGTGGCGGTCCTTGGGCCCAAACACCTGCGTGGGAGACAGGATAGTCTCCAGGGTTTACTGACCATGGGCTGTGAGCAGGTCCTCTGCCTCTGGTCCCTGGTTCCCTCACCTCCATCAGCGCAGAGGATCGCACCCACCCTGCCCCCTCCTGGGGAAGGAAGCTCGGGGAGGACGTGGGCGAGCGTGCAGAGCTGTGCTGTGCCACCAGAGAGGGGGCTAGAGGCAGCGGGCGGCTGAGCGGAGAGGTCACCCCCACTGGGGACGGCGGGGAAGAGGCACTCGAGTGGGTGTTGGCAGGGTAAGTGGTAACAAGGCACATGGGGACAGGAGGTGTCCTGGGCACGGCCGGCGGTGAGGTCAGGAGAGGAATTTCCAGGACCTCGGCCTTCTGCCTACGCCCTTCAGTGCCCGGGTTTCTGTTCTCAGTCCTGGAGACGCCAATGTCTGTCTAGAGGGCGGGTAATGAAAGCAGCTGCTCACTTTCTTACTTAAAAAGCAAAACGGGGGCACCTGGGGGGCTCGGTCAGTTAAACATCCATCTCTTAATCTTGGCTCAGGTCGTGATCTCACAGTCTGTGAGTTCTAGCCTCGCATCAGGCTGTACGCTGATGACGTGAGCCTCCTTGGGATTCTGTCCCTCCTCTCTCTGCCCCTCTCCCGCTTATGCACTTTCCCTCTCTGTCTCTGTCTCTCTCAAAAATGAACCTAAGAAAAATTTTAAAAAGCAGAATCCTCACATGTAGGGGCTCCCCATGCTTGCAGCTGCTCCTCCAGGCTTCTGGGGCTCTGGCTGGTGCACAGTGAGAGGTGAAGTGGTCCTCCCAGGCCCGACCCGGCCCCCACCTGGGTGACGCAGGGCTGGCCGCTGGGGCTGGGGTGTTCTGCTCCATTTCTCCCTGAACCAGCCCCTCGGTGCCCCAGGAGCCCCGTCCCACTTCCCTGATCATGCTGTTCGAAGAGCAGAAAGAAGCCATTCTCCATGGCTTCCTGTTGGATTTCTTCCCTGTTCTGAGGTCTTGCTTTCTTTCCCCTTCTGTACTTTTTTTTTTTTTAATGTTTATTTATTTTGAGAGTGATAAAGAGAGAGAGAGAGAAGGAATCCCAAGTAGGCTCTGCATTATCAGCACAGAGCACGACTCGGGGCTCGAACCCACAGTCCATGAGATCATGGCCGGAGCAGAAACCAAGAGTTGGATGCTTAACTGAGCCACCTGGGCACCCGTCTTCTGTACTTTTCTAAGAGCCCACATAGAATAGCTGTTAAGATCATCGACTGTGGAGGCTCACCGACTGGGTCCAAATCCTGACTTTGTCACAAGCTTGCTGTGTCGGCTTGGGAGGCCACCCTCTCTGTGCCTCAGTTTCCCATATGTAGTATGGAGATATAACTACCTTTCTCACCAGGATGTTGTGGATTTTTTTAATTAAAAATTTATTTTTAATATTTCGTTTTGAGAGAGAGGGAGAGCACGAGTGTGAGATAGGCAGAGAGAAAGAGGGAGACACAGAATCTGAAGCAGGCTCCAGGCTCTGAGCTGTCAGCACAGAGCCCAACGTGGGGCTCGAACCCACAAGCTGTGAGATCATGAGCTGAGCCAAAGTTGGGCGCTTAACTGACTGAGCCGCCCAGGTGCCCCAGGTTGTTGTAGATTTAACATGTAATTTACGGAAAGCCCTCAGAACCGAGGCTGACAGACAGGAAGCACTTTCAGATACCATAGTGGCCGGCATGTGTTTTCTGCCAAATGTGACTCATCACCTGTCCATTTGGGCAAAGGTCCCTCCATCCCAGGTAGTTCCCCGAGTTACAAAATCCCTCTCTCTGCCTTCTATATTGAAGAACAGTGAAAAAAGGAAAGGAAAAACCCTTAACTAGCCCAGGTTGGGGTACTTAGCATCCCTTGGGAAAGCAGGCCTTGGGTGGGCTCTGACCTCAGCCCCCACTGCTGCTCTCGTTGGGCCTGAGCACAGTTGAGTCAGGATGGACTTTTGAGGAAGAAATGAATGAAGACTTCGGGAGCGCAGTGGGAAAATAGATGAAGGGCCAACCCTTGTGTGCCAAGGACAAGGTTCCTCTCCATCAGATCATGGAGCATCCGCTGCCGGCTTCTTCCCTCCCTCCCCTTCCATCTCACCATGTCCAAACCCGTTCCCTAACCCACCGCCAGTTTCTAGCGCATCTTGGAGTGTTCCTCATTCTTTGAAGATCTAGATGGTGAGCCATAAAGGGCAAACTGTCTGCTTGTGGGCGACCCTCTATGCTGTGCCCAGGGGACATCTTGACCCCTGACAAAGTGAATCATATGGAACTGTAGCTGTGTGATAACCATAAAGTGTCCACCACAAGAATGCTGTATGTATATAAAGAGGGCATTGTTCTCAAAACCAGGGTTTTTCCAGTTTACCAAAAAAAGGAAGAATTGAGCAAGGTATTTTCCCACAACAGGAGGCTGGAGAATTGCCTCGGAGGTCCCCACCCACCCCCCCAAGCAACCCAGACAGAGTAGGGCTCATGTTCTCTCTGATGTAACATATGGAGCCTCTGTTTTGGGCCAGAACTTCTTGATCCATCATCAAAGAATCATAGTTAATATATAATTATTTTGACTTTCAAACTTGATACATCCCATTGATTAAGTACCTACTGCATTAGAGTCATTGGGCTAAATGCTTTACCTGCCTTATTGCGTTTCATCTTCATGAGAACCATATGAGGTAGGTATTTTTCTCTCCCTTTTGTGGATAAGAAAGGAAAAATTCATATTGAATGATGGGAAAATAGGGGATTCTGGTTTTTGATCCCATCCTTTGGATGGAGACATCACAGATGTCAATAGATATAGGTTTTCTAAGGAATTTTGGGTGTGTCTGTCACTAGGGACCCGAGTCCTGTAGCCGAGAGTTAATGACACCCCCCCTTAACTTCACTGCTTGGGCCCCACGGGAAGGCTTGTCCACACCTCTCCTAATGGATGGCTCCCCAAATGGATGGCTAAGGTGAGAAACTCACAGGGTGTCCTCACCCTGACATCATGACCCTTGGGACATAGGTCCCTTCAGTATAGCTGTCAGGACTGAACTGGAAAGCCTCTCAGTTCTGGCTGAGGACAGCTAGTGAGAGAGGAAATCCAAGTTTATAGTCAAACTCTGTTAACTGTTAAGGTCAGTTTTCATTAAGGAGTGCGCTTGGGACTAACACCCACGGAAGGGAAAGGAAGGAAAGGGAAGGCTGGAGAGAGAATCTGAGCTATGAAGCAGCCCCAGGTGACCTTGACTAACCCCATGGAGAGCTCTGAGCCTTAAATGGTTTTTCCAGGTTGTCCTGAATTGGGGCAAGATGTTTGACTTTATACCCTAGTATGAACTATTCATTGATGTGGGTCATGCTGGGGAGCAGGCCACACATCTTTGGTGAGGTCACTCTGTTCAGCTGAAACAATCCTGTTGTGGTTATTTACCGTTAAATTTAAAATCACTAAAATTTAATAAAATCGGAAATTCCATTCCTCAGTGGTGCTAACACCATTTCAGGTTCTCAGTAGCCGCAGGTAGCTCCTGGTTACCAGATCGAACAGCACAGATAGAGGACATTTCCATCACTGCAGAATGTTCTGTTGGATAAGTCCCATTTATGGAAGATCGACTTTAGCGTTTGTGAGAGATGGTCTGTTTCCCACGTTCCCCAACTCTTAGGGTTTTGTCCTTTAGGAATAAAAACCTGGGGTGTTTAACCAAGGAAACTTATCCTTCATTAGCCCTGAGCCCTTGTTTTTGTTTCCCACCGGCCTCACAGACTTCTTGGAAACTCTGTGTTCGAATCAGCAAATGAATTGAAGGAAAAAGTAGCATAAATTTTGGGCTCATGTTTCTGAGCTTTCTTTCCTTCTTGGAGTCTTGGTTCCCGTGCTCTCACTAAGTAGTCTTCCAACAGCTTTAAATAGTTATTTTTAAGAAGTACATTCTATCCCGATTTTGCTTTATTCTTGGCAAGAGTGTTGTTTGGCCACGAACTAGCTTGTCCTTGGCTGGATTTGCCATCTACCGCCTTTATTTATTGGTTTGGTTTAGTTTGGTTCAAGTTTTTATTCAAATCCTAGGCAGCTGACATGTAGGGGGATATGGGTTCAGGAGTAGAAATCAGTGATGCATCCCTTACATACAACACCCAGTGCTTATCCCAACAAGTGCCTTCCTCAGTGCCCATCGCCCATCTAGCCTGTCTCCCACCCACCTCACTCCATCCACCCTCAATTTGTTCTCTACAGTTAAGCATCTCTTATGATTTGCTTCCCTCTCTTCTGTTTCAAACTTTTTTAATGTTTTATTTATTTTTGAGAGAGAGATAGAGACAGCATGAGCAGAAGAGGGTCAGAGAGAGAGGGAGACATAAAATCTGAAGACAGGCTCCAGGCTCTGAGCTGTCAGCACAGAGCCCGATGCGGGGTTCAAACCCACAAACTGTGAGATCATGACCTGAGCCAAAGTCGGACGCTTAACCGACTGAGCCACCCAGGTACCCCCCCCCTTCTGTTTTATACCCCAGTTTGGTTACCATGGCATCCTTCAGCTGGTTCTCTTCTTCCTCTGTTGGCTCTGACTCTGTCTCTCTTGCTGGCCCTTATTACTGGAAGTTCCCTTCTCTGCTTTCTCTTTATCCTTTTCATTTCCTCCAGTTAAGATCATTTAACCCCATGATTTTCCCACATGTACATAGAAAGGTTCCCAAAGTTTATACTTTTAGACCATGGCAGGTGAGGATCTGCTGTGTGTTCCCATGGAATCCCATAATCTTCCAATTACAACATTCATCATGTATTAGTTATAAATAATCAGTAAATGATTTGGTGCTACAACATGGAATTTTGGTTTAGAATTGCTTAAAGTGGATCAGGATTTAACTGGGGACTCCATCATGACTGGCACCATTAAGATTCAAGAAGCTCTTGATAGGAGGCTGGGCACCTGGTGGAGCTGGATAATCTGCACATAATCACTGGATTGTGTGTAGAACTCTCTGGAGAAATGGCCAGGGTGGTTCTTCATTCGAGTCTAGTGTCTTCAGTGATAAAACCTTGATACTTGCCATCCTGCTCGCACCAGCCGTGTGTGGCTCTATATGTCTTTGGTTCTGTGACTGCCCGTGTACTGCTTATGGCCCGTGGGCGACTTGCTCCACTTCTGGAGTTAACATGTTGACAAGCTTGGAAATACTGTTTTGGCAGAATGTGGCTCAAGTGCTTTGTGAAAGGTCAAGGTTGGGACCAGTTGGTAATTGCCTGAGAGGCTTCATGGTGTTCCGGAAAGAGAAACTGAATGAAGAGGCGAAAGACCCGGGTCCAGGTCTGGGCTCTGCAGCTGAAAGCCCAGGCGAGCTTCCTCTTACCTTCTCACGTTCGTATCATTAATTTAGCTCTCGGCTCCGTTTCTGACGGACTAAGGCAGCATATGGTAGAAAGGAAAAGTATGGCCTTGGCAGAGGCCAGCCTCTTATTTTCTAGGGAAATAGTGGAGGATTGTCCTCTTGGTGAGAGAAGCCACAGAATCACACTGCAAGAAGAAAGTCTTTTTTTTTTTTTTTTTTTTTTTTTGCTGTCCATCAGGGAGGGTAGAGTATGTGCGTTCCGTAAGACCTCACCGAGAAGGTTACGTTCAGATGGATGAAGGGAGAACAGAGGAGCCATATCCATCCACCTGCAAAGGCAAGGCGGTAGCATGAGTAGCGTGTTTGGCAGATAGCAAGAAGGTAGGGAAGGGTGAGTGGGGAGACAGAAGAAGGAGCGGAAGCAGAGGTGAGCGGAGAGTTCGTAAAAGTGGAGCCTCCTAATAGAGGCCCTTGGAGGACACAGCGAAGACTTGGGTTGAGATGAGAAGACACTGGAAGGTTTTGAGCAGAGGACTGAGACGATTTGACTCCCTTCTCCTCACTCTGGCCTCTGAGTCAACAGTGGATCTGGGGACAGCATGGGAGGTGGGGAGTGTGTTCGGGGAGCGGTGACAGTTACTTGAGGTGGTCGGTAGCTGGCTGTTGGCATGGTGGTAACCACCAAGCTGGCGGGTCTCTGAGAGAGACAGCATTTGCTGGCCTGGTGGATGTGGGGAGAGAAAGAGAAGTGTCGAGAGAGGCCCAGCCCTTTTTATCTTGAAGAGCTGAAGGGACAGTTACCCTTCGTGGTGGTGGGCAAGATGGTAAGAGGAGCAGGCTGGGCCTGGGCGGTGGTCAGGAATTTGGTTTAGGACGTGCTAACTCTGAGGGTCAGTGAATGTCCAGTATTGACATAAATAGGACCCAACTCTGTGTGTGTGTGTGTGTGTGTGTGTGTGTGTGTGTGTATTTTTTATAACTTGACACATGTAAGAGAACTAAATTCAGGTTCCAGCTCTGTTTACCTGCATATTGCATATCTTGTGTCATTTCTGGCATGTTCCATATCTTTTCGGTGTCTCCATTTCCTCATCAGAAAAGTACCAATAATATGGTAGTAATGTTTTCTGCTCTTCCGTTAGACTTTTAGAGAATTAATAAAATATGTAGAAATATGGATAAAATGTGCATATTATTGCTAACTCATGAAAATTCTGGATTTAGTACTTTGAGTCATGAACGTTTTATGGGATGAAATGGTTTGTGTCCTTGCTAAAGCAAGAATTGAATTGCAGGGGGCGCCTGGGTGGCTCAATCAGTTGAGAGTCCAACCTTGGCTCAGGTCATGATCTCGCAGTTTGTGGGTTTGAGCCCTACATCAGGCTCTGTGCTGACAGCTCAGAGCCTGGAGCCTGCTTCAGATTCTGTGTATCCCTCTCTCTGTGCCTCTGGCCTGCTCGCTTGCTCTCTCTCTCTCTCTCTCTCTCTTCCTCTCTCCCCAAAACAAAGAAACATTAAAAAAACAAAAAATAAATAAAAGAAGAATTGAATCACAGGTACTAGGATGGGGTGCAGATGAAATCCCTGAACGAATGAGTCTGTTCAGCCCTTGGTTTTATATTCACATCTCAAAGCACTATTATTACTCATCACTACAGTACCGATTTCTAATTAGAGGATTTGCAAAGGTCTCTGGATATAGTTGTGGAATGGCGAGAATACTTGTGGACACTCTCACTGGACCCGGGCAAACAGAAGACATCGGATGGAGCTAACATCTGTCTTTTCTGACCCCGTTTCTGGACCGGGTGTGGCTAAAGGTCCGGAAACCTCGTATGTGGTTCACAAGCAAGGATTGCCAATGGATCTTGAAATAGAGAGCAGCCTCATGTGCACCTTGCAGTCGTAAGGACACACACTTCCAGGAAATATGTCACGTCTAAGGTGGTGAAAGTATTTACTTATTTATTTTCAATTACGAAATTATGAAACGTTCCAGACATGGAAAAAGTCAGGCTTCATGTTACAGACAAGCGTCTGTTCATTTTCTATATTTTAACACATGTTGATATTTCACTGGAGTCTATGCTTTGCTTTTTTGTTCTCTTGACAACTTTATTGAATTCTATTTTACACAAAATAGAATTCACACATTTCAAGTGTACAATTCAGTTATTTTCAGTAAGTTTACAGAGTGGTGCAACTGTCACCAGAAATCAGTCTCACAGCGTGTTAATCTCCCCAATTGTATTGCTCATTCCTGTTGTCTCTCCCAGTCTTAAGAAGCCACTAACCCACTCTTTGTCTCTGTAGAATTATCTCTTGTCACATATGGGATCACACAATAGGTGGCCTTATGCGCCTGGCTTATGCACTTAGCATAAGGTACTTATTTGTTTATTTATTTATTATTTTAGCATCATGTTTTTGAGGCTCGTCCATGCAATTCGTATGTGACGGCTCTTCTTCTTCTTTCTTCTTTCTTCTTCTGCTTCTTCTTCTTTGTGGCTGAGTACCCTTTTGTTGTATGGGTGGATATACCACATTTTGATTTTCTCCTGAGATACCTGGGCATGGGATTGCTGGCTTTTATGATAGTTTATGCTTTACTATTTGAGAAACTCTGCAAACAGTTTTCAAAGCAGTGGCACCACTTTATACGACCTCCTGCAATATGTGAAGTTTCCCATTTCTTCACATCCCAGCAGCGTGTGCTCATGTCTGCCTTTTTGATTACACCCATTCGAGTGTGTGTGAGTGTGATCTTATCATGGTTTTGGTTTGCATTTCTCTGAATACTAGTGACAGTGAACGTTTCTCATATGTGTACTAGCCACCTGTAAATCTTTTCAAAGATTTTTAATGTTTATTTGGTTTTAGAGAGAGAGAAAGACAGACAGACAAAGACAAAACATGAGTGGGAGAGGGGCAAAGAGAGAGGGAGACACAAAATACGAGGCAGGCTCCAGGCTTTGAGCTGTCAACACAGAGCCTGATGCAGGGCTCGAACCCATGAACCGTGAGATCACAACCTGAGCCAGTCAGATGCTTAACTGACTGAGCCACCCAGGCGCCCCACCACCTGTAAATCTTAATGGATGAAATGTCTGTTCCTATCATTTGCCCATTTTTTGATTGGTTTGTCTTTCTATTGTGTTACATGTATTCTTTATAAATTCTGTCTCTAAGTCCTTTCTTGGATTTGAATTTTGAAAATATTTACTCCTGGTCTGTTGGTTTATTTTCATTCTCTTAAGGATGCCTTTTAAACTGTGGAAAAAATTGAATTTTAATGACATCCAGTTTATATATTCTTTTATGGACCATGGTATTGTGTCCAAGAAATCTTTGCTGAGATTGATTCTCAAGGATTGTCCCCTATTTTTTTTTTTAATTTATGGCATTTAAGTCTGTGATCCATTTTGAGTGAATGCCTGTGTGTGGTGTGAGGTAAAGGACTATGTACATTTTCATGCACTGTTTGTTTAATTGTCCCAGCTCTGTTTGTCAAGTAGGTTATCTTTCCCCTGATGAATTTCCTTGGCACTTTTTTCCCCCCCAAATTCAGTAGACTGTGACTGTGAAGATTTATTTCTGGACCTGAATTCTGTTCCACCGATCTATCCGTATGCCCACATCACAGCATCTTCATAACTAGCTTTACAATAAGTTTTAAAAGTGGGAAGCGAAAGTCCTCCAACTTTGTTCTTTTTCAAGCTTGTATTGGTTATTCTAGGTGTTTTCTCAAGCGTCCACATTGTCAGGGTTAGCCTCATTTCTGTACCTGCAGTCCTGGAAATTCATTAGCAACACACACTCTCCAGTGATTCGGTTCTGAAAGCCAGCCATTCGCTAAACATGCCTATTTTAGAACATCTCCTGATCCACAAACTCTGTATCTCACGAGACTCTGCAAATCTCAGCTCATCGCTTTGTTCAGAGAGACTGTGATTTGCAAGTGCGGTTCTTTCTGCTTAGCAAGGAGTGACGGTGGCATCTTTGTATCAGTCACTATGAGTGACAGCTTCTTCCCTCCCCTTTGGAGGCCCTGTGATATTGACTTGAAGACCCTCACTTGGCGGTATTACATAGGAACCTTGTATTAACTGCTATGCTCATTGAGCCCCTTCTGTTTCACCCTGCGTGTCCTCTACAGGCTCTGGGAGGTGAGTCCTTCTCAACAGTGATCTGAGCCCTGAGGGGTCTTACCAAGGTCTCATTGCTGACATTACTATGCAGTCCCTAAGTTTGTAAGCAGATAGGTATTTATTTATTATTGATTTTTATTTTTTAATGTTACAAGGAAGTGGGCTGTAAGTTACAGAAGGAGGCATAAGCTTGTTAAGCCTTGGGTCCTTTAGACGTATGACTAGTGGTCATTAGACCAGTGATCATTTCAAGCGGAAACAAGGGGCTCATGGTCTGCCGTAAGGATATTTCTCATGCTATCAAGTTGTGACGGAAGATCAGTGTGGTTCCTTCTCGGGCTGTTTAGCTGAGAAAGGGAGAAATCCTTCATAAACACATGATTTAGGTTGGCTGTTGTGGGCTCATTTTCTGTGTGTCTTGGGCTCATGTGCGTCAAAACCAAAGCCTCTACCAGGCTGAGTCCCTGCTTCCTGAATGTTCGCTCACTACAGCCCTTGTTCTTGCACCTGTCTTGATAAAAGGTGGCATTTCCCTAAGGATGTTTAAAAAAATTTTTTTAATGTTTATGTATTTTTGAGAAAGAGAGATAGAGCGTGAGTGGGGGAGGGGCAGAGAGAGAGGGAGACACAGAATCTGAAGCAGGCTCCAGGCTCCGAGCTGTCAGCACAGAGCCTGATATGGGGCTCAAACTCATGAACTGTGAGATCATGACCTGGGCCGATGTCGGACGCCCAACCGACTGAGCCACCCAGGCGCCCCAAGGATGTTTTAGAACTCAGTGGTCACTGAGGGGCACTTTCAATATGGGAGACAGTAGATTTAAGAGGAGCTCTAGAGAGGAGAACCTATCGACCACGCAGTGGCTGGCTGTCTTTCACTGACATTCTCAGCCTCAAAATGAAATCCTGGCTCTCAAGCAGCTTCTCTTAAAGACTTATAACAAAGGAAAAAAACATAATTACTTGCATCAGAACTTCCTGAAACTCTCTCCCATCCTTTTTTTTGCCTTCTTCTCCTTCCCCTGATCCAATCAGCCAACCCCCTTCTCAGGAAAAGGAGAAGTACACTGTATAATGTATACCCTTCAAACTGCTGCCTCACAAGGTCTAGAGACCAGTGAGCACTTCTGATGGGGGATTTTCCCAAGATTCTGGAAAACGGACAGACGTCTGCTACAGAGTGCAAGATCGTGTTAGGTGCTTACTGTTACAGACTTCAGGAGCCGTTCCAACGGTTCCACTCACTTGTTAGGCCCTTGGCTGGGGAGACGGCATCAAGGTTGCCAGAGAGGAAAGACGTCATAAGGATCTGCATGGCCCAGCTGTGCCTGATCACAAAACCAAACAAATAAAAGCCATCAGAAGGCACGAGATACATACAGGAAATCTTCTTCTCCCAGAAAGCTGTTTGGATTCAAAATCATAAAGAAAATAAAAATGAATCAAGGGAAACTTTAAAAGTAGACCCTGTGACATTTTAAAACAATATTCTTTTCTTTTAGTGTTTTATTTATTTTTGAGAGAGAGAGAGGGAGATACAGAATCTGAAACAGGCTCCAGGCTTTGAGCTAGCTGTCAGCACAGAGCCTGACACAGGGCCTGAACCCACAAACTGTGAAATCATGACCTGAGCTGAAGTCGGATGCTTAACCGACTGAGCCACCCAGGCGCCCCTTGAAACAATATTCTAAGTTGATCCAACAACCTAGCTCAAGAGAGCCTTGTCTCTCTGTAAATGGCCTCAGATGGGAGGTAGGAGATGTGGAGAGAAGCAGACACAGTTGACTCAAGAGCAGTGATTCACGCTCCGCTCCAGTCAGAGCACCTCTATGCCGCCTCCACCTGATCGGCCACCCGTCAGAGCAATCAGCCCCACGGTGGGCGGCCCTCGAGGTGAGACACAGTGTTTCAGGACCTGGGAGAGTGTAGGTGTGGTGGGTGCTCAGGGACAGAGCTGGGGATGCTGAGGCCAGAGAAGGACGGCGTGCGGGCTGGTTGGATTGTGTTCGATCGTTGGTGCGCCTGCTCTGTTTGCAGGTGCAGAGCCCCCATGCAGTGTACGTGGGTCTTCAGTCATCCTAGACTCTGCAGAGCTCTGTGTATTTGAAGGGGAAACGAGAGGGAGGGAGGGAGGAGGGAAGGAAGGCCACACACGACTAAACCAAAGCAGGCTTGGTTCAAACAGCCTGAAAAGTTAAATCTACATTTGGAAGATTGAAATGTCAGTGGAAGAACAAGGTGACCTAGAAAAATGCCCTGAAAGAAAAGAAGAAAGCTCAAGTGAATTAAGCCCCTTCTTTGCAGATGGGTTTGTCTCTGTGAGGGTAGAAAGAGGCTTGGTTGGGGGAGGGGGTGCCGGACAGAGACTGCTGCCCCTTCTTCCTGTTGCAGACAGGTGTCTTCTGGTTGCGGGAGCCGCGGTGGTGCGATTCTGCACTGACAGCTCCTCTCAGGATGCGTCCTGAGCCACCTCCTCCCCTGAGACTTTGTGCCTTCAGAATCAGCCCCCACACCCCTCCCCGCCCCGCTATGCTCTGCCCTTGACCGCACTCACCCAGCTGGCATGGAGAACGGGAGCCGGCCGCTTGCATCAGAAAGGAGAATTTTGCCCGCGGGACTTAACGAGGGGCCAGGTTGGCGCTGCAGCATATCTCCCTGTCCGAGGCCGCACCTGTCCTGCTGTGCAGGTAGCTCTTCCAGGGCCAGACCATGAAGGTCTCTCTGCATAAGTGTCTCTTGGGGTGCTCCTGCCTGCCTGGGTGCTGTACGGTGGAGCAGCCCCCTTCGGCCAGGTGGTAGGCCCAGCACGGGGAGTTTAGGGATGGGTTTTCAGTTGCCAGGGTGGAATTCTAAAGCCAGTGTGTGCGACGTCTTGAAGCACATGCTTATTTTTTTTAGCAACTCATGGGAAGGCGACGTGTTCGAGGGGTTGAAAGCACGAGCTGTGGAGTCAGACCGTCTCATCGCCCAGTAGCTGCACGACTCGGGGCAGCTTAGCTCAGCTTTCAAGCCAAGTTGCCCCTTTTGTAAAATGGGAAGAGAGTAGTGTCCACGTGCAAGGCTGTTGGGGATCCCGATGGGCCAATGCTGGTCACGTCCCTAGCACGGTGCCCGCACATACAAAGCATGTGTATGCACAGGACTCCAGAGCTGTGGGTTCTACCTGTTAACTATTGATGGTGAGCCCTCTCGCTCTATAGGAGCCGCTCACCGACAGCGCCAGGGCACCTTCTCACCTGACACAGCGAGGTCTATGCAGACGGCACTGCAGAGTCACGCAAGAGCTCACTGGTTCGTGTCTGCCCCCAGCCCCGCGGGGCCAGTTGGGTACGCTATGGGGGGCACACTTGGGAGTCCCGTGCTGTCCCCACAAGCAGTCGGGGGTTTGCAAATCTTCATCTTCAAGGTCTTAGCCCTGGCCCCGTTCTCTGCCACCCCCTTGGCCATGTTTGCTCTGCTACCTATGCTGGACACTTAATTGGGAAGTAGCTGGGACTCAGCCTCTGGAATTGGGGGCTAAAGCAAAAAAAGGGAAAACGGTTAGTTAGAAGAACTCAATGAATATTAAGGAAAATCTTCTCTGATTCAGTGGCAAAAGTGACATTTATGTGATGCTGTGGTCCAACCAATTACATGGCATATTGGAGCCCCTGAGTGTCACAGCGGACGGTACCCTTCGGTGTTGTGTTCCTTCTGGGGAATGCAGAGTCTTCTCTCAGAAGATGCTTTCTTGCAATGGCCTGTACACAAGCCACGGGCATGAAGTCGGAAGCCGCTTCACTGGCAGGACGTCAGACACCGCGCTGGAGATCGTGTTGAGGATGGGATCATTAGGTAGTCATGTTTCCATCCGTTCTATCAGACCCGGAGAAACTGGGGTCTGGGGCTCCCAGGATGCTGGATTCCCTACAGAGGTCACTGTCTCTGTGCTGTGCTTTAGTCTGATGCCACCAACACATGAGGTTTGGGAGACGAGGACCAGACAGAGGTCGCTTGTCCTCGGTTCCACTAGAAGCGTGTGCTGAACATACTGGGGACCACCATGCTGGCACTCTGAGCATGTGGGGGAGGGGGGCACACCTCTTCATCTTAGTGCTTTGTGTGACTGTGCTTCATCTGCTCTTACTTCATCATGTGCTTCCTGGGGGGCAGTAATGGACCAGGAACAAGGTTAGGTCATGTGTGTACAGCAGTAAGAACGGACAGTCTTTGTCCTCCATGAATCTTCCAGTCGATGGGGACTACAGACTCTAACTGGTTAATTACAGATATCAGAGCAGCCAAAAAATATCACATTTTGATTTGGTTTCCAGAAGGCTCGGATCTAAATCTGTGGCAAGTGTGTAAGTCATTAGTGACTGCCTATTCAGCCATATTCACGGCTCCATTTCATATCCCACCCCATTTTTCCTTTCTCTTTCATTTTCATGTTTAAATTAAGCTATCTTGTAAGCTGTCTTAAATCTCGCCTGGAACAAAGAAAGCTATATATTTAAAAGTAAATACATAGAAACTCAGTGAAAGCCCCTCGATGAGAGTGGCTCTAATTTCGCCTGGCTTTTGTCCCGTTGGATGGATAAATGGGGATAGGATGCAATGTTTCCTCGGCTGAAAGACAGATGGTGTGATTCTTATGTTCCAGCCAGCGCTGCCGGGTAGTGGCTGGATACCAATCCGGGAGAGAGAACGTGGCTGTCCTGTTCATTACTGATTCCTCAGCACGGAGTACACGCCTGGTGTATAATAGCTGCTCCGTTGATAGCTGTTGCATATTTAGTGCAGCAAGTGTTGTTCGGGGCATTATAATTTATAAAGCCCTTTGTCATCCTTCTCTCCTTTGATCCTCATAGTCGCTCCTATGAGGCCTGTATGAGGGTCGTGCTCGCTGCTGTAACATTGACTCCTGGAGCCTACAGTGGCTCAGGTAACAATGGAAGTTTGTTTCCTTTTTGTGCAAGGAGCGGTACAATGTGGATGCTCCTGCTTGGTGGTCGGTTTGACATCGTGTGGTCACTCTTCAGCCCCCAGCACCTCCCTGTCATCTGCGGCAAGCCCGCAGGAAGGGACACGGGTGGGGACATGGCCACTGCAAAGCTCTGACCTGAGCATGAGCACACTGCTTCTGCTCTCACTGCCCCCATGAGAATTAGTTTCATGGCTACGTGTTAGCACCAGGAGAGGCTGGACAAGGTGGGGCCAGAATGGGCAACCGTTTTCCAGTGAAGTCTCCGTATTTCAGAAGACAGGTGCATTTTAGGGTGGAGCCTGCCATCTCTGCCACAGGTTTCAGGGCCTGATGTTTACCAGAAAAATAACCGAATATGCTTGTAGATCTCTAAAGAGAAAGATGGGTTCCTGCACTTCAAAGCAGGATCGGCAAGGCTTTGACACCAAACAGGACAAATCAAGGCCGGGATACATGGAATCGTCTTATATCTGGCCACAGAGAGATCGTGCCCTATTCCTTATACAAAAAAAAAAAAAAAAAAAAAGGTATCACTTGTGCTCTGTGAACACAGGTTTAAGTCATTTCTCTGTTTAGGGCAGGCTCCTCGATGCTTCCATCCTCTTTGCCTTGCTCTTGAAGCTGGAACTCCTGATTTACCTTCGAGCCTCTACGATCTAGCCCCAAACACCATTCAGGCTTTAACTCTCATTATGTTCATTCACGCATCTGAACACATTGGGCACTGTTTTTGCTCTTCTACCTCATGGATCCCCTCTGCTCTCCTGGCATCTGCCTCCCCTTCTCCACCTGTTGAAATCCTGCTCATTCGTCACTGTGTACTGAAAATGCTACCATCTCCAAGGAGGCTTCTCTGATTTTCCAAGTCAGAATAAATGACGTCCACTCCTTCCTGTTACTCATCTGGTAGTTGGACTTCATGTTCTACTCCTCTGTTGCCCCTAATGGGCTGTAAACTTCATAGGGACAGGGCTGTCCAATTGAAAATATTTTTGGATGGCCCATCACATATGCCACCTGCTTCCCATTTGGGCAGATTGCATTGGGCATTGTTCCATTTGAGCTGGTCAGTTCTCCTCTTTCCTTGTCGGGGCATAAATTGATCAGGTGTGACTGAATGGATCAGCTGCCTGGCTAGAAGGACCCTTCCTCTCCATTCATTCGAGGCTTTGATGAGATTGTGGACAAGTGCAGACTCCATGTCCTAGCTCAGCGCCCCTCAGACTATTGTGCTTACAGATCACGTGGGGATCTTGTTAACATGCGGGCTCTGACTTATCAGGCTCTGGGGTGGGGCTCAGCTGAGATTGTGCATTTCTGAAGAGCTCTCAGGTGATGCAGACCACACGTTGCATTGCGAGAACTTTTGTTTGGTGCAGGATTTGCTTCAAAGTAATTTACAAGATAGTCTTTGAATGTGACCCAATGTTTTACTTTCCTGATGGGTTTTTAATCCCAGCTGCTTTTACTAGGGATGTGCAGGTCTGGTTAAAAAGGAAGATTCAGCCCAGTTCGGTGTTGGCTTCAGCCTTCCGCAGGGCTCACACAATAGACTGGCAGTCGTAACAACTTTCCGACAGTGGACAAGATTTATTAATGACTTAGTCTGCAGCCCGCATGTTACAAACAGTAACTCACGTTAACGCACACACTGCTGTCTGCACCACCCCGGTTACTACTTCCATGTTCCACATAAGGAAACCAAAACTGAACGAAAGTTGGGAGGAACACCAAGTGTCAGAGCCGGGAATTGAACACACTTGTCTTTGATTGTGGAGCCTTGAGTTCTTACAAGGACTATCCTGCCTTTGCCATCTCATCCCCTTCTGCAGATGTTTGTTTGATTTATTCCATTACGTTCTCTCTCTCATGCATGCGTGTGCGCGTGCGTGCGCGCACACACACACACACATACACACCATCCCCACAACAAACAGCCTCAGACAGATGCTTGGATGCTCCGTCCAGATGCCTGGTGTCGAGGTGGAATAAATACCTGGATAAAGAATCCTTCTCCGCCAGATGCCCTGTGTCTCTCCCGCCCTCCCTGGATATTTTGATTATAAACTGCGATCCTCCTGGATGGCTCCCTGCAGACTTTATGGACCATTCTCACCTTTGCTTCTCAAGGTTCAGAAACCAGTTGGTCACTTTAGCCAGAGTTAATTGCCACACAGAGTGATTCTCTGCTACTTGAGCATCTTCAAGCACTAAATCACCCCTGGGGTTCCTGTTCCGTCAGGGATGTTTCCTACCTGGGCTGGCGTCATTCAACATTAAATCACCCCTCTCCTTGGGAGTAGTTTTCTCACATTTAATGGAGAGACCCAAGTAGGAAAGAAAAAAGCATCGTGAGTGGTTTCATCATTTGTCCTGCTAATAATTATTCAGCATCTTATGATTTAAAATTTTTTAATGTTTATTTATTTTTAAGAGACAGAGAGAGAGCGCGCACACAAGCAGGGGAGGGGCAGAGAGAGAGGGAGACACAGAATTTGAAGGAGGCTCTAGGCCCTGGGCTGTCAGCACAGAGCCCAATGCGGGGCCCAAAACCCACGAATCATGAGATCATGACCTGAGCCAAAGCCGGACACTTAACTAATTGAGCCACCCAGGCGCCTCAGCCCAACATCTTATGATTTTAAATCAAGAAGATGGTGGTAACAATAAGGAAAATAATGGGAGCTCTAATAATCAAAGCAGCATCTTGTTATTTATAATCACCAACAATTACTTCCATGTTGTTGGATGTTGCTTATTATTATCTTGCAGTGAACCCAGAGAAGTTATGTGGGCAGGGCTCAGTTAGGCAGCCACCCCAATGCAGGTCCTGGGGAGCTCCAGCCTTTCGTTCATCCCGTCCCCATGTCATACCTATTAAAGCGCCACGCTTGGCATGAAGAAGCCAGGTCTGAATTCCAGCTCTCCCACATACTGGTTGTGAGAGCTTAAGGTGCAACATCGAACCTCTCTGCACTCAACTTCCGCATCTGGAAAATGGGGAAAGCACATACGATTATTTGCCTGGATGAAATAGATATAAGAAAGAGATATAAAACGTATGGAACATAGTAGCAAAAAAAAAAAAAGCAGCCAGCCTGACTAGCAGGTGGCCGTCTGTCAGGCATGCCATCCTCACCAGCAGATGAAGTAGGGAGTCACACTTATTGCTGGAACTTGGACACCCACCCGTGAATGGAACTTCAGCCTCCCCATCTGTAGGCTCCATCCTGAAGATGATCTGTTTGGGTAGCAAACCACAGGCTTTTAAGTGGGATTTTTGACTCCCGCGCACCTATTGTCAGTGATCTTTGCAGGGTGGGGGAAGGGTGGGCACCCTCATCTGACACCCTCATGTCCCTCCTTCAGTGACTTTTGTCTCCGTCCTGAGCCCCTTCCCCGGGTGGCACTTCCGCTCACACTCCCCACTCCCACCAGGCTGCTCGGCTCGCTCTCTCCTCCGTGCGCCTGGCCCCCCGGTGCCCTATGCTCTGCTCACACATGACCTGCCATCCTCTCTTGCCGACCCTCTCTGCCGTCTGAAAATCTCCTCAGCTCCTGACGCTCAGATCAGATGTCTTGTCCACCAGGTCTTCTTTGCATCTGTCTTCAGAAATGATCCTGTTTTGTTTTTGTTTTGTTTTGTTCTTTTTCCTTTTCATTTCCTTTGCTCTGGGAGGTGACAGCTTGGTTGCCATCACAGGACCTGGATGTTATGCGTATGCTGGAATTAAGGCAGCACAAGCCTGATGGGCTCCCGAGGGACGCACAGCAGGAGGGGAGGGGACTTTCTGAGATTCGAAGGCATTGTTCTGTGATTCCGGACTTGATGTCCTGCCGAGGCCATCTTAGAGCTGGTCCTAATCTGCCAGGATGGCTCCCTGACTTGGAAATGATGATGGTGTAATGAGATGGAGGTGTCAGGGCGACCTTTGCAGAGAAATGAGGGGGAGGTCAGAGGGCTCGGAGAGATGGGGATAATAGACTGGATTTATCGTGGGAGACCGGGCGCTCTCTCCATGACTGTGCTCCCTGGGAGCACAAAGGGCATGTTTTTCATGTAACAATGAAGAGTATTCTGCTGAGGGGGTCACAGAGCCTGAAAAGCTTAGGGTCATTTACGGGCTACGGTTGACAGTAATGAATGATGCCCTGGAATTTGGCTTGATAGGTTCTAGACTAGCAGGAGCCAGATGTCAACCCCGGACTATGAAATTCAGAGGGACATAATTATTCTAAGGGGACAGGCAGGTGAGAAGGGGAACCAGCGTGCAGGGTGCCTTGGACTTAAGGGATAGCAGTGGCTACTCGACCGCGGTGATCTGAGGGGAGCAGGGATGAGCAGATAGCTTCCAACAGCGTAGCTTGACTTGTGTAACTGGAAAAAGAAATCAAGAGCTGATGAAGAGAGGGCTGAAGCTAGCCATCACCACGGACAAACTGATGTGCCCCCAGTTTCTAGATCTGAGGCAGGTCTCAGACCCAGAGTCCATCGTTGGAGGGGGAGATGGAGTCCCCTCACGAAGAGAAGACACCTGAAAACGGTAGCAAGCCAGTGCAGTACAGTCCCTCCAGTGGGTCGCCAAGGGACTTGTGGCCACTTACTAGAGGAGGCAGGTGCTGGAGGAAGGGATCGGCCGGTTCTCTTCCCCTCTTACAGTCAGCGGCTGGCGGAGGATGAATGCCTGGGCCTGGTTACTAGACGGGTCAGCGTGAAAGATGGCGGTGTGAGCCACAGCATGCTGCTGCCTTACCCCAGCCCACTCACAGGGCCCCCACGTGACCACGGAACGGGAGTCCCTCCATTAGGCAGGGCTGTGGCAGCCAGTGCACTTGGTCGTGTAAGTTGGGTGGAGGAGAGGACAGCTGACATAAGAAATATACCCACACTCCGGACCAGCGGCCAAGAGCTGGATAGGAACCTGGGGGAGAGAGGCTCAGCGAGGGATATTCTGAACACGAGGATCTCTGGGCCTCTTTTTTTTTTTTAATAGTTTATTGTCAAGTTGGTTTCCATATAACACCCAGTGCTCGTTTCCACAAGTGTCCTCCTCCATGCCCACCACCCTCCTTCCCCTCCCCCCCACACCCATCAGTCCTCAGTTCTCAATATTCAAGAGTCTCTCATGGTTTGCCTCCCTCCCTCTCCCCCACTGTTTCCCTCCTTCTTCTCCCCCATGGTCCTCTGTTAAGTTCCTCCTAATCCTCCTATACGTCCAAACATATGGTATTTGTTCTTCTCTGTCTGACTTATTTCGCTCAGCATAACACCCTCAAGGTCCATCCATGTTGCTACACATGGCCAGATTTCATTGTTTCTCATTGCCATGTAGTATTCCATGGTATAGATAAACCACATCTTCTTGATCCATTCATCTGTTGATGGACACTTAGGCTCTTTCCATGTTTTAGCTATTGTGGAGAGTGCTGCTATGAACATTGGGGTACAGGTGCTCCTATGCATCAGCATTTCTGGATCCCTTGGGTAAATTCCTAGCAGTGCTATTGCTGGGTCATAGGGGAGTTCTATTGTTAGTTTCTTGAGGAACCTCCACACTGTTTTCCAGAGGGGCTGTACCAGTTTACATTCCCACCAACAGTGTAGGAGGGTGCCCGTTTCTCCACATCCTCGCCAGCATCTAGAGTTCTCTGATTGGCTCATTTTAGCCACTCTGACTGGTGTGAGATGGTATCTCAGTGTGGTTTTGATTTGTTTTTTTTTTTAATTTTTTAAATGTTTTTTATTTATTTCTAGGAGAGAGAGAGAGAGAGAGACAGCATGAGCAGGGAGGGTCAGAGAGAGAGGGAGTCACAGACTGAAACAGGCTCCAGGCTCTGAGCTGGCAGTCAGCACAGAGCCCGACGCGGGGCTCGAACCCACAAACCGCGAGACCATGACCCAAGCGAAAATCAGATGCTTAACCGACTAAGCCACCCAGGTGCCCCAGTGTGGTTTTGATTTGTATTTCCCTGATGAGGAGGGATGCTGAGCATCGTTTCATGTGTCTGTTGGCCATATGGATGTCCTCTTTGGAGAAGTGTCTGTTCATGTCTTCTGCCCATTTCTTCACTGGATTGTTTGTTTTTTGGGTGTGGAGTTTGGTGAGTTCCGTATAGATTTTGGATACTAAACCTTTATCTGATATGTCATTTGCAACTATCTTTTCCCATTCCATCAAGGGCATCCACATCAGGGAGGAATTCTACAAATCGGAGGGCTTTCCAGGGATGCCAGTGGCTCTCATCAGCTGCTCCAGCACATTTTATTTATGGCTATCTAGGATGTAGGCTATAGAATGTCAAAGAGACTTACGTCTGTTTTGTTCTTCACTAAAATGCTTTTCAAACAAAATAGACCTGGGTACATAGTAGATAGTCACTTATTCCTTGTCCAATGGTTGACTACAGTATGTGTGAATCACGTTCTTGCCACGTCTGAATTTTTCTCCTAGGATAGCTTCCTGGAAGAATTTGTAGTTAAGGATCTATTTTATTTTTTTATTTTTATTTTTTTGTATTTTATTCCTCAGTTACCTTTTTTTTTCTTACAAATAGTTTATTGTCAAATTAGTTTCCACATAACACCCAGTGCTCATCCCCACAAGTGCCCTCCACCATGCCCACCCCTCCCCCCACATCCACCAGTCCTCAGTTTTTGTCATCATTCAAGAGTCTCTCATGGTTTGCCTCTCCCCCTTTCCCCCACCATTTCCCCCTTCTTCTCCCCCTTGTTCCTCCGTCAAGTTCCTCCTAATCCTCCTACACGTGCAAACATATGATATTTGTCCTTCTCTGCCTGACTTATTTCGCTCAGCATAACACCCTCAAGGTCCATCCATGTTGCTACACAGGCCAGATTTCATTGTTTCTCATTGCCATGTAGTATTCCATGGTATAGATAAACCACATCTTCTTGATGTTAAGGATCTATTTTAAAGTTTACCATTTTATTTTAGTAAATTTGTTTCAAAATATTGATACATGTTTACCTGGCTATGGAGATGTTTCCAGAACTTCTTACGTACTGTACAACCGTGCCTGTGTGGCCTGGTACCGAGTTCCTAAGTCCTCGCTTTCCTCAGCAGCCCTGGTAAATATTTCCCAGCCGGATAGGTGGGAAAATGCCCCCCATGCTTTGTTATTACTTAGAAAACGGAACATTCACTAGCTCTTTGATTTTCTTCTGCCTCTTAATATTATTTATTCATTTTCCAATTAAGGATTCATCCATTTTTAATGAACTCTAAACAAAAATATCAAACACTGGTGTGAAGAATTTATTAGAGACATTTGGTTCAGTTTTATTGCTGTTCTTTACATTTTGCTGGCATTTCTGTTCTGTAGATGCTTTTTTATATTGTAAGATAGCACAGCCTTCAGTGCTGTGATTTGTGTCTTCTGTTGCTTTTATGCTGAGAAAGTTCTACCCTCTTCTATAGAGCAATAAATACTCTTGTGTTTGCACCTAGTTTCTTCATACATACAAATCATTAAACAGGATTTATTTTGCTGTCTATTGGTGAGAATCTAAATGTGATGTATTTTTTTTTGCAAAAGCCATTTTTTACGCTGTCTTCAATAATCTATTCCTCCCTATTTGCTATTCTTTCTTTATCATATATTCTTATTTATATGAGGTTCTGCTTCTGATCTATGTGCTCTGTGTCACTGATATTCTTGTCTAAACCGGAGTCAGTTACATGCTAATCGACTTAAAAATAACGGCTTTATTGAGATGTAATTCATGTATCATAAAATCCATCCTTTAAAAATGCACAATACAGTGTTTTTTATTATTCATCTGTCACCGCTATCTAATTTTAGAACACGTTCATCATCTGTAAAAGAAACCCTGTACCCATTAACAGCTACCTCCTATTTTCCTCTCCCACCCGACTCTGGAAACACTAATGCACTTTCCATCCCCCTGGATTTGCTGTTCTAGACCTTTCCTATAAATTAAGTCATGAAAGAGGTAACTTTTTGTGTCTGGCTTCTTTCACTTAAATATAATGTTTCAAGGCCCATTCATACTGTCACATATTATCAGCACTACATTCCTTGTTATTGCCAAATAAGAATCTATTGTGTTTGTTTATCCATTCACCGGTTAATGGAATTTGGTTCCTTTCTACCTTTTGACTATTATGAAGAATGCTGCTAGAACATTAGTGTACAAGTTTCTGCGTGTATATATTTATATGAATTGTCACGCCTTTTTCCCAAGTGGCTGAACCATTGTAATTCCCACCAATGATGTATGTTTCCCCTGGGTGCCTGGCGGGCTCAGCCGTCAGAGCATGTGACTTTTGACATTGGGGTTGTGAATTTGAACCCCGCATTGGGTAGAGATTACATAGCAATATAAACTCTTTAAAACAATAATTTAGAATATTTGCATATCTATTGAGCACCTTTTAAAAAATCTTAAATTTTCTCTGAAGTTAATTTCCGAACTCTTTTATGTTCTAATTCTTTAATGTATTTCGATATGTTCTTCTGTTCCTGCTATTTTTAACTGTGTTTACTTCGCTTATTATTGAAAATGATGTATTCAAACCTGTGGTTTTTCCTGCATGTGATTTTAGCCACACCTTTCTCATTTTTAAGATTTAAAATATTTGTAATTATCTTGCATTTTCTGTGTGTCTCAAATAATTTAGGAGAGCATTTTTCCTTTCAAGTGGGGGTGGCATAGGAGGTTGTTTAAAAATACATTTTAAAAAAATGACCAAGTGGAAAAAAGTACTTAAAGCATTTAGCACAGTGCCAGGCACACAGCCGGGTCACCATCAGTAGCTGAGCCCCTCATCGTCTCTTCCTTCCATAGCTCCATTCTTGGCAAACTTGTCTTCTCTTCTAGGCAAGCACAGTTGTCCACACAACCAACTATCTGGGCCATCCTGAAATTGGTGGGCTTTATTCATATAATTTGTAAACGCCAGGCATCCGTTTCTCTGTGTTTCTATTTCTCTGTGTTGCTTGCATTCGTGTTCTCTACGGTTGTAGGCCTTATCGATCTGAAGACTTAGGAAGCTGTTCTTTCCTTCTCCTCCTCCCTCCCCCCTCTCCTCCCCCCTCCCTGCCACTTTTTAAAAATTCTGTGGTTGTCTATTTTTTCTTTTGGATGTAACACTGCTCATGATCTAGAATTTTGTCATCCATCTCAAACGTTCACCGATTTCTCTCATTCATTTCTCTATCCTGAGATTATATCTGTTGCCTATTGTTTATGCTACTTAATTTATTGCATTCTTTTTTTTTATGTTTTATTTATTTCTAGGAGAGAGAGAGAGACAGGGTGAGCAGGGGAGGGTCAGAGAGAGAGGGAGTCACTGACTGAAACAGGCTCCAGGCTCTGAGCTGACAGTCAGCACAGAGCCCGACGTGGGGCTTGAACCCACGAACCGCGAGACCATGACCCAAGCGAAACTCGGACGCCCAACCGACTAAGCCACCCAGGTGCCCCTAATTTATTGCACTCTTCTTTCTGGTGTACTATCTGCAGGATTCATTTTAATTGTTGTCGTATTTTTAGTCTCATTGCAGTTTTTCCTTGCTGGAGTCTGGTCTTTTCATCTTTTCTAAGTGTTTTTTGTTTCTTTGTTTTGTTTTATGTCTCCTTGAATTTCTTTTCCAAATTTGTTGTCTTTTGAATATTACTGATGAAACCAAGTAAATATGTAGGAGTTAGGTATTGCTGGATAAAAAAAAAGAAAGAAAACAAGCACCGCGAAACTTAGTGACTTGTAACAATGTGTTGATTGTTCCTTCCTCTCCTGTAGGCTAGTTTGCTGGTTCTCCTGCTCCTGGCTTGGCCGGGTGTGGATGGTCTGGGACGGCCTCACACTTTGTGTGCCGGGTGGGGAACGTGCCAATGGGCCTCGGGCACATAATCTTCCAGCCCCCAGTTAAGCTAACCCAGCCTTCTGCATATGGCGGCCCCATGGTTCCACAGGGCAGCAAGAGAGGACAAGCACAGTTGCCCACACAAACCTCGGCTTGCACCACATTGGCCATGGTCTCATTGGTCAAAGTTGAGTCCAAGGCCAGCCCAGAGTTTCATATGAAAAAGCACTACCAAAGGGCAATGTGGAAGGGTGTGGAATAAATATGGCCATGTTGGGGCACTTCGGTGGCTCAGTTGATTTAGCATCCAACTCTTGGTTTTGGCTCAGGTCATGATCTCATGGTTCATGGGATCAAGCCCCACATCAGGCTCTGTACTGACATTGCAGAGCCTGCTTGGGATTCATTCTCTCTCTCTCTCTCTCTCTCTCTCTGTTCTTCCCCCACTCACACTCTCTCTCTTTCTGTCTCTAAATAAACAAACATTAAACATTTTAAAAAATACATGGCCATGTTTACAAACTCTTTGTGCTTAATATTTTATTTCTTATAACAAGTCACTTTGAGAGACATGCTCCTCTCCCAGTTTACTGGATTAATACTTCCATGATCATCTCTTTGAGTGTTCTTTTCATGGTGGTTTTAGGAGGTGTGGTGATTTTTTTTTTAAGGAAGAAAGTCTTTATAAGTGAAGTATTTATCCAATTATAACCTCCCCTATTTGCCTTACCTTCAGGCGATAGAGAACAGGTGTGTGGTCTTCTCTTCTTGCTCCCTAACTGCCAGTGGCTTCACTGCTTTGCTGCTTATACAGACATGTGCTTTGCTGCCATTTGTGATATCAGCTGAGCTTTACTTGATGTTAGTAAAAGTCCTGTAAGTCCTCTTTATTTAAAACTTTTTAAAAATGTTTTATTTCTGAGAGAGAGAGAGAGAGAGAGAGAGAGAGAACAGGGGAGGGTCAGAGAGAGAGGGAGACACAGAATCCAAAACAGGCTCCAGGCTCAGAGCTATCAGCACAGAGCCCGACATGGGGCTCAGACCCACGAACCTTGAGATCGTGACCCGAGCCAAAGACGGACGCTTAACCAACTAAGCCACCCAGGCGCCCCAGTCCTCTTTATTTTTTTAAAAAATTATTATTATTATTTTAAATGTTTATTTATTTTTGAGGGGGGGAGGGGCAGAGGGAGAGGGAGACAGAATCCTAAGCAGGCTCCAGGCTCTGAGTATCAGCACAGAGCCCGATGCAGGGTTTGAACCCATCAACAGTGAGATCATGACCTGAGCCAAAGTCAGATGCTTAACTGACGGAGATATCCAGGCACCACCTGTAAGTCTTCTTTAAATAGTTGTTGCTCTCTTTGGTTTTCAAAGGTGGTTTGGAATTTTGTCCTTTTCTTCGTCTTCAGGGGGCATTGCATGTTAGCTGATACATTGTTAAACCGAGAGTCTAGGAAAGCAGTACCAGGTATGAAATCTACCGTAACTAACAAACACTTACAAACACTTCTTGCAAGTTATGTGGGGATTAAAGGGGTTGATGTACATAAAGCAGGAAGCACAGCCCTTGGCTCACAGCCGTGTCACCCGTGCTCATTCTCATCAGATGTCTAGGTGACAAGATACCCAGGCGACGGATCATCATGGGCAAAGTGCAGACTTGGGGTGGAGTGGGAGCCCTGGCATGTGGCGGGCGCCCCACTTCCGGCAGCGTTGCCGAAGAAGGAATGGCGAGGGCTCAAAGATCAGGGCGTTGGATAGACGGCTTTGCAGGTTTTGCTCACCTTACAACTTTCTTCTTCTAAAGGAAAACATTTGGCAGATTGTCCAGTATTTTAGTCATTTTCTATCTAGCAATGATTTTTTATTAACTTTTTCTGCTCCTGAGACATCATTCTTATTCAGTAAGGAAGGCCGAGGACATATTACAGATCTCCTGGATGAACCTGCTGCAAGCGGGCTTGTAGAGAGAGGTGTGAGAGATGCTAGTGCAGAAAAAAGGTCATCCTCACTGGAATCAGGTGGCAGGGGTCTGATCTGGGCTTTACCGCCTACGAGTTGTGTTAATCTGTTATCTAATCAACCTGTGACATCTAATATGTGCTCAAGAAATATTCGTTGAGTCGACGAGCTTACCTGTGCCTTACCTGTAATATTAAGATTTTGAAAAACACCTGCTATGGGTACCGCGAGTGTTAAATGGAGTAGGGATTAAATGCACCTTGACATGGGGGTGCCTGGGTGGCTTAGTCGGTTAAGCGTCTGACTTTCACTTAGGTCATGATCTCACGGTTCGTGGGTTAGAGCCCCGCGTCGGGCTCTGTGCTGACTGCCAGCTCAGAGCCTGGAGCCTGTTTCAGAGTCTGTGACTCCCTCTCTCTCTGACCCTCCCCTGCTCTTCTCTCTCTCTCTCTCTCTCTCTCTCTCTCTCTCCTAGAAATAAATAAAACATTAAAAAAAATTTTTTAATAAAAATGCACCTTGACATGAATTTATGTGTGGCTCAAAAAAGCGTAACGCCTCTGTTTGCTGCAAGTTGATTTCGTAGGTGTGTTATTGATCAGAGCAGTAAATAAGAGAGGATTTCTGGCATTAATCAGAGTCAGATTAGCCCTTTGCCTCTTGAGACGGCCACAGATGATCTTTGTTTCACGGGCACATTGATAATGTTTATTATAGCCTTGATCCAAAGAGAGACATCCTCATTAGGCCCCAGATACCATAGTCCCAACAGCAAGTTGTTCAGTGTGAAGATGATTGAGGGTGGATTTGGGCATAGGAATTACATCATTGCCCCCACTGTATTTACTGCTTTTAGGCCAAGGTTTTATTTCTCGGTAAAAATGTCATTTATTCAACAAATAGGATTTATAGAAGAACTGATTAGGCGATAAAACTACCTCTACTATTAACCGTAACACATCCTGGAAATATGAGCAAGGGCCTGTTGGCTATGGTTTAAGATTAAGATAAAAATTTTTACAACTGGCAATTGGAAAATATACAAAAATATAAGTAAACTATATTACCTTGAGCTTCTCAGAGTGAGGAGAGTCTGCAAATGCGAAGTATAAATATTTGAAAATGTCGTTACTATACAAAAATCCTCTGGTGGAGGTTCTTGGGTGCCGTGGAAAGCTGATTGATGTGCACAAAACTGCTCTCTTCGTGAATCTCCATTCCTCCTTTACTCGTGATCCAGACATTTCTGTTTAGACGTAATCTGGCAGGAGATTTGGAAGGGAATTTACAGGTCATTCAGCGTGATGGTGATAGTTGTCAAGTGTCAAATGCACACGCCTCTATTCCCCAGTCTCTGCTCCTGGCGGGCATCACTGGCCCAGCTCATGGCTCTTTCCAGTGGCGTCTGTCTGGTCACGGGGCTCCTGGAAGTCATTAGGGAGGAGGTAAATTTGGAAATGTTTGGCTGGCCCCTACGTGGGGTGTGGTAGGTCACACAGGGGTTAGTGGCAGAACTGGATTTCAGCTCTAGGTCTTCACCTTCCCGATGTGGGCGGGTTTTCTAACATGTGGGCGTTGGGAGGCCCTGGGTAGTAGCCCGTCTTCTGCATCGCGGCGATGGCTCTTGATCCGCTCTGCGGCGTGGCTTCAAACAAATCACTTCACATTTCTGGGCCTATAAAGTTTCATCCCTATGAAGTTAGGGATAATTATCTATCTCCTAGGGCTCTTAAGAGCATCAAAGGAGAGGATGTGAATGTGTCACTCATATTTTGAATGTAGGTGAATTTATGCTGTTACAATAAAATGTAACTTCCTAGAATCTCTGGGCAGCCTTTTTTCCCAGGCAGCTGAGGAACTACCCTTTTAAGGACCAAATATTTTATGTTAAGCATTTTAGATGAAGTTTTTCTATAATAGATTACACACTTTACTGATCTTTTAAGTAGTGTACAGTAAACAGAATTTGATCTTTTGGATGACTCACTGGTATTAAGAAAATTAACTTTCGTAAGACAGTTCCCAGGGACTTAACTGAGGCATGCCAGAACGCCGGGCCCCCGCTGACTGGCTCTGAGTGCTGGTGCCTTCTGTGACTTCTCGTGTCCCCTTCTTAATGAATTTGTTCAGCCTTCTCTTCTCAACCGGCGTTTTTCTTCCTTCCAATCCCTTGCCTCCTAGAAAGGAGCATCTCTCTCTCCTTAATTGTTTTTCTCCCTTGCTGTAATGAGCTAGAGAGATAATCAGGTCTTGTGATAAATCACATCATGACCATAATGCCAACATTGACGTTTTCTGGGCGCCCACACGCGCCAGGTCCCCTCCTGGAAATAGCCAGGTACACAAGGTGATCTAGAAGCCATCGTGACTCCACTCTCCCTTCCCCCACGTGACCGATCCTGTCGGGCCTCCTCTCAAAATGTAGCTGGAGTCCAGTCGCTTCTTACCACCCCCTCAGCCACTGCCTGGTCCAAGCCATCGCTGCCACCCACCTGGCCGCCCACCTGGCCTCTCGGAGTCGGGACTCGCCTCCTTCCTCTGTTCTGAACACAGCAGCCAGAACAGCCATAGAAGACGTAAATCAGTTCCTGTTACTTCCTGGGTCCAACGTGGGTCACATTCCCCACTGTGCACCCAGAGCGCAAGTTCAAGTCCTCCATGTTATTTCCGAGCTTGGACGGTCGGCCTTCATTACGTCTGTCTCCTCCTGTCCCCTGGCTCAATCAACAGCACCCACAGTTGCCTCTCTTTCGTCCTTCAGACTCACCCACCTCATTCAGGTCTCAGGGCACACTCGCTGTGTGCTCTGCTTGGGGCGCTGTCCCCCAGGCTTCCACACGGCTGCCTCACTCCCCTTCTTCAAGTCTCTGTTCAGAGGCTTCCCAGTTCCAATTTAGTTCTCTCCCTCCCTTCCCTCCGCACAGTGTCTTTCTCCATGGCGTCCACTATCTAACATGCCTTATGCATTTCTGTTGCTCATTGCCCTCTAGAATGATAAAGTGTTGCCTGTCTTTTCCCTGCTGTTTCCTTGTGCACCCAGAGCAGTGCTTGGCACACATTAGGTACCCGAGAAGTGTTTGTTGAGTTCTCGAATGGATGAATGTTATGAATACCACACAGAAGAGGGACGTGAGGCTTTGGAAGTAAACTGAAGAGGCGGAGCCGGGATTTGGAGCTACGTTTAGGATGTTATCCAGAGGGATAATACACGGGCTGTGGCTCCAGTTCCCAGGAGTAAAATGAATGGGTGGTGAGGAGAGGATTTGGTTAGTTCCGCAGTTTTTGGTGCAAAGCCCAATTTTGTTTCTCTTCTGATTTTTAGCATTTCAGATAAGTCAGATACAATAATTTGTTCACCCATCAATCTATCTGACCAGTCATTTCTCAGCAAGTAGTCACTGATGTGCCAGGCAATGCGATGTCCATGGCCTCAGCAAGAGATTGTGAGGGTGCCGTGAGGGCATGTGCAGTGGCAGCCCCCCTGGCCTCAGAGGCTCGTGGGAGGCTCTGAATGGGGGAAGCTTTGCTTGGTTCTGAAGAATTCCAGCAAAGCCTGACCCTGAAAGTTGCTTCCGGACAATGAGGCAGCATTGCTGGTGCCGGGGAGCCTCAGGTAGGTGAGCAGAACTGAGCGTTGGAGGCCAGGGGCTGTGGTGGAGCGAGGAGACAAGGAGACAGCCTCGGCCAGGTCCGGGAGCGGAGTGCCTTGCTTATGGTTATCATGATGATAATTGTTTTAATTGCTGAATATCAGCAAGAATCTTTTGAAAAATATAAAGATAATTCTATTTTTTTTTTATTGCAAGCCTTTCTTTTTGCTTTACAAAGGCCTCTGACATAGGAAGCATGGGGCTCAAGTCCTATGTGAGAGTCCCCAAGAAGCTCTGCCTTAGACTAAGGGACATTCCTGTCCTCCAGGCTCCTTGGTACCTTCTGCTCAGAACCCACAGAGAACTGTGCATATCTGCTGTGTCGCAGGCCCTGAGGGCTTCTGGAGAGGCTTACACATTGTGAGGCTCCAATACAGGGTCCCAGTGACCTAACTCTGCTTTGAAAGAAATGGTCTAAGATCATGTAGCAAAGTTCCAGTTGCTTTGCATTTCATACACGTTCTGATTTGACAGTCCGAGCAACGTGAGGGACACTCGTGTGTCCGATCAAACCAAGCGTGTCGGTGTGATCCCCATTTCAGATTAGCTGCCTAAGAGATGTGACGGGACTTCTTAAGGGGCCACATGTGCTGCCTAAGTACGTCTTCTCTGGCTGCTTCCCAGTGGGAGCCCAAATGCCAGGCGTCTTCAAGGCGCCAATTTGTGCCACCGTGGGGGTCAGTGTTTTCTTTAAAGTCGCACTTCTCTCCCTGCAGGTGATCGTTGGGATTCCCCAGGACTCCAGGCAATCGGATGCTGTTTGCAGCTGAGTGGAACAACAAAAATGCTTCTCTCCACACCTTTTTGTGGGGAGGCAGGAATTTCAGTGTGGCATCTAAGATGGGAAGAGGGGTCTTGAGGGTAGGGAGACCATTGGCTGAAGATCTTCCCATATGTGTGGGCTTTGAGTCCCATAAGACAATCTTTATTTTTTTAAAATTTATTTCTGAGAGAGAGAGAGAGACAGCATGAGCAGGGAAGGGTCAGAGAGAGAGAGGGAGACACAGAATCTGAAGCAGGCTCCAGGCTCTGAGCTGTCAGCACAGAGCCTGACGCGGAGCTCAGACCCATGAACCATGAGATCATGACCTGAGCCGAAGTCAGGCGCTTGATGACTGAGCCACCCAAGTGCCCCTAAGATAGTCTTTGTAGTTGGGATGAAGACTCAATGCCACACAAAGTATTTGTGTGCTGAGTTTCTGAGAGAAGGGACCGGCCATATCACCACTCCTGGAAATGGCAACCCCCTTGGGGCAACTTGTTCATTTGTTCATCCATGGGTTGATTGATTGATTGACTGGTTGATGCAACTAGTACTCATTAAATACTTGGTAAGTGCTGAATCTTTCCTAGCCAGCATTGTGGCTGTTGCAGTAAGTAGGGTACACTGTTCATGCTCCAAGGAGTTTGCTCCTTCCTTCCTTCCTTCCTTCATGCAGTGGCTAAGGGCATGGTCTTCAGAGCCAGACTCCCTACGCTTGAATCTCAGCTCGGTCACATTTTATGTGGATGACCTCGCCAAGTCATTTAACTTTGTGCATTTTACATGATCCCCATAAGCAGGGATCATGAGAGTACCCAGTTCTCATGAGGTCTGCCTGCCACAGAGTAAGTTCCGTTTCATTCAGAGTATTTAATAAAATCTGTCTTGTGCCAGTTCTGTACTCAACAGGGGACACAGTGACGAATGCTACTGTTTGGGGCCCTGTTCTCATGAAGCTTCTAGTCTGGCGAGGGAGACAGACATCATTCCAATGATCACAGATCGCATATGGAGATACCTGATCATGTGTGCTACAGGGATGATCAGTACGGGGCTCTGTGGGGGGAGAAAAAACAGTCTTCCCCGGAGCATCGTCGTCACAGCTGTCTATGGGGCATAGAAGAGAACAGGCATCAGTAGGCACTTGGGAAACCCCCTTGAACGCACACACAGTCCTGTAAGCTGAGGGCTCAAGAAGAGTCAGAATTAAGGACACATGGAGTAAGGAGAGGGCGAGACTTCTGGGGAAGCGCAGTGGTGTGTGCGGGCAGGACATGTGGCGCCCTCCAGGTTTGACAAAGGGCACAGTGACTGGACTGTAGAGAAGGCAGAATAGGACCAGGTGATGCTGGACAGGGAAGCTGGGCCAGGGGTTCGCCAGCCATGGCCAAGCTTTTGAGGCTTATTCTAGAAGCCAGGGGAAACCACTGGAAACTTTCAAGCAGGAAAATAACAGAATCAGGTCTTTAAAAGATCAGGGCACATGAGTGGCTCAGTTGGTTAAGTGTCCTACTCTTGATTTCGGCTCAGGTCATGATCTCACAGTTTGTGAGATCGAACCCCATGTCAGGCTCTACACCGACAGAATGGAGCCTGCTTGGAATCCTCTCTCTCCCTCTCTCTCTGCCCCTCTGTGCTCGCTCGCTCTGTCTCTTTGTCTCTCTCTCCCTCTCCCTCCCTCTCTATCCTTCCCTCTGAAAAAATAAGTAAACCTAAAAAAAAATAAATAAAAATAGAAGATCACCCAGTGGGAGAGTGGAGGGGCCCAAAATGGATGAGGTCGGACTGTTTAGAGGTATCAGTAGCTGTCTTCACTAGTTTATGCTGAAGAAACATTTACCCGAACGTCTCAGTGGCTTCCATCAATGAGACTTTATTTCTTGCTCGTGCTATGTATTAGTCATGGGTCGCTGTGGCTCTTTTCCAAGTGTCTTCTTTAGCCTGGGACCTTGAGTGATGGGTAAGATTATGGGTGGGGTATATGGTTCTCATGGCAGAGGGAGAACAAGAGCCACACCTGCCCGCAGGAAAGCTCTTTGAGCTTGTGCTCAGAAGCGACGTATTTGCTTGGTCAGTGGAAGTCACATGGCTGAGTCTAATGTCAAGGGAGTGGAGATTCCATACCTTCCATTGGAAGAACAGCAAGTCACAATTTTAAGCCTCTTCTGGGCAAAGGGAGTGGATAGTGATGGCAGGAGTCCATGCAAGTGGTGATGGGATGGAATAAAGGTCCAAGCAAGAGAGGTTCAGGATACAAAGGTAACAGTGCTGGATATGGGGACCGGGGGCCGGGGGAGGAAGAAGTGTTAGAAATAAGTCCCAGATGTTCTGGATGAATCATTTACCCCACACCCCTTGGGCCTGATTATTTCAGAATGCTCCAATCAGCTCCCCCAACAGTGTGTCCGTCCTGCACAGGAGGCTGCATTGGCCACGTGAGGATGGCAGACTGGAAGTCCTGGGGAATTTACCCCTCAAGGACCTGCCCTCAATGGCTTTCGGGAGTTGGTGCATAAATACTCACAATCCCTTGACCTGCGAGTGGGATAATTCTGAGGTGATGTGTTTGTGTTTTCCATGGGGTTAAACTCCGCTCATTCACTGTCAGGGCTGACTTAATAACCTGTCCTTTTTGTAGTTGACTTTCTTTCCTATATAATTGTCCTACTCTCCTACTGGTGTTTCCCAAATCACTGAAATAAGCTGCTTGTACTTGAACCCCTGTCCTGGGGTTTGCTTCTGGGGATGCCCAAATGCAGATATCATGGACTGAGCCAGAGAACACCAGGGAAAACGAGGCTTGGGGGAAGGGTCATGAGTTCCCTGGAAATGTAGAGAAGTTCAAGTAGCTGTGCAACATTTTTGTGGTGACATCAAGTAGGTTGATATAAACACATGTCTGGAGTGAAAGGGATGCTTCTCTGTAGGAGACTGGATTATGGGGCTCATTGGCATTTAGAATGTAATTAGCTCACTGCCTAATGGAAGGAGAGATATCGTTACAGTTGCAAAGAAGTGGGAAATGTGGCTTTGAAGGTAAGGACCAAGGACAGCGGGAACACAGAGGAGATATATAGACTCAGGCGAGGCTGGGTGGAGGATGGGATCAGGGATGGCTCCCTAGTGGACGTGCTGGAAGGCGTGCTGATGCTCTGATGCCCTGTGAGGTGGGCTGTGCAGCTCATACATGGACACATACATGGCTGGCTTGTTCTGCCGGTGAAGATTCGGTACAGGAGGCCAGAGATGACAACGGACACATATGCTAAAGGCTTTGTGTGGGCCAGTCTCTCTTTTAGGGGCTTTATGTACACGGCCTCATTCTCACTACAGTCTGATGGGGTCACTATTGTTATTCCCATTTTACAGCTAGGGAAACGGAGACACAGACTAAAGGAACGTGGCCAAGGTCACACAGCTTGCTGGTGGTAGGGGAAGCTGCTGACCCCCATAGCCCGATTGTTAATCCCAGTTGCTAAATACACTGATTGGCTCCTCTGAGGTTGCCTGTTGCAGTAGAAGGAGCATAGACCCTCGTGGTAGACCCCCCAGGGGCTGAATCATGTTCCTGCCATCTCCTAACACCATAAAATTTTCAAAGGAACTTAACCTTGTTGACCCCATTTCCCCATTTCTAAGGGATATTAATGCCTACCCAGTAGGGTGCTGAGTGAGCCAAAATGGGGCAATATGCACAGAGCCTCACGCCCAGGAAGGTATTAAGCAAATATTAGCTGAAGCAAAATGAGAGGTCATAGCTTATTGCTTTTCCTTCGACTCCACTTAAAAAAAAAAATGAACTGTGAGAATTTTTATTTTTTAAAATAGGACTGTTAAGCCCATTAATGGCCCATGAAATGATATTTTCTTATGGCAACTACCATATATAAGTGGCATTAAGTGGAAGCTTCTTGGGTGATTATAGGAAGGACCCTAATTATCAAGAGCTATGTTAAAGAAACAGTCCAAAGTAAGAGGGCAGCGGAATGAGTCATGGTGCGTTCGTGCAAAGGAAACAAATGCACTAAGTGGGTCGCAGTGCTAACCACTCTTCTTCCTGGGAAGAATAATAGCAGGTGGTATTTATTCCAATTTTTCTCTCTAAAAACACACAAATGCACTACTTTTATCACAGCGAGAAGATCTTAAAACGTGATCTTTTTAAGTTGGAAAACTCCTTTGTGGATGACACAGAAAACCACACCACAATGATGTCTTTGTTTTGCCTAATTGATGACTGGACAAATATCGATAACTTGGATGTTGAGGGTCAAGACTCTTAGCTGTTCTGCGTGGGAGAGTTTCACTAGCAAGTCCTACTAGGATTACAAGATTATGTCAGTGAGGAGGGGAGGGAGCCTTAATAGGGAATAAATGGGCTTCTAGAATCCTGGGGTGTGGTGTGTGCTCTCCCGCCTCAGCACCTCAGGTTCCAACCCAAAGGGATGTGGCGACATCTGCATCTAGGAGGGTTGGGTCTGATGGTCAGAGCAAGGGGGTGATGGTCAAGGTCGACCTGCGATGGTGAAGGTCAACAAGGAAGAGAGACCATGGCAAAGTCAGAGAAGGGAAAATCCTTCAGTAAGATCCAGAGTTTGGAGAGCAGGGTAGGATCTCATAGGGGAGGAAGGTGGCTGGGCCTCTATGGTATAATTCAAAATTATGTATTTGGCATGTGTCCTGGGTTCAAGGCACAGAGCTCCTAAAACTCTTAGAATTTCCTGAATGATAGGAGTGTCTTTTATTATTTGTAATGAACCTCTTTTGACCACAGATGAGCTTATGCTAATGAGATGACTCTTGGGGGTCCCTAGATTAAGCTTCAAGGTGAAGGGCCTGGTTGTTGGAAAAACCAACTCTGTGATTAGAGGGCTAGAAGAACTTTTCTTTTCTCTTATTTTCTTTCTTTTTAAAAGAGAGAGAGTGCACATGAGTGTGCAAGTGGGTGGTGGGGGGAGGGTAGGGGGAGAGAAAGAATCTTCAGCAAGCTCCACACTCCGTGCAGAGCCCTGTATGGGCTTGATCCCACAATCTGGCATCATGACCTGAGCTGAAATCAGGAGTTGGAAGCTCAACTGACTGAGCTACTCAGTCTCAGTTAGAACCTTCAACTCCACCCCCCGACTTCTGGGGAGGAGAGAAGGGCTAGAAATGGTGTTCAATCACTAATAGCCAATGATTCAATCTGCTACGGCTGCATAATGAAACTTTGACAAAAATCTCGAAACTGGTTTTTGGGGACCTTCTGGGTTGGTGAACTCATTGATAGGCTGGAGGGTAGTGTGGCCACAGTGAGCATGGAAACTTTGCACTCCCCTCCACCCTATTCCTTGTTCTATGTGTCTCTTCCATTTGGATGTTGCTGACTTGTATTCTTCATAGTAAACCAATAAAAACAAATGAAGCACCTTCCTGAGTTCTGTAAGTCCTACTGAATTATCAAACTCAAGGAGAGGATGGTAGGAAGCCCCCAAATTTGTCGTCACTCAGGCATAAGTGTCCGTAGTCCAGGGTCTCCTTTGTGGCTATGGTCTGAGGTGGGTACAGTCTTACGGGACCAAGCCCTTCATCTGTGGGGTCTGTGCTAATTCTGGGTAGTGAGTGTCAGAGTTGAGTTGAGTTGTTGGACACACCGTTGACGTCAGAGAATTAGAGACGTGGTTGTTGGACAAACAGCCATGTCTGGTGTCAGGAGAAAAAGCACCCAGTCTGCACTGAGTGGGTCAACTGGTAGACCCAGTTGGGAACTTACTTGTGCAGCAGGAATTGAACGGAGGCCCAGGTGCAGAGCAGGGCAAATGGACTCTCCAGGGTATGTGGTGTTAAAATAAATGAAGGCCCAGTCTCGAGAAACCAGAGTTCAGCTCTACTGCTGATGCAGGGGTGGGATGGAAACCCAACGTTAAGGGACATGTGCTCTGCTCGTGACCCCCCGATAGCCTGATTTCACATTTGCGTTTGGTTCCCTTCCAGCCCCAGAGAGAGTGGGTATATATCTTACGCCTCTATGTTGTCTAGACTCCTGTTGATTCTTACTTCATGTTTCATGAATTTGAACATCTCATAGTTTCCAGAACTTGTCAAGAACCTTCATATCTCCTGGCCTGTGGTGTGTGTGCATGTGCATGCATGTGCACATATGAAGTGTGGGACAAGGAAAACAGGATGTTTTTATATCTCTGGTCTCTCCCCTGTGGGCCTTTCTCTCCTAGATCACTTAGGCTTTGGTTATTTAATTATACAAGTGTAACAGGATATTATAAAGGAATCCTTGTGCCTGTTTTGGCTGAGAAATCAAAGGCTAATGCAGTCGGTGCCAAGAACATTCACAACCCGGAGGGGGGCACTGGGTCAGTTATGCAGGGCTCACTAAGAGGCTGGAATCTGCTCCGTTACCCTTGGAAACCATGCACTCGAGCCTCTAAAGAGGAAGGGATTCAGGGTTGAGAGAGAATTTCTCTGGAGAGAGGGTTAGAGAATGCATGAGATTTTCCCGTGGGTCAGTGGGGTTACATGTGGGACCCCTCCTGGAGGGTCAGGACAAGGTCAGTAGAGATCGTGGGGGGGACCAGAATACAGGGGCCCAGCCTGGAAGCAGCCAAAAGAGTTGCAGTCCAAGGTCATTGTTGTGGCACCCCCAGAAGTGCGCGGGAGAGATATGGTCTCCGGTGTGCATCTCGCAATCCAGGGAGAACTCCTTCCATCTGGACCCCCGTGCCGCACTGAGCCCTTTGCCCCTCGTGTTCTCCCTCCTGGCCTTTCCTTCTGAGTCTGAAAGAGCTACTGGGGAATCGGGGAGTGGCGAGCAAGGGACCGAAGAATATCCCGCTGAGCCTGCCCTCCTATCCCAGGCCGTTTGTGGTGAGGGGAGAGTGTGCTGCAGGACTCGGCGGGGGCCGTGACCATGACCCTGGATGGGCTGCGATCATTAGAAACGGGACTGTTGTTCTGATAAAGCAGTCGAAGGGCATTTGACAGTTCCACAGCGACCACCATGACTGGTAACCCTCCGGAAGCTGCCCGCTGCCATCTGGAGGCGGGGAGGCTAGGACTCGAAAACGTATGGTGGAGAACTGAGTCCTTGTTTGTCAGAAGCCCGTCAACCCACTGTGTTCAGCAAAATGGTCACCTAGGGAACATGTGTTTCTGTAAGAAATTGTAACTTTGAGAAAAAGCCGGAGTCTCCTGGACCAACCTGCAGACTTGGCTTCCCCCTGCCCTGGCCGCTTCATGGGAGTTCTTCTAGAAGATGTCTCCAAGAGGGTGTGGTTTGACATATATAAATCTCCCTCTCCTCCATGCCCGTGGGCATGGAGGAGGGCACTTGTGGGGATGAGCACTGGGTGTTATATGGAAACCAACTTGACAATAAACTATTAAAAAAGGGAAAAAAAATAAATCTCCCTCTCACGCCTGGAAGCCTCAGTGGGTTAAGCATCCAACTTCGGCTCAGGTCATGATATCGCTGTTCATGTGTTCGAGCCCTATGTCAGGCTCAGCGCTGACAGCTCAGAGCTTGGAACCTGCTTCAAATTCTGTCTCCCTCTCTCTCTGCCCCTCCTCTGCTCATCCTCGCTCTCTCTCTCTCTCAAAAATAAATATTAAAAATTTTAAATAAATCTCCCTCTTTTTTTCTCACTTTCTTCTCTATATCTTTATCCACACAGTATATACATATAATATACAATTATTTAAAACACCCATATTATTATATAACTATAGTAACATATAGTACATTCTTATATATTATAATATATATCATATTATAGTTATAAATCCTTGCCAGGCTCTGAACTATACTCCTGTATAGTTCTCAACTCCGGTGGCTTCTCTCTGCCCCTCATCATGATTATCCAGACCACGAGCACCTCTAGTATTTTGACTCTGATTCTGGTTCTGCAGTCCAATCTCGCCTCTTGGCCGTGCAGCCAGCCGGTGAGCCAGGCTCCATCTCCCAAGTGGAAGCTCTGTGTCTTGAGGAGAGTGTGCAAATTAGTAACTTTCCGCCCACTTCTAAGCCGTGGTGCTCCAATGGTTTTAGCAACAATAATGATATTTTTAAAATCTCTATTTGGGGCACCCAGGTGACTCAGTGTGTTAAATGCCCAACTGTCTGTGAGTTCAAGCCCTGCATCAGGCTGGCTGCTGTCAGCACAGGGTGTGCTTTGTATCCTCTGTCTGCCTCCCTCTCTGTTCCTTCGCTGCTCTCTCTCTCTCTCTCAAAAATAAACATTAAAAATATTTCAATCTAGGGGCGCCTGGGTGGCTTAGTCGGTTAAGCGTCTGACTTTCGCTTAGGTCATGATCTCGTGGTTCGTGGGTTCGAGCCGCGCGTCGGGCTCTGTGCTGACTGCCAGCTCAGAGCCTGGAGCCTGTTTCAGTCTGTGACTCCCTCTCTCTCTGACCCTCCCCTGCTCGCGCTGTCTCTCTCTCTCCTAGAAATAAATAAAACATTTTTTAAAAATTGTTAAAAAAAATATTTCAATCTGTTTGACTCCTCTCTCTCTCTCTCTCTCCCTCTAATAGGGAAAGCATTCCTATTAAAGCATTCCTACAACTCCAGCATTGTATAGCTGGGAAAACAGGGAACCAGGATTCAGCAGGAGAGAAGCTTATGCCCGCATCAGGCAGCTGGTTCTGGCCCAGATCCATGCTGTTAGCCACTCTTAGCCAGAGTGAGGTACAGCCCCCTCTGCTGTGACCCCCCACCTCTCACCCTCCTCGGCCAACTGGAGCCCCATGGCCACCGGCCGAGACTGTGGGAAGTCTTCCTGTGGCCTCCGATGCCTTCTCCGTGCCCATCTCTGTGGGCCTGAGGAGAGCATTACACTCGCCATGATTTCTCCAGGGGTGAAGCTGGTGGAAAATGCATGGGCGGCTTCACAGCAGTGAGATCCTACACTGAGCTCCCTGCTGCTAATGATGACCAGAAAATGAAGCTGTGACAGCCCATCTGTGGCCATGGGAAGTGCTTCCCTGCATCAGAGCACTGAGCCCGTCATTATCCAGTTGCTAAAGTTCAAATGACTGAGTCTCACCCACCCCCTCCTTTTTCCTTCTGGGCTTAGAGCTTATGTTTAGATTTTACAAGTCAGTTAATTTAACTATCTCTGCTCAGCACTTCGCATAAACAAGAGACCTAGGGAGTTATACTTGGGAAAGTCAGGGGGACTCAGGAAGAGCTAGCCCTCACCTGTAGGTGACCTGCCAGGTCTGATACGGGGGCTTTGCACCTGTGAACTATTTCATTCCCACACCACCCTGTAAATTAGGTTTTGTCATTCTGCCCATTGCACTGATGGTGAGGACGTGCCATCGTTTGGCCTAGCTCCGGCAGCTGGGTCATGGCCCATTTGCTCTGTCTCCAGAGTCCATGCTTCAATGCCTGCACCATTCACCACGTCCAAGATGGAGCTGGAGCTCCCAGGGGACCCGAGCCAAGAGCCTGGGGTCCAAGCATTGAACATCAAAGTTGTAGTCACATCATTAACTGGCTGGGCGACCTCGGACAGCTTTGAGCCCTAGCCTCCTCGTGCGTAACATGCACATTCATTCAATTCACACACTTGTCCTGAGCCCCTGGGGTGTGGCTGGCTTCCTTCTGGGCTCTGATTTGGTGGTGAACCAGACAGCCAGGGTCCCGTCTTCAGGAAATAGCAGGATGAGGGTGGGAGCCGAAGGGCAAACAGAAGAAATAAGCAGGATCATTTCAGGCTAGAGATGAAACAGAGTAGATGGTAAAAGGCGTCCTGTGGGAGGAGGCATGTCCTTGGTTGTCGGTTACTGAGGATCTGTCTGGAAGGAACCATCTGAACCGAGACGTGAGTAAGAGAAGGAGGGGGAAGCCTCGCGGAAGCCAGTGAAGGAGACGTGTGTTAGTTTCCTGGGGCTGCTGTAAATATTACAACCCAGTGGTTTAAAATAGCATAGATTTACTTTCTTAGCGGTTCTAGGTGCCAGAAGTCTGCAGTCAGTTTCGCTGGGCTCACGTCCAGGTTTTGGGCAGGGCTGTGCTCCCTCCTGAATACTACAGGGTCTGTTTCCTTGGCTTTCTTAGCGGTTGAGCCTCATTCCTCAGCTCACGGCCCCTTCCGCCATCTTGAGAGCATCCTCAGATTTCTCTGCTTCTGTCACATTGCCTTCCCCTCCCTGCGTGTTGTCTTCCTCTGCTTCCTTCTTACATTTAGGAACATGTGTAGTGCCCGCTTGGATGATTCAGCATAATCTCCCCACTGCAAAATCTTGACCATATTTACGAAGTTCCTTTTTGTCATGTAACATCCAGAGGTTCCAGAGATTTGTGCTTGGATATCTTTGGGGTCGCTATCAGCCCACTTCAGAGGCTCCGACAGTAATCTTGCTCCACAGTGGGCATGGTAAGGAGGCCACAAGATAGTTTTGGAAAGAACTAGAAGGTTGTTTGTTATATAGTGAGTCCCCCAAAATGTTAGACCTCATAGTGTTTGCCGGGAGGGGACTCCGAGGGCAGAAGGGGCTGCATCAGCTGCTGAGGTCGGGTGGGAAGGCCGGGGGTTGGAAGAAAGGAGTGTCTGGGGGTCCTGAGCGGTGGTGCTGTCTTTGTGGGGTGCTCAAGGAGCCCCGGCAAGACTCAAAGATGTTTGCATCTATTCCCCAGCCTTTATCAGGTGGCCACACTGCAGGAGAATGGCCCGCCCAGCAAGCTTCTCCCTCAGCCTGCGGAGGCCCAGACTACAGGCCGCTCTCCACTCAGCTCTGGGGTGCTAACCGGTTCCCAGTGGGGCCAGGGATGTGGAGAACATGCATGGGAGGCTTGACCCGGTCAGTGGTTCTGACTGTGGATTTGGGAAGTATGAGGAACATTCCTGGAGTTTCTGTGCTCTGCATTGAGCTCACAGGCTGGCCACGCAGATGGGAACAGGGCATATAACTCCTGGCCAGAAACAGAGAGGGGGCATTTTACCGGACTTTGCCTGGGCTGCTTGGTCATGGAAGTGAACATCCATGTAGCAGATGATGTGCCAGGTTGGAGCCTAGTTAAGGTGAAAGGATCTTGTGTGTGTGTGTGTGTGTGTGTGTGTGTGTGTGTGTGTGTGTGTGTCCATGTTTTTCAGCGGGGGACCAGGGCGGCCCAGACCAGGAGAGACTGAGACGGGGCTCCAAATCCAGGTCTGTGGAGTCAAATCTCGGGAACTCTCCATTTCACTTTGGGATCTTCCCTTGAGCCCGCTCAGGCAGGACCTGAAAAGTGTGACGTAAGGAGAGGTCGCTCAGGGCCCGTGGACCAGGGACCTGCCATTTGAGAAGTCAGAGGCATGGTGAATTCAAATGCCTGACTAACTGGGAGGCAGATCGCGGGAGAAGTGAGCTCAGGCAGTGTTTCCGCTCAAACAGAATTGAGAACACAAGAGGTTCTATGAAAATTCCACCCTGCACTTTGAGGGGTGAACAGAAGCAGCAAGGCTTTAACTGAAATCCTGGTTTTTCAAGCACTGGGGGCGGGGGAAGGGAAAACCGGAGAACGCAGTGCCTTCTGGGGGAGACAGCCTGGGGCTTGGGATTAGGGGCACAGCAGTAGAATCACGGACTTAAATTTGAATCCTGGCTCTATCCCTGTTAGCTGTGGGAGAGTCATGTAACTCCCTTGAGCCTCAATTGAATTATATGTGCAGTGGGGATAATATCGCTTCACAGAGGGTTCTAGGGACTAAATGAGCTAATGCAGGGGCGCCTGGGTGGCCCAGTCAGTTAAGTATCTGACTTCAGCTCAGGTCATGACTTTAGCTTAGGTCATGATCTCACAGTTTGTGAGTTCAAACCCCACATCAGGCTCTGTGCTGACAGCCTGCTTTGGATCCTCCGTCCCCCTCTCTCTCTGTCCCACCCCTACTAGTGTGTGCTCTCTCTCTCTCTCTCTCTCTCCTCTCAAAAATAAACAAACCTTTTTTTTTTAATGAGCTAATTCATCCGCTGTGCTTGAGATATAGTAAGTATACTCATTCTCTAGGACTGCTGTGTGAATTACCATAAACTGGGTGGCTTGAAAGGGAAGAAATTTATTCTGTCAGAGTTCTCGAGGCTGGAAGTCCAAAGTCAAGGTGTTGGCAGTCACTTGGCTTCAGAAGGCTCTGAGGAAGAATCTTTTCTTGTTCCTTCCTCATTTCTAAGGCCTCCTGGTGCCAGGTTTTCATATTTCTTGCCTGTTGCTATATCTCTCTGGTCTCTGGTCCATCCACATTTGTCCTTTTTCTCTGTGTGGTCCAGATCTCTCTCTTTCCTTATAAGGATGTCACCCTCATCAAGCATGACCTCAACTTGATTACATCCACAAAGAGCCTGTTTCCAAATAAGGTCACCTTCGCAAGGACTGGGGAGGGGTGGAGGATGTCAGCATACTTTTGGGGGGATACCATTCAACCCACAAGAGTATGTGCTCTGTAAAGTGTTATTTCTATTATAATGGTATTTTCAGCCTGAGCTCAATAGAAAGTGTCAACTTTTATAGAGGAAAACACTATAATCCCATATTAAAGTCATAGGAAAAGAGCCCATTTGTTCCTTTTATGTCGATTGCACATTTCAGGCTGAATTCAACTGAAAAGGTCACCACCAGTCACGCATAATACAGAGCGTTTGTGGAGTGGTGGCGAGATTCTGTGAATTCTTTGAAAGCAGTGGGCTTGGGTCAGGGTGTGGGCAGCTCCTCGTTGACAAGCCAGGTCCACACAAATATTTGTGTCAGCTGCTGACTCAACTCCATTCTCCATTCCGAAGTGTGTAGACCTTTAATTACCTCAATGCAGTAAATATCCCAAGTGCCTGCTAACACAACAACAGAAGCAAATGTCTCTTAGGCCAAGGTTTCTCGATCTCGGCATTACTGACATGTTGGACTGGATAATTCCTTGTGGAGACTGTCCTGTGTATTGTAGCAGGTTTTTACAGCACCCTTGGGCTCTACCCACTGGATGCCACCAGTACGCCCCAATGGACAACCAAAACTGTCCTCAGACGTTGCCGAATAGTCCCGGGATTGCAGAATCACTCTCGGCAGAGAACCACTGGGTTAGAGGAAGCAAAGACGGAAATGGATGATGATAAAAATATCTTGGACACTGTTGAGTAAGGGGTAAGCCATAAGGTACTATTGATGTCATCTGGTGGTTCTCCAAATTTATGGTTACACTTCCAAGGAAGGACACATTTGACCCACTAAGTCCTATATAGCATTTGTTGTGAAAAACTTTAATTCATGACATGTTTTAGTGCTCATTTTATCCATTCTCCCACCCTGAATCCAATAAACATTCATTGGGAATCATCGATGTGCCAGGTACTCTACCCTATGCCTGCGGGTACCTAGAGGTATCACAGCTACAGGTTTTGTTTATATGGATGTGCTAAGTTATACAGCACAAGGTTCTGATATCCAGGAACCGTCTGGTGGAAGAAACCAAAGAGTGCCCCACAAAAGCTCTATGGTGTGTAGAAATACTGTAAAGGAGGCATTACTCTAATTGATGGGGCAGGAGGAACGGGCATTTTCATAAGTAACACATCATTAAGAAGGGTTTAAGAAGAGATAAGCTAGTTTGAAGGTGAGAGGAGAAATTCTAAGCTAAGGGAACAGTCAGTAGAAAGACGAAGCCTGAAGCATCATGGCCCGTTAACAGAACCATATTCAAATGAAGTCCATGGTTATTAGCAGCTTACAAACCTATGAATGCAGACTTCATTCAAGATGTAGGTGTGTTCTTTTTGGCCTGACGAATGTATTCATTCATTATTAATTCATTTAATTAATTTTACTTGTCAACGTTTAAAAATCTGGAGACTTGGTGTAAAAATTAATTTTTAATTTCTTTTAAACATGAAATATCTGGTTAGTGAGGGGTGGTATTAATCAGAGAGAGAATTCTTTGTGGGAATTCATATGTAGATGGAGGGAAAGATATTAATGATAGTTATTATAGCAAGTTCTTAGGCAAGAGAAGGAGAAAACAGAAAATGGGACCAGTGTGGCTTCTTTTGAGGACAGTGAGAGGGCATACACAGAGTGGGAAACTGATTAGGTGGAATCTTGATTTCAATCAAAGGTTGAAACTACCCAACTTTCATTCCTAGTTCTCGCAGTGCGCACCTGCATTATGAGGTTATCATAAGCGATCCATGTACAAATGAAGTAAACAGCGATTAGACACAGACTCTACCTTGTCAGCTCTACTGTGAAGGGACAGCTGAGTAGGGGTTTCAGCAAGGTTGGGTCACAGTTGAAGAATGAGGTCAAGAAGGACATAATTGGAATTGTGAATAAGAAGGTTAACTTGAGCCTCCCCTCTTGAGATAGAAATTTGGATTGTCTGTATCCTTGTTCCCCCCACCGACTTATTACAGTGTAGATAATAAGGAGTTTAGTTGCATTTCTATCTTGCCGTTGCTAGCCTGCTCGCTGGCAGCACTTTCTGGAAGCAGTGTGTGCTGGTAAATGCTGGAAGCTTGCTCCTCTGGTTGGAGCCATGGTAATTGCCTGTTACTTAACATGATCTCTGTGGCCTCCCCATCAGCTAGTGCATGGAGTAGAGAATAGTGTCAGCTACTTGGCCCAGTGAGTTGGGTATGTGAGATGATTACTGTAGGGACCTCAGTTACTAGTAGGGACCCCAGGAGCTCAACTGACCGAGCCGGGAGGGCATGTGGCTGAATAGGGCAGATCCAGGAAAGACTCTTCACACAGGATTGAGTGTCTTAAACAGTGCCGCTTTAAGGCCAGTACTATTCCATTTATTATAGGGTCAGATTTGCAAGTTGGTATGACCTTTCCGTGTCCCTGGAGGAAAGCTGGATGTGAGCTTCAGCTGGTGGAACAGGAGGTATAATCCCGGGGGATGGGAAAAATATTGGTTTCTGTTGGGTTCCCTTTGACGCAGACCCTCAAGTGAGGTTTCAACTGCAAGTGATTTATTTGGGAGGCAATCCCAGCTCCAGTAGGAAGAAGAGAAGTGACAGGTGGCAGGGAAGGAAGCCAATACAGGGTGCAGTAATGAGCAGGTGACTGATGTGCACAGCTGGGACGCAGTCCCTCTGTGGGCCTCTGGGAGGTAGTGAGTGTCCTGTTCAAGAAACAAGGAAGCTATTATATCTCCACTTCCATTCATTACAACCTGAGCTCCCAACTGCCTTCGACTCCCCAGCATTTCTGGACTATGATGCATGCCGATTGAGGGCACCCCAGGTAGAGTCACAGGTGCTTAGAACGGTGAGTGGTGCAGGGACAAGGGAGGGCTTGCCAGTGTCTGCTATTGTGTTATAAGTGTCCCAGAGCAAGGATGCTGGTAAATGCCTGCCCAGTCCACTCTGCCAAACCATGGAGGGGCACCAATGAACCCAGTTAACATCAGAGCTGTGGCAAGTCTGCAGAGGCATCTGGGAAGAAGGAGACCAAAAGAGACTCCCTTGCCTGGAAGAGCAGCAGGCATCCTTACCAGGGAGGCGATTTATGCTTGACAGTTCAGAATCCGCAACAGGTGTCTTCGTCGTGACGCTGGAGCTCCAGGCTGCCGTTCCCCCAAGGAGAGACTCTGAGGGTGCACAGAAGGTGGAAAGGGAAAAGGAGAAGCTGACCAGATGGCAAAGGAAGAGACAGCTTTGCAAACTATGCAAACTACTAATTCTACGGGAACGAAAACTGGTAAAGAGAATGTTGCTAATGGTCAAGAGGAGACCACCAGAACATCATAAATGAAGACAGTAATGACTGTCACTTGGACAAATTCAGCCTGTGAAAAGAGCCATATTGGGTCCAAGATGAGAGGGAGCAGCGTGCTAAGATGTGGTCGAGATAACCCTTGTGTTTCCAAGTTCGTACAGTCTTTGGGAGCCATGTGATGCAGTTTGGGCCAATATTCAGTCTATAAAATACAGAGGCAGATTCCCCCCTCCAGATTTATTAACGTATAAGTGACAAATAAAAGTTGCCTATATTTGAGGTGGACAACATAGTGATTTGATACACAGATTTTTTTTTTTTTGGTTTGTTTTTAGTAAAGAGATGAACATTTATAAATGTAGCTAGTGTTTTGGCAACTGCCACATTCTTTGTAACTTCCGTTGTGGTTGCTCAGTCAACACAAGGGCGGAGGCCCCATCTGGGAGAGAGGTTAGCCATTCCGCAGGATGTCCAGTCCGTCTTGTATTGGCTCATGTGAAGCTGACTACAATTTGAACTGGAATCCAGTTGGTGAACCTGCACACGAGCCACTCGGTAGTTTGGAAACATGAGAGGACAGGGCAGTACTTTGTCTCACTGTCCCAAGTGGCAGACCGGAGCCACTCACAGTGGGACACATGTTGGCGTCTGGGTTCATTATCCCACATGGCCACCGGTAACCAGGACCTGTAGTAAGTCATTCGTTCCCTGGTTCTTCACAGCCCATGGCATCCAACTTCACTCATTTTTGTGCTTGGTCTTGTCTTTATGAGCGTTTGGGTTTGTGACCCAGATTGTGTGTGTGTGTGTGTGTGTGTATGTGTGTGTGTGTGTACATGTGTCCATGCTTATGTATACATATTTCTATATATTTTAGATCTTTCAGTAACAAAAATATATAATACTTATATGGATTAACTCGTTCTAAGAGCTGATCTATAGAAATGAGATTTGATTCCGCCTTCCGTAAGAATCAGTGGGGTCCAAGAGCATGGTTGAATAACCATGCTTTACCAGCTTTTCACGATATGCCTGAGGTAGATGAGGTGGTAATCAGAATGGCTCATACGATTGATTCTGGGATGTCATTCCAGATGGGACAGCTAGCTGCTTGGCTGAGCCAGACTGTGGGGGAGATGCCTCATGTCCCAGATAACTTGGAAGCTCCCCGATGTGCTACGAGTTTCCCTTAAAGAAAATTGCTGATCCTATCACTTTCTCTCGGGTCTTTTGCTTCTTTACATGAACTAGCAGGTTCTGTGCAGTGTGTTTTAGGAAGCCTGATTGGGTGTCGGAGTGTTTATCTCATCCTAATGGGGAGTGGAAAAATGTGGTGGCTTAACTTAGGCATTGGTCTCCGTGATGGCAAGCAACGGAACATGAACCCTTTCTTTCTCTTTTAAACTTTTGACTGAGTCGATCATTTGTACGACTTTTCCAGACAGAAGTGTTTGCAGCGGCCAAGGACAGAGATGGCAGCCTGAGGGAAATCTTAGTTTCTGTGTCACTGGGATCCAGTGAGAGTAAAGAGTGGGTTTGTGGGTCAAGATGGACATGGATTTGAACCTAGTTGCGCCTTATACAAGGTATTTGCATCCTCTAGGCCCCGACTTCTTTGTTTTCCCAATGAAAGTGTCAGCTCCACCACAGAGTTTGTCGAGAGTGGCATGTAAGGTATTTTGCGGGGCAAAGCACCAGGTGTGCAAGCTGACAGAAAATTCTAGTCCTAAAATCACATCACCAGAGCTCGCACCTGAATTTCTGAATTCATTTGCCTCGTTCTCGTTTGTCTGTTTTTTCATTCAGCAAATGTCACGTTAGATCTTGCCACCTGTTCAGCACTTTCTCATAGGGACTGGAAATTCGAAGGTGAGCCGTCATGATCTTTCTGGAGCCTCCCTGAAGGTACAGAGTGAGCGCAACCACACGAGACGCATTAGGGTAAGAGCAAATGCTCTGAGCCTGGCTCAGGGAGCGGCAAATTCTGCTTGAGAGGAGCAAGGAGGGGCCCCTGGGTGACTCAGTCGGTTGAGCGTCCAACTTCGGCTCAGGTCATGATCTCATGGTTTGTGGGTTCAAGCCCCGCATCAGGCTCTGTGCTGACAGCTCAGAGCCTGAGGCCTGTTTTGGATTCTGTGTCTCCCTCTCCCTCTGACCACCCCTGCTCATGCTGTCTCTCTCTCTCAGAAATAAACAAAAACATTTAAAAAAAGGAGAGGAGTGAGGAGTAGGAGTTTTGCAGAAAGAGAGTCTGTATTGAGCCCTAGAGGAGGACCGTGCCGAGTGGACAGGGTGAGCGAGGCCCCTCCAGGAGGGGCTGGTTTATGCACCTGCGCCGGAAGGTGAAGGAGCCTCAGCGTTGCTGCACATGGATGTCACCCTCACTTGGCCTTGCTTTTCAGTTCAGTTGCCAGGGAGGGAGCCGTGGGGCAGGAGGTGCTGGTTGCCTCCTTGTTTGAGCAGGGATTGTTCTGTGTTTCTGTCCTGCCTCCTGACCCCAGAAACCCGGGCAGGAGTCGGCATTTGTCACCAAGAATCTTTGACGTCTGGTCCAGCAGAATGACCACCCCCAGGTCATCTGTGATCAGGTGATAAGCAGAGCCTCCGCAGGGACGTACATTCTCTGACCTGAGTTACAAATGTCCTTATATCGCCTGAAACCAGTGCACAAACTGGTCCTGAGTTGTTGTTGTTTTTAAGGTGCTCACTCGTCTTACTGTTTTTATATTTTGTCTATAACCTCAAAGGTATAGCAGATTGTACAGATTCCCAGATGGAGCATGCAACAGCGACTGGACAAGCCAGGGGTGAGTCAGGACCCCAGGATACCCAAGAGGTCCTGGAAGAGGCTGTCATCAAGGGCAGTTCAGGAATCTGTCACTGGGTTTGGATATTTGTCTATTTAGATGAAGCTGTATTGACATGTAATACTGTAGTAGTTGAAACCTACTTAATTAATTTCAACATGTGCATCTGTTATGAACTGATCCACACAATACGTTTAGCTGACAGGATCATATGTTTGAAAGTTGCCCAGAGAATAGATCTTAAAAGTTCTCATTACAAGAAAAAAAATCTGTAAAGGGGAGCTAGGTTTTTAGACCCTGTGTGATCTGCCCCCCACTTACCTCTGTGTTCTTGATTTTTTTAATTACAAAAAATGTTTATTTTAAGAGAGAGAGACAGACAGACAGACAGACAGCATGAGCCAGGGAGGGACAGAGAGCGAGGGAGACACAGAATCTGAAGCAGGCTCCAGGCTCTGAGCTGTCAACACAGAGCCCCATGTGGGGCTCAGACCAGCAAACCACAAGATCTTGACCTGAGCCAAAGTCAGATGCTTAACCGACTGAGCCACCCAGGTGCCCTGTGTTCTGGTTTTTTAATGGTCTCCTTCTTATACTCTTGGGGCCAGTCTGACAGAAGTGCAGAAACTGCCAGTCTCTCTGTCGCCATTGCCTGTGCTGGGGAGGGATGGCCTCTCCCTCATGTCTAGCCAGCTCATGCCCATTCTTTGGGCCTCAGTTTTACTTCCCCAGATCACTTGAGACTCAAGTGGATGCCTTCCTAAATGTGTTAACAGCACCATACCCCTCCTGTCCTCCAGCCTCCATCCTGGACAGTAATGGGCTTCCCAAACGCCTCTCCCCTTGACTCAGCTGGAAGCTTCTGATTTATAGGCAGGCACTCAACAAAGCTGGCCTTTCACTGCTTCCGGAAGAGCTGCCCCCTGCAACAATCAGATCCTTATTCCAGAAAGCTCTACTGGGGTGGAACAGGGGGCAAAGGCTGAGAGATGTTGGGTCTTCAGTTCACAGAGCTTCTTTAGAAACGTTGAGGGCTTATTGTTACTCATTTCTACTAAGAAAATAATCAAGATCTTACGATGTGAAAATTGTCATAAAAGCACTGCACTCTGGGGGCACCTGGGTGGCTTAGTCAGTTAAGCGTCCGACTTTCGCTTAGGTCATGATCTTGCGGTTCGTGGGTTCGAGCCCTGCGTCGGGCTCTGTGCTGACTGCCAGCTCAGAGCCTGGAGCCTGTTTCAGTCTGTGACTCCCTCTCTCTCTGACCCTCCCTGCTCACGCTGTCTCTCTCTCTCTCTCTCTCCCTAGAAATAAATAAAACATTAAAAAAAAAAAAAAAAAGCACTGCACTCTGGTCTAAGAGCTCTGGGTGGGGGGGTTGGTGCAATCAAATGAGTGGTTCCCTCCCCTCCCGCCCCACCGCCCCAGCCTGGCCCACCCTCCTTCCCTACCTTTGCATTTCCAGGTGGAGCAGACACTGCTCTTGATTCTCCCAGGTTTTTTTTTTTTTATAGAAACAATAAGCCGTGTCTTTTAAATTTACTTGCTCCCACAGAAGCTAATTTAATATTTGGAGGGAACAAACAGCCAAGGCCAGCCTCAGATGGTTGTTATTTATACGATCATAAAAAAGACAGATCCAGTGCCTGATGTTACTAAATTGTCTTTGCGAAAGGAGCTAAGAGGCACCGAAATGTGCCTCTCGGCCGTGGTAAGGATAAAAATGAACTTGCCGTAGGGCTGGGGGACTGCTGTCTGCTCCGGACCAGGAGGGTCCCCTTTGCCTTCCCAGAGCACTTCCATGTGACTTAGCTGCCTCTGCTGGTGTGCAAATCGCTTTCTCCTTTGTGGCTGTCTCTCTGCAGACACTGTGGGCTAGGAATAGATTCTTTTTATTGTTATGATCGAGCTGTGTAATAATCCCGAAGAGGCAAAGACAGTAATTGTGTTATGGCTGGTGTGCTGTGTCTCTTTGTCCAGGAGGGACAGGGAAGTTCAAGTCTGCTTTTCTTAATTGTTACCTGCAGAGTATCCTTTCTCGCCTGAAATGGCATCTTCCTCTCCTGGCTGTCAGAAGGTGGGGGTTATGAATTCCTAAAGGCTGCTGCCCTTCAAGTAAGAGGAAGCCTAGAGCCAGAGGAGCACACAGTAGCCAGAAGATGTGCCACAGAAGTTTCTGTCCAGCATAGAGCCTGTTCCAGCCAGTGAGGTACAGACAGTTCTCATTATTTACGATGGTCGCATTTTATAAAATCACTGTGATCACTTAGCCAGCGAATCCTGAGACATTGCTCCTTGGGGACGTACAGAGTGAGCTTCCTGCAAGCCTTGGGGCCCAGCATTTTTGTCAGTCAGTACGTAACCTTGTTTTCACTGTGTCTGTTTAAAGACACCTTATTTGATAGAGATTTCTGATTCATTAGCACTGAACTCCCATCCAATAGCACTGGAGCTCAGGTCTCAGTGAAGCTTCCTTCACATGTAAGGCACATCACAGCTGCCTTGCACTTGGGAACACCAGACAGCACTTGAGCATGACGGTTGGGGCCATTTGGAGCTAAAAAATTCCCAACAAAAAGCCCCAAAGTGCAAAAAGCATGGCATGAAACTAGGCTTCAAAAAGGACCCTTTGTGCAGTGAGAGAGCTGAAACAGGAAGGTAGAGTGTCACCCTGCTCCGCCTTAGCTGGGACATGCTCACTGAGTGACTCGAACTTGTCGCAGCTTTGTGCATGTCTAAAAATAACCACAGGAGCCCTGTGAGCATTAGTTTTGCAGTCACAAAGTTTTAGCCAATAGGTGAATGTGCAAGTTCAGAGCGCGCAAGCGATGAGGGTGTGCCATAATCGGAAGCTCATCTCCCAAGTGCACTGGCATCCGCCCTTGAAGAGTGCCACGCGTCCCCCCATGTCCTCTTGGCCTTGGGCTGACCCACGCACTGGCTCTCTGCCAGGGCTCGGCTCTGCTCCCAAGAGCCCACTAGGTCCCCTGTCTTGGAAACCTGATTCTCTGACTTCATGAGCCCAACTCCCTGTCTAGGCCAGCTTCCTAGAATGTGTCCATTCAGGGAAGACCTTGACTTTGTCTTGGCTGGTCTTCCCCAGGCTCTGGCATGGGGGCCTGAGACTGGGGTCAGCATATGAGACCCAGGAGCTCATCACAGGCTTCGCTTCTGATGCCCCACAACCGTGGAATGAGTGAGTGAGTGAGTGAGTGAGTGAGTGAGTGAGTGAGTGTGCGCACGTGCATGCACCATGGTGGGAAGGCATGGCCCCTGCCCTGAAGGTGTCCACAGCCCAGAGGGGCTAACAGATGATGAAAATGAAGCCCATGGTGCCACCATCCAGGTCACCCCAACATGCTTCCTTTTCCCCCAGGGACCTTTTCCCCAGACTCTCATGGGTACAAATCAAACCTGTTACTTTCTTCTTAAAACATGTTCCTTCTCTTCATTCTTCCTCTGTGCTTCCTGGCACTCCTGTAGCCACCTAAACACCCATCTCCCAATAATTATAGCTTGCTGTGTATGTGACATTCAGTTTTCTTGTCTGTATTCCCACTGCCACCCTCCCTGCGTGCCTAGCTGTGTTACGGCCACAGCGTCCACCCTGCTTGCTGTAGGCCAGCTGGAGAAAGACATTTAAAATGCAAATGTGTCCATACCCATAATCAATAGAACTTTTTATGGGATACTCTAAAGGCTAACATCTCAATGAACAAAGACACCATTGATGTTTTACTCTCCCAGTCAAATACTTAGACCTTTTAATGGATCCTAAATGTTTCACATGACATTACTGTGACCTCTTTGAAATGGATGCCAGCCTTTTCAATATGGACATGTCAATAGGTGACTCTCTTTCTGCGAATCCTTTTATAATATTGCTAAGTTCAAAGGGAATTAACAATTCTCTCAAACCAGAATGCATTAATATTTCTCCTATGGAACTATTCATGCCTTATATTTCATTTAATTTGCATTTTTATAAGATTGCTAAAATCCTTTTAAGGTCTACCTGTATCTACTCTATAAAGAACGCCATACTTTTTAGGCACACATTCTCTCATTGAATTCTTAGAACCCCAACAGGCATAGAGAGTCAGTAGATGATCAGAGAGGTTACATAGCCAGCACATAATCACACAGTAGCTACTTGAGGTTAGAATCCCAGCCATAGCTGCATAGCTCTCAGAAGAAAAAGATGTCAGGATTCCTTTGGGAATGACAACGTGAATATTGAGGACTTAAGTCGTATAGAGCCACCCCTCATTGAGTGAGAGCAAGGGTCAACCTCAAAGTTTTATGTGATTTGTTAACACTATAGCCTTCAGGTTCAACTGGAGAAGCGGAAAGATATGAACACGTACATACATATATACATGTGCATGTAGTATATATACACACATTCTATATGTGTAGCATATATACATATATGTGTTGTGTATGTGTGTTTATGTATATGTATATTACTGTATATATGTGTATGTGTAATATATACATATGTATATATACATATGGGAACAGCATATGAGACCCAGAAGCCCATCACAAGCTTGACTTCTGATGCCCACAGCCATAGAGTGTGTGTGTGTGTGTGTATGTGTATGTGTGTGCATGCACACGCGCGCCATGGTGGGAAGGAATGGCCCCTGCCCTGAAGGTGTCCACACGTGGTATATGCATATTGGATAGAAACAGATACGTACACTGTGCCCCTGCATTTTCTGACCCAGAAAGTACATGCGTGCATCGTGCACCTCTGTGTGTACAAGAGCGTGGTCTCAAGAATCAGAGAGATGTCAGCTTTGAATTCTGGCTTTTCTAGGCACTGCTGGGTGACTTTGGACGAGTTACCTAACCCCTTGAAGCCTTGCTTTCTTCATGTGAGAAACCAGGCTGATAATAGACCTAGTATTGTTACAGCGGTTGTGCGGATTAAATATGTCAATGTGAGTGAGGTGGTCAGGATTGTGGCTATGACAGAATTTGTCATTATTCTTGTTATTATCATCACTACCGTTTCTGTTTGAGGACACTACCCTGCTTTGTGTTGCTCATTCATTCAGGTGCCACTTTGGGGGTTGTTTTGTTTTACACCCTCTGAGCTCTCCTTGCTACAAGCCGGTGCTTGGGATACAGGTAAATAGCAACCGATCTGTCTTCCCTCGAGTCACTCTGTGGACACTTAAACTCCGTGACAGCCCCTCTGTACGAGGAATTAGTTTCTCAATTTTCCAAAATAGAGCACTGAGGCCAGGAACATTGACACCTTCTAAGTAATCGAAAACGGAACTGTGATTCCAACCCAAGACTTCTGACTGTGGATTATTTCTTCAATGCATTGCAATGGTAATGTGTTTTATAGTTTACAAAAGATTTTCATATCTATGCTCTTAGTTTTGAGTCTTGCCAGAATCTTGGTAAAATAGAGTATGTATGACTGAGGCTTCCTGCAGATGAAGGTACCGAGGGCATAATGGATACAAGTTCTCCAGATGGTCTCGCTAGGGGACAGCAGAGCCAGGAGGCAGCCCGGGACTCTGCCATGCTCTCTTGTGCTGCCTCCACATGGGATGAGTGGTCCAACGGTCTCCTCTTGGACTTTGGAGCCCCTTCTAAGTTAGACCCAAATCCGCTTGTTGATACTTAGCTCTGAGCTCTCCCGTAGCTCTGCTGTTGGGCTGGGGAGAAGAGTGGGAGGAAAAGCCCCTTTTCTCCTTCTACAGACTCTAGTTTGGCTATGCTGACTCATTCCTGATGGCCTACTTCCCCTTGTTCAGAGTGGGGGACCAAAAGAAGTTGATTCCATCACAGATCTGCCAAAGAGATTGACACCAAGTTGGTTGGCATGGCCTCTCCAAGCTCTCTGGGGGAGGATGGGGAAAGAGCCTCGGGGCTGTGAGAAGTCAGTAGTGGCTGTTCTGTCCTGCGGAGCCGGACTCTGTAGGGCAGCCGATGGGAGGAACAGATAACATAATGGGAGGAAATGGCCGCTGGACTCAGGATCTCTTTGGCTTTGGACCCAATCAGCTGGCGGTGCTGCTGCTTTATTGGGTGGCATGCTGTGGAATCTACTAGAAAAGCACTGAAAGAATCAACACTAATGGACTCTCTTTGATGAGTCAGCAGCTGGATTTGGCAAGAACATGTTAGCATATGAAATCAGGCATAAAAAAAAGTGGTGGTTGTTGTTTTAAAAAGGCTTTATTTTGTTGTGAACATTTGTGAAGCTGCTACTGCTGTGAAGTAAGGGTGTATCATATATGATACAGTCTGACAGGGAGGTAGTGATTTCAAGCACCTGTTAAGTGGTAGGATGTATCATCATTTTATTTTATGAAGGAATTTTATTTTCAAAGTCATACATGGTCATGGTTGATGAAACATTAAGGTCAGATCAGCCCATTAGCAAGTACCCTAGATCAGCAAAAGCACTGACTGAGGGTCAGAAAAATCTAGAATGGAGGGAGCTCTGGATGGCTCAGTTTAAGCATCTGACTCTTGATTTTGGCTCACAGTTTTGTGAGTTTGAGTTCCATGTTGGGCTCTGCACTGATCTGCAGGGCCTCCTTGGCCTCTCCTCCCTCGTCTCTCTCTCTCTCTCTCTCTCTCTGCCCCTCCCCGGCTCTGTAGCTCTCAAAATGAATAAATAAACTTTAAAAAACAATTTAAAACCCCCCACAATGGAGGGTCAAGGAGGGAGATAATGAATATCAACTATTATCTTGGGTTCAGCTTCAACAGTAGTGCCTCTGGCTTGTCCAACATCCCACTGATTCTTCTTTTAAGAAGCATTGACATTGAATCAACTGAATATGAGGCATGGCTGGATCTGAGTGGTGTAGGGGATGGGCTGTCGCAGACCTCGTCCGTGCTCACCCCCACTCCCTCCGATCCTTATCCTTACTCCACAAAGGCCAGCCTGACTTCTGGTGGCCAATATCTATGTGTCAGAGGTGAAAAATCCCATTCTGAGAATGGGCTGGAATTTCCTAGGAATTATGTCCATCCAGGGGAAGTGTTTATACCATGATTAATGTGTGTGGGGGTGGGGGGAATAAATACTTCCACTCCCTCACCTGTTGACCAAGGTGATTCTGAGTTTTTCCTTCTATTTTTCCAGAGTTTCTCCAATGGAATTAAGCTCTAATAGCTCACTTTAGTAACTGGCTTGAACACACCACCCATATTGGCCCCTCCTTCTCTGTGTCATGCCCCTTCTTTCTTCTGGGTTCCTTGCAATAGTGATAACTGTTTGCTCTTGGATCCGTGGCTTAAAACAGGGCTCGTCAAACCACGGTTCATGGGCCACATCCAGTCTGTTGCTTGTTTTGGTAAATAACATTTTATTGAATCATAGCCACATCAATTCCTTTACGTATCATCTAGGGTTCCTTTCACCCTGCAAGGACTGCCTAAGTTGAATGGTTGTGACAGAGACAGTCTGGCCTGGAGAGGTGAATATGTTTACTATATTGTCTTTTATAGACATTTGCTGACTCCTAGCTTATATTGTGCTTCTGGAGGCACCAGAACTACAATAGCATCTGTTAGCCGTGTTGGGCAAAGAAAGGTGAGTGGTTGCTGGAAGGTGGAAGGGGCAGAGCTGTCCAGGGAAGATTACCTTGAGAACAGCAGACACATATAGTGGAGAGGCATTTGAGGTCACCCTTGAAAGACACACTACGGGGATATACTTATCCCAACCTCACTTCCTGTTTCTCCTTAGTGAAATCATACCTGTCCTCTGGGGTCCTGTTAAAATCCCACCTGCTCCTGCTGCCTCCTACTGAGGTCCTTTCTGCCCCCGTCTTCCTTGTTATAGCATCTGTTTCTTCCCTTATTCTAGCTCTCGTGGGAATTGCTCATATTTCTCATTGATTCAACCACCGGATTGAGCTTCTTGAGGGCAGAGATCAGGCCCTGCTGTCTTTGCTAACTCCACTTAGTGGGAGGGCAGAGACCTGTTCAAGTAGTTGCTCAGCCAGAGCCTTCTGAATTGAGCGTATAAGCTCCCGGCCCCCCCTTGCTATTTGTCTTCTTGGTAACCAGTGCTCTACGCACACAAAGCCAAAGGGGCTGGAGGAGGTCCAGCAGCCATGGACTCATGGTTCCCTTCCACCCTTCCTGAGCTACTTGGCTCAGATGTGCATGAACCTGACCCTCTGACCTTGGATTCATTATCTCCATGTGCCAGCACTCTGAGCCAATCCGTTCGAGACAGATGGCTCTTCAAAGCCAGTGACTGTGGGATTTGGAGCAGCCATTGCCCAGATTGTAAACTTCCTTCCAGCTGCTTCTTACTATCCCTAGCCTAGCCTATCAGTGAGTGTGAAAGAGTCCTGGCCATTCTCTAAAAGAAGCTTCCCCATCTTCAGTAGGTCCTACAGCCAGGCTTTCCACAACCCTAGATGATAATGCAAAGATCTAAGTCCATACTTTCCAAAAGGGCAACTTTTCAAATTCATCACGAGTTCTTCGGAAATGTGTTAAGTAACGCATTCGGTTCCTGCTGATGGATGAAACGCTGATGCTATTATCATAATGTAGTGCCTTATTTTTTTGGCTGAAAATTATATTGGTTTTCTGACATGAGGAACCAAGTGGCAAATTGCAATAAACTGCAAGACAAATCAGTTATAATTCAATAGCCACGGAGACCCCTTGAGGGAATAATAACAATAACAATAATAAACACAGCCCCCCACGAAGTTTCTCATCAGGTTCTGAGTCACAGAGTGGGTAATGTTTTGATTACACTGCTGGGCCAGCAGATCAAACCTGGACTCCACTGATGGGCAAACATCAATCACGTTGCCATCGCAGATGGAGCCAAATAGCATGTCGATTTGATGATTTCTTTGTAGTATCTATCATCCCTCCAAGCATGGTCACACATTCTAAACTCTGTTGCCCTGAGGACTGACGCAAAAGGCTGTGGATGGGTTTTAAACCCAGGGTTTCCTCATTTGTGTGATGAACTCTGAATTGGTCACTTGCTTGAGGGAGAGCTTGACGGTGGTGATTTGGAAATAAGTCTCAGAGTTGCTTGAGTGTCCAGGTGTATGAATCCCGGCCATACTGGGGGTAGTTTCAGAGCTATTTTGCTGATTGGACTTCTTTCAGATACAGATACGTGTCTCATCTCATTTAGCCCAAGTGGGAAGGGAAAGGAGACTAGAATCCAACTGCATGGTCTAGTCTCCCGACCTTGAGCTTATGGTGGGAGAGGAAAGAAATGTATAGAGAATGAGGACAAGGGTCTAGAGATATTACACCCTCACACAGACACACAGACACACAGACACACACACACCACACATGCATGCATATACACACATTAACATGTAATCCAGTATACATTATACACACACATTAACATGTGTGTTTATAATCACACAAATGAGATGTTTTCTTGGGGGGAGGGAGAGTATCACTTTAAAAACTAGGCAGGTCATTGGGGCGCCTGGGTGGCTTAGTCGGTTAAGCGTCCGACTTTCGCTTAGGTCATGATCTCACGGTTCGTGGGTTCGAGCCCCGCGTCGGACTCTGTGTTGACTGCCAGCTCGGAGCCTGGAGCCTGTTTCAGTCTGTGACTCCCTCTCTCTCTGACCCTCCCCTGCTCACGCTGTCTGTCTGTCTGTCTCTCTCTCTCTCTCTCCCTCCTAGGACTAAATAAAACATTAAAAAAAAAAAAAAAAAAAAAAAAACTAGGCAGGTCAGGGCGCCTGGGTGGCTTAGTCGGTTAAGCGTCCGACTTTCGCTTAGGTCATGATCTCGCGGTTCGTGGGTTCGAGCCCCGCGTCGGGCTCTGTGCTGACTGCCAGCTCAGAGCCTGGAGCCGTTTCAGTCTGTGACTCCTCTCTCTCTGACCCTCCCCTGCTCATGCTGTCTCTCTCTCTCTCTCTCCTAGAAATAAATAAAACATTAAAAAAAAAAAAAAAAAACTAGGCAGGTCAGATTCCACCAGATAGGTTGCAGAAAAGACACATAATTTCCCCATATGACTCCTTTCTCCACCTATGCACATTCGGGTATGCTTATTTTCTCGAGATTTTTTGAATCCTGTTTTCTGCTGTACAAGATATTCTTCCAAACCCTCAGATAATCTGGTTTCTTCTGATGTTATAAAGCCCTGCATGAAGATGTTCTCTGTTTCTCAGTGGTTTTGCTTTCTGTTTTTCCTCGGTTCAGAGGGATTTACCTGTGCCCAAGATCCCTGTGGCGCCCAGTCTCCCTTCTGTCTCCATTCTAGCAGAGCCCAGCTTGCCACGAGCTTCTACATCATTAGCAGCCACACTAAATGTGCGTGAACCATTCCTGAGGCTGCCCTTTGGAAACATGTCAGCTACGCTGAAGGGAGAAAGGAGTCAAAAGCACCGACTATCCTTTTTTATATTTTCAGCCGCATTGATGCCAGCTCTCTCAGATGGTCTATTAACATTTCCAAGCTTGTCAGAGCACTTCTAGTCCAATAAAAGGGGAAGAACATGATTTTTTTTAAATAAAGAAAAACTGAGCCCAAGAATGCCAGTGAATCTCCCCCAAAGAAATGAGCACCAGGTTGTCTAATGGCTCTGTGTTTGCCTCTTCTTCTAATTAGCTTGCTGCTCCAACCAAGGTGTCCTTCTTCTCTGGGCCTCAGTTTCCCCATCTGTAGAAATTGGGAGGTTTGATCTCTAATGCTTCTCTGAGCTGTATAAAATTTTAAAAAATAATACATTGAGGGGCGCCCGGGTGGCTTAGTCGGTTAAGCGTCCGACTTTCGCTCAGGTCATGATCTCGCAGTTCGTGGGTTCGAGCCCCGCGTCGGGCTCTGTGCTGACTGCAAGCTCAGAGCCTGGAGGCTGTTTCAGTCTGTGACTCCCTCTCTCTCTGACCCTCCCCTGCTCACGCTGTCTCTCTCTCTCTCCTAGAAATAAATAAAACATTAAAAAAACATTAAAAAAAATAATACATTGAACCTCCAGTGATTCAGATTTGAATTCAGATTAGCCTTTTTTGGTAGCAGTTTTGACTCGTGGTGAGTTTGCCATTGACCAAGACCCTTGAGCAGCCACAGAGGGCTCTGCAGTGCTCCCTTTCCTCAAAGGAGGCAGGGGGTATAAATTCATACCGGGTAGGCACACTGGAGCATTTCCATTAGGCTCCTTATCTCTTTACTATGGATTGGGGCTGATGTGTGGAGTCCATCCAGTGGCTCACGGAGGTCAGTGCTGATGATGGCAAAACTGCCCACCAGATGCCAAAGGTTAGGCTTTCCAAACACTAGCAACAGGCTGACAACCTCTCTCTCTCTCAAGGGAAAATTGTGATGTCACATGGGAGCTGGGGAAAGAGTCTAGGTTTCGATGCAGAATCTTGGCTCTTATTCTGTAGCCGTGAGATCCTAGGCAAGTTAACTAGTCTCTCTGAGCCTGCAGAGAAAACTAGTAATGTTTCCTCAATGTCAGAGCAGTGGCAATGCTGTGAAGTTCATAGCAGCTCACATCAAAGCAGGACGTGCCAGCCCTAGTCCGGCAGACCCCGCATTAGAGGGGAACAATGTACGCACCCCATCCGGCCATATCAATGAGTGTTAGTTACCTTTCTGACTTGCCTTAGTGATGTACCGTAAGCCAGGCGTCTTCATATTTGTATACAATTAAAAAAAATTTAATGTTTTATTTATTTCTGAGAGAGAGAGAGCGTGAGCAGGGGAGGGTCAGAGAGAGGGAGACACAGGATCTGAAACAGGCTCCAGAACTAGCTGTCAGCACAGAGCCCGATGCAGGGCTCGAACCCGCGAACCGTGAGATCGTGACCTGAGCCGAAGTCGGGCGCTTAACCAACTGAGCCACCCAGGTGCCCCTATTTGTCTACAATTTGAGAAATATTTGACATGTTTTTAGTTCTACCTCTTCCAACATTATATATGTTTCTTACCTGCCAGCAAGCTCATTAGGTACATTTTTTAAAAGTCAGCTGCAGACACTCTCCTTTTCAGTACGTGTACTTTTCCTTCTAATTTCCACTACATTGATCACATGCATTTTGTTGTGTCAGCACTCTTTGGTAACTTTTTAAGAGATTCTTAAAGGATCAGAAAAGTTTCAAGAATGAAACGCTGAGCACCTAGATGGTCTTCAGCTATATCAGCAATTGCTAAGGTTTTGTCACGTTTCTTTTAAATCTCTCATATTCTGCTCATTTGCTGAGCTATTTTCGGATGAGGAGCGGCTGTCACTCTCTCTGACCCATGGGTGCTTCAGCATTCTGTTCCTAAGATCGAGGACATGCTTTTATGTCACCACAGTACAAGTCAGGAAACTTAACACTGATGCAATACTATGGCCTTATCTGCAGCCCACCCTCAAATTTGGCTCATTCTCTCCTCTGATGCTGGGCTGCACGGTAAGTCCACACAGAAATCTGTCGCTCCTCTGGACCTCCTCACTCATCTTTTCACCAGAGTGGTCTCTCCTCAGTCTTTGCTTCTGTCTTCAGGGTTGTGTTGGATTGGGTTGTCCCAGAAGTAGAGGGTGAAACAGAGATTCAAATGCAGGTAGATATTTGGGAGCCAATACTGAGCACAGTGACTCAGAGGTAGGGGTGCAACAAGGAAGGGAAGGAAGCTGCCATGACTGTGATGTCAAGCAAGTAACCGGCCTGGGCGCCTGAGGTTTACGTTCCAATGTGGCACCCTGGGGGACTCCATCCAGGAGATAAGAAAGTGGGAGTCCTTGACCTACCGGACTCCTCTCTGCACATCGTATCAGAAGGCAGAGAATGCAGTGTGTCCTGTAACTGGTGATGTTAACTTTGATCGCTTGCTTAAGTGATGCCTGTCAGCTTTCTCCACTGTAGAGGCATCTGTTTTCCTTAATGAATAGTCTAAGAAATACTTTGAAGGACACCTGGGTGGCTCAGTTGGTTGAGCGTCTAACTTTTGATTTCAGCTCAGGTCATGATCTTGTGATTTGTGAGTTCGAGCCCCACGTTGGGCTCTGTGCTGGCAGTGCAGAACTTGCTTGGGATTCTCTCTCCCTCTCTCTCTGCCCCTCCTCTACTTTCTCTTTCTCTCTCAAGTACATAAACTTTATATTCAAAAAAGAAATACTTTGAGACTGTGTACATATCCTTTCTCCAACAAACTCCTACTCTGTGCTATTAACATATGTGGTAGTTCATAAAACATGGCCCCAAACTCTTTGAGAGAATTTTTGCATTCAGAGATGGGGGTCTACATTCTTTCCTCTTGACCTGGAACGAAGCCGTGATCAGCCTTCAAGGTCATACTGCTTATTCCTTGGCCTCTTGGGCTGTTGGTCTCAGAAAAGGGGAGGCGCCCCGTGGCAAGCCTGGCCCGAGCTGGCCACGCTGCAGAGGCCGTGAGGAGGTGTTCAGGTCAACAGCCGAGCCAACAGCCAGCCCCGGTCATCAGCATGGGAGTGACCACCTTGGACGCGGCAGCCCAACGGAGCCCCGAAAATGGCTGAGGCCCCATCGGGCATCTGACTACAACCATAAGAGTGCCTGTGCGCAAGGACTGCAGGCAAGCACCCCTTGACTTCCCGAGCCACAAAATCACGAGCAAAATTAGGTAAGCCCCTGAGGTTTGGGACAATGGCTCTGCAGCAGTAGCTGGAGCAACGTCCATTTTGGGATTATTGCCCAAGTCAGTTAGTGCCTCTGTGGTGCTGAAACGCAACTCCAGTGCCCTCGTTCTAATTTTATGACTTGCCGGTACATCCTTCTTCCCACTGGCTTCCTCAAATCCTTTCAGGAATCGCTTCTGCTTATCCTATTATTTCTCCAGAAAAAAAAAAAGGCCTGCCCACCCCTGAGCTGAGACCAAACTAAAAAATGTGACTCTATTTCCTATTAATCACTAACAAATAGTCTAGGGGCTACTGTCAGTTTCTTACAACGAAATGACGTTTTCGTTCTTCCCTTTGCGAAGAATTAATTGTAGATCTGCATCAGAAAACACAAAAGATCCTAGAAGGGCATTTTTTTTTCCCCTCATCACACTATACGTTCTTTGTCATATCAAATTTATGTCATTTTTCTCCACTGAAAAGGAGTTCTTTTTAAAATAGCACTCTCGAAGCTTCAGGACCATAGAGAGAGAGCTGGAGAGCCCTGTCTCTCCTCCTCCACCATTGCTGCTGTGTGTCTGCTGCCCCAGGACACTGAGGCTGCCACCACGGCCTGACCGTGTCCTGTCCTGGATGGGCGGCTGGCTGTCTTTAGATGGGGCTGGCATGTGACAGTAACCCCAAGTTAGGCTCCTTCAGTGACTTTGGTGGGAGGATGTGTGAAGATAATAGAGAAGAATGGGATGTCCAGCATCTTTCAGGAATGCAAGCGAAAATAATAAATCTGGGTCTTAAAATAGCTGATGGGCTAAAATCACTGGACAACCTCGAGAGGGGCGGGGATACTTATCAGCTGGAGGAGGAGCATGTGTGTTATTTGGAGCGAACTAAGCATGGTCTTCAGGCTCTTCGCATGCAGAAGCCAGGCTTCTGCAGGGCAGATGCTTCTGGGCCTGACCTCCAGTAAGCAGATTTAAGGACCTACTCCTACATTTGGGGAGAGAAAACACACAAATGTGCTGCCCTTTCCTCCTTCCTCTTGCTCTGCCCCTCTCTCCTCCCCTGTCTGCCTAGAGGCAACCACTTACCCCTCCTACACCTCAGTTTCTCCATCAGTAAAGTGGCTATGCTGGTAGTGCCTCCCTCCGGACATTGATTTGAGGACAGAGGAGACCCCTAATCCTGCACTCTGTGCCTGGAGCCTGACCGCCACATAGCATGCACTGCATAGAGGCCAGCGCTTTGTTTTTGGCTTCTCCTTATTTTTCCCTGGCTTCTCCCTCTCTGCCCAAGGATTAGGCACACACCTCTAGGATCCAGAGAGCCTGAGTTCAAATCCTGCCTCTGGCAATGCTAGTGCTGCCGCCCAGGGCAAGTTGCCCAAATCTCTGTGCCTCCATTATCTTGTCTGGACAATGGGGTGATACCAGCAGTGACCTCAGAGGGGTCGTAAGGGTTACATGAGTTTACACCTGTAAAACACCCCTGGGCTGCCCCGTAGCCTTGACTCAAGGTGTGGGTTATATTATTCCTCTCTATCATCATCATCATCATCATCATCATCATCATCATCATGTTTTGTAAAATGGAGCCTCCTGGGGAGCCGAAAGGGTAACCTCATCTACTCTTCCTAAGTCCCAGGGAGAGTTTAGGGGCTTTTACTGAGGAGGGGAGCGGTATGGTGCGGTACCCCAGAGCCCGCATCCTGACACTTCCTGTCAATTTCGACTCGGATGTCAGCAGAGAAGCCCTCCTAAGGATTTGGGGGGCAGGGCAGGCTGCTGAAGACATTCCTTAGAGCATCAGAGCTCTGGTTACACCCTAGATCCTCACATGCCCACTGTCGTCCTCGCTTCTCCCGCAGGAGGGGGCAATGCCCGGCAGTGCGATGTGGGAGAGAGAAGAGAGAGCCCTGGCTCAGGGAGGCTGCCCAAGAGAAGCACAGGGCGAGCCACAGATGCAAGCCACGTGTACGTTTCTCATTTCCTAGAAGCCACGTTACAAATAGGAAAAAGCAACAGGTGAAATTAATGTTAATAATACATTTTATTTAACCCAATATATCATCAGCATCTTATCAAGACAGCTTCTAGTAATATGAAAATTATTAATGAGATATTTTACCTTCTTTCTTCTCGAATTTTGTTTAGAATCCAGTGTCTATTGTACTTGCTGTAAATCTCAATTGGAACCAGGCATCACCCATGTGCTCAGGCACTGCCTGCGGCCCGGGGGCCACTCACCCACGGCCCAGCTTTATACCGCATGGTGCTAGGCCCACATTCCGGTTCTCTCCCTGCCTGCTGGGTGACCCCAGGCAAGTTACTTCACGTCTTTGAGCTTCAGTTTCTTCTTTTGTGTATCGGGAATCATCTTTGGGAATCTAACTGGGAAACCTAGAATAGTGAAAACCAGGAGCTCCTGGGTGGCTCAGTCAGTTAAGTGTCCAACTTAATTTTGGCTCATGTCATGGTTCCAGGGTCATAGGATAGAGCCACCCCCCAGGCCCCCGTCAGACTCTGCACGGAGTGTGGAGCCTGCTTAAGATTGTGTGTCTCCCTCTGCCCCTCTCTCCACCTCGCTCTTTCTCCCAAATGACAGAGAAAAGAGGGTGTGTGCCTGGGTGGCTCACAGTTGAGACAGGTCATGGTCTCACAGTTTGTGGGATCAGGCCCCATATTTGCTCTTCATTCACAGCGTGGAGCCTGCTTGGGATTCTCTCTCCCTCTCTCTCTGCCCCTGCCCTGCTCACACATGCACACACACTCTCAAAATAAATAAACGTTAAAAAGTAAAATAAAATAAATAGTAAAAACCCAAGTACCAAAGCTGGCCCATAGTAAGGGCTTAATAACTGTTCATTCCCTCCCTCCCTTTATGTGCAAAACCTCACTGAGGCAGGCTTGGGACTTGCAGCAGCTCCTAAGGATTTCCTGGGACACAGAGACTATGGAAGATGACATTTTTGCAGCAATCGTACATTGCCGTGTTCTCATCCGAGCCGTCCTCCCTTTTTGCTGATGAGCGAGGTCATCAGCTTCAGGGTGTCCCCCGCCGCCTCGAGTTCTCAGTACGGCGGCACCAGATTCCTCCTTCTGCCCTGAGGCCCTTCCGCTTGCTGTCCCCAGGGCTCCTGGACCTGTGCTCCGCTGCCTCCTTTCTGCCATTTCCTTCTCAGTGAAGATGTCACCTCCTCCAAGATGCCTTCCTGCTCACATGGCACTTTCTGTCGTTTGATATTTCCCCCATTTGTTTGTTTGATCCTGTGCACGTTTCTCTCTCCCTCCTAGAATTCAGCTCCCTGAGAACAGCCCCTGTGTCTGCCACGTTCCTGGCACACGCAGCAAGTCCCCAGAGGTGACATGTGATCGTTTAATGACTGGAGACATGAATCAATGAAAACTAGAAGCCCACTTCTTTTTTTGTTTGTTTGTTTTCTTTATCTAAGTTACCTCTACATGCCATGTAGGGCCCAAACTCACAACTCTGAGATCAAGAGTCACGTGTTCCTCCAACTGAGCCAGCAGGCACCCGCAAAGGATACTTCTTTTTTTTTTTTTTAACGTTTATCCACTTGAGAGAGAGAGAGAGAGAGCACATGAGCGGGTGGGGGAGGGGCAAAGAGAGAGAGGGAGACACAGAATCTGAAGCAGGCAGGCTCCAGGTTCTGAGCGGTTAGCACAGAGCCTGATGCAGGGGCTCGAACTCATGAACTGTGAGATTATGACCTGAGTCAAAGTCTACCCTTAACCAACTGAGCCACCCAGGCGCCCCGGAGGTAGGTCTCTTACAATCCCATTTTAAAGATGGGAAAATAGAAGCAAAGAAGGGCAAAGGTGGTTCCCTGAGCTGCCAAACCTGGTGACCAGCAGAGCTGGGATTTGAACTATGGCAGCCCGCTTCCAGAACCTCAGCTCTTAGCTGCTGCAGGAAACTTCCTTGCAGAAGAGCCCCCGAGGGAAAGACTTAACCAGATGTAGCAACCACAAGGCAAGTTTTACTGTCAAACCTGCCCACAATTGCTCTTTTTATTCTTTTGATTGTTTGTCTGATCCGCAGCTGTGGGAACCGCAAGGCTTTCTGTACTCTCTCTCTCATTGCTCAGATCTCCTCGGCTCCCTTTCTGATTTCAGCAGGCTCCTCGGACATCCCAACAAGCCAGAGATGTCTTTCTCTGGCTTCCCACTGTGCTCATAGCACACATTTTCCCGTGGGTCTGTGTCTAGATAATTACTTCTTTGCCCAGCACACGGCCACATCTGGGCAGCAGGCATCGCTCACCCCTGGCACGTGCGTGTCCCTTCTGTTCAAGGTCTCGGATTTTCTGTGTTGTTTCTTCAGTGCCATGCACAGTGCCTGATGCCTATAAATGCTCTGAGGGTGAGCACTGAATAGGCTTGTTGATAACCAGAACACTTTTCTTAAAGGTTTTTAAATTAATTAATTAGTTACTGTTAAGTAGGCTACATGACCAGCATCGAACCTGGCACGGGGCTTGAACTCACAACCCTGAGGTCAAGACCTGAGCTGAGATCAAGAGTCAGATGCGTAACCAACAGAAACCGCCCCTCCACCCTGCCATGTGCCACCAGCATTGTTCTCAAGAGCAGATGCAAGCTGGCTAATGTCTTCTGGTTTCTGGAGCGTTGGACAGATTATTTTGTCCTTGAGACTTCTCCGCCTGGCCATGCTTGAAATACTGTCATTATTGAGGCATCCTTGTGAAATGAAGCTTTCTTCCTGCAGGTATCTTTGGTGAAACAAAATATATTTGTGGGAAGAGTAGTGTCCTAAATCTCTCAAACATCTGTGTGACTTGGAGGCATGCGTGCCTCCTGTGCCCGGAGCTCTGGGGACACAGGGAGAGAGGACAGGAAGCTGGGAAGGGACGTGGGTGTTGCTAAAGCGTGCGTCCCTTCGTTTCCAATTTCGCCAGGAGTCAGCCTCCATATATATCTCTTTTAGCACTTCTAAGTAGCGACACAAGTCTTCCAGATGGCTGTGGAATTACTTGTAAGGCAGCCCGCAGATTCTTCTTGAAAAAAGAAAATTCTCATTAAAAGTGAATGAAAGCGTGAATTTTCAACATGTCCATTTGAAACTCTAAGAATTTCTAGGCGAATTAGACTTCTGTGAAATGAGGCACACTCGAAGCGCTTTAAAGCTCTGAAAGTCGATCTCAGTCGGCAAACCACATGCTGACAGTGCGTTCCGCTCTGTGTGGGCCCTGCCAGGGGTGCTGGGGAGGCAGTAATGAAGGAGATAGGACCCCGAGCCCCAGGAACTTGCAGTGGTCTCCACAGACCATTCGTATGTCTTTGTAGGCAGCGATAGGATCCATCGGCCATTTCCAGGATTTCAAAGGCTGAATCAATGTCATCTTATGTTTAGCCACAGTCATGTGCAGAAGAGAAAAACCTTCTCTTTGCTGTTGCCAGGGGTCAGATGATCTCTTTGTTTTACCGCTACATATCTCACTGGAAGACACTTCATTATTCTGGAAGACGTAAGGATGGCAGCAGAAGCAGACAGAGAGAACTGCATCTTGCCCAACTTGAGGTTCACAAGGAGAGAATGGTAGATATTCTTGGTGGTGATGGTGTTGTAGAGCTCAGATACAAGATGCCACACACTGCTTATGTAAGAGATATTCTGGCAGAAGGTCCTGTAGGATGGCTGTCCCCAGTATCCCCCAGCTGCCCCGGGGGTCCCCTGAAGACACCTTCCACACCGACGGCATCATAAGTCTGTGGCTCCAGAAAGGTGCTCTGTCTACGCACAGGGCAGGGCAGAGCCAGAGCTTAAAGCCCAGGAACAGCCCTCAAGCAGGGAAGGAATATGTCTGGTAGGTGCAGACTGGGCTTGCTCCCCTTTGGGGAGCCCACTTCCCAGCTGTCCTTTACAGTTTCCCAGAGGGTCCCCTGTAAGACTGAGCCCCCGTCACTCACAGGAGTGACTTGCTCATTAACACTAGCTTCACTGGCTTGCCTCTGGTTGCTGTTTCCCTTCTTCGCTCTTCGAGGAATCATCTTCCATACTTCGAGGAATCATCTTCCCAAATAAGGGACCAGTACCAAATTCGCATCTCAGGGTCGGCTTCTGCGGGAGTGCAAAGTGAAGACTGCTTCAGAGTACTGAGGAGTTCTAAAAAAGCCCGTGGCCAGTGGGGGCGGCTTTGAAGGTGATGCTTCATTAGAACAAGGGATCGAGGTTTCCATAACAAACCTCATACCTGACACAGGGATGACCCCGTGAGGGCCCCTTGGTAGTGTTAGCTTGTGTAAACTGCTGCAGAGTCTCCACTTACAGCTTCTTTCTGGATCACGTGTGGGCGCTCCGCAGGCAGCACGGCCGTTTCTCCTGACCCTCAAAATGATCTGCCCCCCACCCCACTCTCTCTCTGTCTTCTCCCCTTCTCACGTGTGTGGCATAACGTTTAAGACTGTAGGCACTAAGGAATCGAAGTTCGGGGCATCTGGGTGGCTCAGTCGGTTAAGCGTCCAAATTTGACTCATGTAATGATCTCGTGGTTCATGAGTTGGAGCCCCACCTCTGGCTCTGCACTGACAGCTCAGAGCCTGGAGCCTGCTTTCGATTCTGTGTCTCACTCTCTCTCTCTGCCCCTCCCTAGCTCATTCTCTCTCTCTCTCTCTCTCTCTCTCTCTCACACACACACACACACACAAATAAATAAACATTAAAAAAAAAAAGAACCAAGGGCCAACTCTGGTTTTACTCACTAGTGTATCCTCAGAAAATAGTGCCTGGCATATAGTAAGTGCTTTCCAATTACTTGTTGCTCATTTCTGGAGCATTGGATGCCCTGTGGACAGTATCTCACACGCCCCTCTCTGACTTCCTTTAGCACATCGCATTGGCCAGGGGTGCAGTGAGCCATTATACCAGTTAGACCCGTTTCCTCCAGCCCCGAGCTTCTCAAAATTTTGCAGTATTTAAGATTCAGCCAGAGAGCTTGTTACAACCTAAATCTCTGGGCCCTGGCCAAGCGATTCCGATTTGGGGGTGTGCCCTGAGAGCTTGCATTGCTAGTAAGCTCCCGTGGGGTGCTGGGGGCCGCACTTTGAGTCCTGCACCTCCAGTTTCCTGCCCTGACCTCAACTGTCCATCATGTATTGGAGGCTGAATGGTTACGAGGGTGAAATTCACTGCTTAGAACCATGAGGGTGTGGGACCAGCCACCTGTTTCCACCAGCTGTGCCTGGGCCTTTCTGCACCCCAGTGCCCATGTGGGATCCCAGTGGGACGCACGGGACTTCGATGGGCAGAGTTGCACTTGCACTGGTGTTAGAGCCCAGTTGCTGTGTGCTTGTTATTAGGTTGCGGGGGCTGCCGCAGACTGTTACATTCTGGTCTTTCTGAGGCTCAGTGCTGATACCGTGCTCACATCAGCTGACATGTGATTCATGTTTTCCTTTCCAAGGTCCTTACCTCATTTCAGCCTCATATTAATTTTGGAGGGCAGCCAGGTGGTGGCTTTGGCGGAGTGAGAAAGAAGTGGTAGTTAGGAGGCAGTACACCCAGTGAGTGGCTAAGGCCGTGAGCCCATCTTCTCAGCTGTGCCTTTCTTGGAACTGGGGTCATCGGTCCATCCTTGCCTCAGAAACCTGTCTTTTACTTACCTCTGGTTCTCTCCAGAGAGGCCTGCTTCCTTCAGGGGGCATTTGGATGTGGTGTCTGATACCAAGAGCACCTCCCTGGGCTGAACTTCTAAGAGGCTGAATCCTGCTACGGCCTCCACAGTGTCCAGTTCCCTTTAGGTAAGCCTTTTAGAATTTGGTACCCAAAGGGCTTAGGGAATCTCCTTGTCCCATCTAGACACTCGTCAGTTCCTCTGCCTACTGCAGTGGGTCCCCGAGACTCATGTGGCATTGGGCCGGGCTGGTGCCATTGAATGGCTGCTGAGATCTCCAAGGCCCATGCTCTGGGTGAGGCCAGTGGGATGATCCTTGTGTGCAAACCCAGTGTCCCCTCCTTGCTCCATGCCTGCATCAGGTGGGACCCAGTGTCCTGCTGAATCTGCCCCTGACACCTCCTCTGCAACTTCCTCTGTGGCCTCTTCCACTGCCACAGTATGGGTCACCATCAGGTCTCACTGTGCAGTGACCTCTCAGCTGATCTCTCCTCCCTGTCCTCTAATCCATTCTCTGCCCTGTCGGCAAAAGTGACTTTATAAATGGCAGACCTGTCCTTGATCATTCCTGTGTTTAAACCCATCACAGGCTCTATATTCATTATCTATTGCTATGCAACAGATGATTACAAACATAGTGGCTTAAATCAACATGCTTGTATTACCTTATGGTTTATGTGGCTTAGGAATCTGGGCACAGCTTAGCTGGAGACCCATCTGCTTCATGGTCTCTCCTAAATCAGGGCTTGGGTCTCAGTGAAAGCTTGACTAGAGAAAGATCTACTCTAATTTTACTGCCAAATTGTTGGCAGCATTCAGTTCTTGCAGGGCTGTTTGACTGAGGGCCTCTGTTCCTTACTGATTCTTGGCCAGCATCAGTTCTCAGTTCTTTACCAGATGGACTTTTCCCCCATGGCCTCTTATTTCATCAAAGTCAGCAAGGAACAGAGTCTTCTAGCAAGAAGAGAGTCACAATTTTAAATACATCTGGATCATGAAAGTGATATCCATCACCTTTGCTGTATTCTGTTGGTTAGAAAAAAGTTGTTAGGCCACTACCCTCAAGAGAGGATGGGCGCCTGGGTAGCTCAGGTGGTTAGGCACCTGACTTCAACTCAGGTCACAATCTCACACTTTGTGAGTTCGAGCCCTGCGTTGGGCTGTGTGCTGATGGCTCAGAGCCTGGAGCCCGTTTTGGATTCTGTGCCTCCCTCTCCACCCCTCCCCTGCTCACACTGTCTCTGTCTCTCTCTCAAAAATAAATGAACTTTAAAAAAAATAGAGAGAGGTGATCACACAAGGTTATGAATACCAAGAAGTGGGAGTCATGTGATCCATCCTATGGTGTGTCCAACATAAGCTCAGGTGTAGCAATGCCAAAACTCTCAGCTGGGGCAGGAGAGCTTTGTGATTCAGAGCAGTAACTATGACATCAGACGGAATTAAGTTAGGGTCCTGGACTGCCCACTGGCTGTGGGACTTAGGGAAGGTTTTCAACTTTCTGGGCATCTGTTCTCTCACCTGTAAAATGGGGATAGTAATATTACTTACCTTATAATGCAGTAATGATGAAGGGACCTATTAAAATTCATAGGTGACCCAATCAAGGGTAAGAGCCAAATGATGTGCAGGATTATTTTTATCCACATAAGACTCTCAATAATCTATGTTACTATTCCCTGTCAGACTTCTATGCTTCCTCCTTCTCCCGTGTTCTCTTAGGCTCTGGCCCTGATGAGTTCTAGGACATTTCCCTGATGTGCTGAGCTCTTTGATTGGGAGCATCCTTCTATACTTTTCTCACAGACCAGACTGTCATTCCCACTCCCTTCTCTCTCCTCCAGGAATCACGTGAGACGTCATGTGTCTTGTGACGTCCTTCTATGACCTCAGGATAGCTCCACCCCCATACCAACTGTGGTCCCTCAGCACCCTCTATTTTGACTGTCTGGTTGCATGCCCGTTTTCTCCATTGGATTCTGGACAGCAGGCTCTATGTCTTTCCTTTTTGAGTTCTAGCTGAGAGTCTGCAACCTGTATGTGCTCCCTTTGTGTTGGAGGAAACACTTTTTTTATGGTAAAAAGCATTTTATAGACATGATATTGGTGAGGTCAGCAGGGGAATTGGTATGATTGGAACTCTGCGAAATTAAGTGATTTGCCCAAGATCACGTAGCAAACAAATGCCAGAGCTAGAGGCAAACCCGATCTGTTGATTCCATAGAGAGTGCCCTTTTAGGAACAAGAAGGTGGGGCAAAGGAGAATGACATGTAACGCTTCTCTAAACCTGTATTGTGGGAATAACACATTTCGTAAAACAAGAGAACTCTCAGAAAGCTCAAGGCCTGCTTCGTAATTGGTCAGTGCATTGCCTGGCTCTTTGGAATAACAAGTAGATGACCTTGTGCCCAGACCATCTGTGCTGTTCTGGGAAGTTCTAAGGGAGTCTGTCTGCTGAGGCAGACACAGCTCATGAAAATGGTCAGACTTCCTCTGAATGGCTCAATTATTTCAGTTCTCTGTTGACTAGGAATCCCTAATAAACCTGGAGAGCCAGGGAAAGGAAAGCAGCTAGGCAGCTTGCTGAACAGCCCGCAAGCAGACTAGCTCAAGTTCATGAGAGATTTTTTAAAAATGTTACTAATAAAACTCTTTAATAAGTTAAAATAGTTACCCCGTGGATGTTTCAGTTGATGAAAGCAATTTCACATGGTTTGGAGCTTGACGTTTTTCTTTCCTGCCAAATACCACTGATTTTTAAATGTTGGTTCATTGAAATTTTTCTTTGTTCGGTTTTTCTTATTTCCTGAGTAACACTGGGGGTACCTTAACGGAACTTCATAGGAAACAAAAGGGAAAACCACATCTCACAGTCCCCAGTAAATCAAACTGTCTTTATTTGTCTTTGCTCCTGTTTGGTGTCCATCTGTCAACTCTTATGTTTTTGTGATTCCCGCGTTGGTATAAATAATTTCATACAAAAAAGTCTTTAAGAGTTTAGGCCTTTGAGAAGAGGTTTGGTGGTCAGCTGTGGTCACACCAACTTACTCAATGACTCGGTCTATTATACCGTGGGACTTCATATCCTTAACCGGCATATGTGGTTCTTTCTTGGCCGAGAACTGGTGGCCGCGGAAGCCAACAAGAGGTGTAAACATAAATGCAGTCAGCACTGCCGGTAATCACAGTCGTCCCAATTGCCGCCATTTGCGGAGTTGTAAAATGAGCTGTGCACCCTATGCGAATTATCTCATCCAGTCCTCACAACAGCTTATTACAACAGTTCTAGCGTCATCACCATTTTTATAGGTGAGGAAACTGAGGCTCACCAATGTTAAGTAACGTTTCCAAGGGTATTTACAGCTTGCTAAATAGCCAGAGCAGGACTTAGAGAAGCTCGGTGTGACCCAAAGCCTCAGTGCGTATCTAACAATCTGCCTCCCTCTGTCACCACCATTGCCATTCTCACATCAAATTCCCGATCCAGTGAAATCATTCAGTATTGAGCTATTGATGTCCTGCTACGTGCCAGGCAGTCCTCAAGGTAGTTATGGCCCCTTGTGTCTGGAGCTGTCACTTCTTGTCACCCCCTTAGGAAATTAGTCACTGGAACTTTTATATGACAGCTCCTTTTTCCTGTGAACTATCATCACCTGTCCTCACCACAGGTGGACAGGCTTTGGAGGGGCGATGGGATCACTCTGAATACTGAGGAGTTGATGGGTCAGTTGAGGGTCTCTGAAGGGCTAGAGATTCTGACAAGATTTAAAGAGATTCCCCATTTACTGGGAAACAAACAAACAATAACAACCCCAGCACGGGCAACTGGAGATCTTTGTCCCAGGGCTACAGATACATGGCTAACAGCTGTGCATCCTTGGGACTCTGTCTATCTTCCTCCGAGGCCTCCATGTGCCTGTCTTTAAAGTGGAAGCAATGCTGATACTTACAAAGTGAGGATCAAAGTATATATTTAACGTATAGTGGTGAAAACATCAAGTTTTACGTCAAGCACTTCTTGTCTATCTTAGAGGCCAGAAAACTACAGCCCGAGAGACAAATCCATCATCCCTGTTTTAGTAAATAAGTTTTATTGGAACAGTGCTACACCCACTCCTTGGGGATTGTTGACGGCTGGTTTCTCCCTACAGTGGCAGAGTTCACTGGTTGTCCACAAAGCCGGAAATACTTGCCATCTGACTCTTTATGGAAAAAGTTGCCAACCTTTGCTGTGTGCATTCAAGTTTTGTCAGCTAATTTACAGAGAGCTTATTTCTTATGGAAGCAATAACATGAACAGAGTAACGCATTTTGAGATAAGTGATTCTGATTCCTCTCAACGCTGGTCAATTAGTTTAACAGAGCTGTGATTGAAGACCTAATCCCGTACTTAGCACTGAGGCTTTGTTTGCCAGACACTTTGGGGACCGTGTGTCTCAGGGTGATGTAGGAGGGTCCTTGAGACAGATCTGAGTTTAGAAACCAAGGCTGTGTCCAATTTTCTTTGTGACTTGGGGCAGATCACTCTCCTCTCTTGGGTTGTTCTGTTACCTGGAAACATAGGAAATGATGCCTCAGGGGTTTTTGCAAGTTTAGGGGTTTATGTAAGAACCTAGAACACAGCATGGCATGGCTGGCATCTGGTAAGTGGTGGTGGTAATTCTGATGACGATCCGCCCCACCTTGGACTGAGTGAAGGTTTTGGGAAGTCCTAGGAAAGCATTCAGCCCTTCCAGAAAGCTCATAGGGGAGTGAGAAACACCTGATCATAGGCAGAGGAGGAGAGAGCAGGAATATCCCAAAGAATAAAGTTGGAGAGACGTTTACTTTGAACACTGAGGCCCAAGGTTGAATCTTGCAGCACGGAAGTCTTCGGTGGGCTCACCTGTCTGCACAAGGCTCACAGTGGAGCCTTGTTCCACAAAGCGCTCCTGTTCAGGCCCAGGTGGGGACAAGAGGAAAGGGTAAATACATCTCTGCCTTGGTAATTCACATAGGTGTAAGAGATGTTTACTCCTGTGAGCTGGAGTGGTGCGCAGTGAGATCCCAATCAGTGTGCATGTATTCATTCCACATGTACCTAGTGAGTGCCTTCCGTGTGATAGGCACTTTGATGGGCACCTTACAAACAGCAGTAGACAAGGTCCCCACCATCTGTACATTCATGGAATGAACGTTCTGTGGACGGACACACACAAAGGGGCCCTTACAAGTGAGAAGTGCGCTGAAGGAAAAGTGCCCCGGTGGCGAAAGCCTTTGACACGGGGCCCTGGTCTCATTCAGGGCTTCGAGGAAGGCCTTCCACCTCGAGGAAGGAAGTGCTAAGGTAAGATGAAAAGCCCAGCAGGAGTCGCTTAGGTGAGTCAGTGGACATGAGCATCCTTTACAGACTAAGGACATCTGCAGCATCGAACAGAAGCTCTCAAGAGGTTGAGGTGAAAGAAACCCTCCCCAAGAGGAGCATATGTGTGTGAGCCTTTCCGTATCCATTTATTTGCAAGATTTGGAAAGAGGGATGTATTTTCACATTGAAAGACATCATTTTTTCCACCCAAAGTGTTCCAGTTTGTCCAATCTACATGACAAGGAAAGCATGTTCTCCAATACATTGCAAAACACATATTAATCGCAAAGGTTAATGTTGAAAAGGATTAATTTCTTCTTCCTCAGCAACACCGACCTAATTAAATCTTTCCAGAAGCAGATGGACAATTCTGCCCTCCAAATCGGGATATTTATGTAAATATCACTGAGCTAATTGATACTCAGCTGAATCAAAGGAAGGTAAACAGTGCGCTTTCATGTTGTCAACAGTTGTGAGTGTGATTTACAGCATTAATGACTTCCTAGAATGAACTATTATCTAGAGTACAAGAGATTCTGGGATCTAATTTATTATCTTGATTATTAGAAGTCACATTGAGAATGAGCCCTGTTTACAGGAAGTATCCGAGTTAGAAAACGGGAACTTTGCCCAGGTCCCCTTGTCCCAGAGGCGAAAGCCTCTACGGAGGGGCCGTGGCTCAACGTATTATACACAGGGGTTACATGAGGAGACCTTCTGTCATTAAATAGTGACCCCAGTGGGTCAAGGCCACATGGGCTGGGGAAGAGCTTGGACTCAGATTTTGGAGTTCTAAGCCCGTACCATTAGCTATGTTTTTGGTGGGTCGCAACCTCTTAGCTCTCACTTGTCTCCCATAAGTGGATGGACCAGCACCTGCTGGCTCATGCTCAGGACTGTGTACATGGAAGCTGTTATTACAGAGATATTAATATTAGTATTTTGTTACATCTCTTTCTTCTCCAGGCCATGCTAGCCTGCAGGCAAAATGGTCACTGCATCCTCCTAGCCGTAAGGACCACCCTTCAATCCAGAAATCTGTCCCTTCTTCAGGCCTTCTGGAATTCTCTTCCTCCTGCTCCATGCAAGACTGGCTCCTTTTCACTAATTCAGGGCTCAGCTTCAATGTCTCCTCTCAGAAAATTCCTCTTAATCCAGACTAAGTGGATGTTCTCCCCTATTTTTTTTCCATTTCCACAGCTTGGGTTACTTTCACGTAACGTGGCATCGTTTGTGATAAAGTTACTTATTGGTTTGCTTTCTTGGTTAATGCCTATCTCTCCAATAGGAGAGATACATTTGTCTGTACATTTATTTTTAGATTTCCCTGCTCACTCCCTTCTCCCCTGATCACGGCTCAGCAGGGATTTCATCCTCTGACGGGGAAGTCTCCGTACTCTGAGCATCCTTTGGGGGGCTGGCTACATCTTGTTCCCCTCTTTGTTCCTTCCTCTGTGCTGGACTAAACAGCTGTGTAGGATCGGGGTTTCAGGCATGCAGTTTTTGGGTTCAGATATCTCTCCGTCTCCGTTTCCTCATGGATAGAATAGACACAAACGTAACACCTCCTTTAGGGGGATACATGCATCCTTAGAAGTGGGCCAGACACATAACACGCAATCAGTAAATGTTGCCCATTATTGCTACTGTGGCTAGGATTGTTTTCTCTGGTTAGGGAGAGTGCTTGAGATGCCCGGCTTCACATCGGGCCTCCTCTTCATTCCCACAGAGCTGTCCATGCTGTGCCCCGTTCCCTTCCTCCACAGTCCAGCCAGCCTGCCTTCTGCTTCACTAAAACTGGTAGACCTAGACGGGATTCGCTACCCCCATTTGGGGCATGAGTGTCAAGTGGACCCGACGATCTCCTCAGGCAGCCAGGTGCGTTTGTTAAACAGACGGGAGCTGTCGAGTCTCAAATGGAGATAAAATCGCTGTGTTCCTATGAACTCTGTTTGCTGCATCTGTTCTTCTTTCCCTTGGAACACCCGTCCCTCAACTTTTCTGTCATCTTTTTTTTGTGTTTCTACCTGTAGACTGACTCTCAGAATATACCCACCCCCCTTAATTGGTCTTCTCTGCCTCTGATCTGCCCGAAGATGCTGCAGAAAGACAAGGAAGCTGTTTGTTCCTCTCATTGTCGATGTTCAGAGGGAACTGTGCAGAATTCTAAGTACTGTTCTTGGCTTGGTGTCACTGCGACCCTGCTGGCATTGAGGAGGCCCACTTGAGGCCGCCAGGCTGGAGTCCAGGGAGGGGAAGTGTGATTCATGCTGAGTGTTGGCTCTGGGTGCTCCCTTCTTGGGCCGCAGATGGGAAAACTGGGAGTCCCTGGGAGGGTGTACCTCTCCGAGGTCAGGCAGCTAGCAGACCCGAGACATGGACAATATAGAGGGGAGAAGCAGTCGACTTGTGGGGCTGAGGCTGACCTACGTTCCCATCCATAGGCTCTGACCCTGTGCGACCAGGGGCAAGTGGCTTAGCCTCTCAAAGCTTCATTGTCCCTGTCTGTCAACTCACGTCCACATCCAATCCTTAAAGTACCACTGTGAGGATTCCACTAGATGTGTGTTGTTTAAATTCAAGTTAAATTAACACACAGTGTAGTCTTGACTTCAGGAGTAGAACCCAGTGATTCATCATTAACATGTAACACCCAGTGCTCTTCCCAGCAAGTGCCCTCCTTAATGCCCATCACCCATTTAACCCATCCCCCACCCATCTCCCCTCCATCAACCCTCGGTTTGTTCTCTGTATTTAAGAGTCTCGTACAGTTTGCCTCCCTCTCTGTTTTTATCTTATTTTTCCTTCCCTTCCCCTATGCTCATCTGCTGAGTTTCTCCAATTCCACATATGAGTGAAATCATATATTTGTCTTTCTTTGGCTTATTTTGCTTAGCATAACACACTGTAGTTCCATCCACGTTGTTGCAAATGGCAAGATTTCATTCTTGTTGATGGCTGAGTCATATACCAGTGTGTGTGTGTGTGTGTGTGTGTGTACATGTACATATATATATACACACACACCACATCTTCTTTATTCATTTATCAGTCAGTGGACATTTGGGCTCTTTCCATAATTTGCCTGTTGTCGATAGCACTGCTAGAAACATTGGGGTGCACGTGCCCCTTTGAATCAGCATTTTTGTATCTTTTGGATACGTACCTAGTAGTGTAATTGCTGGGTCATAGGGTCTTAGGCTGCTGGTGGGAATGCAAACCAGTGCCACCCTTCTGGAAAACAGTATGGGGGGGTGCCTCAAAAAATTAAAAACAGATGCTGTGTGTGTTATGCACACTGACAGGCAGCTCGTCTGAAGGATCCACCCTACATGACTCCCAAAACAGTGCTCTCTTCCTTCAGGAATGCTAGCCACCCCCTACTGCTCCCCGTGTTGTTCACATCTAGCCCATCCTTGACATGCCTGTCACATTGTTGACCCCTGCCCGTCAGGGGCCGGAGGGAGGGAGCATAGTGCTGTGCTGTGAGTTCAGGGGAGTCACCTTCTTCCTGTGTGACCTTCAGCGAGCAAGTCCACCTCCGTGGAACTTCCCTGATCTCAGCTTCTGTATGAAAATACCACAGAGTGGGTGGCTTAGAGCAGCAGGAATTTACCCTCTCCCAGCTCTGGAGGCCAGATGGCTCAAATCAAGGTGTAGGCAGGGCTGGTTCTTTCTGGAAGCTCTGAGGGAGAGTCTTCACCATGACTCTCAGCTGCTGCCGGTCGCTACCAGTGGTGGTTGCCCCGCTGACTGCGGCTGCACCCCTCCATCTCTGATCTCTGCCTCTACCTTCAAGCGACCTTCTTCCTAAGCGTGTCCCTGTGTCCAAATTCTCCTCCTCTTCTAAAGGCCCCCATCATTGGATTTATGCCCACCTTTACCCCATATGACCTCATGTTAGTGTGATTACATCTGCAAAGGTCCTGTTTCCAAATAAGCTCAAGTCATGAGGACTGGGAGGTAGGAATGGGACAGATATTTTTAGGGGACAGTGTTCAGCCCATGACATAATAGTAATAGTGATCACTGTGATGCCCATCCCTTACTAAATGCATACGTGTGTGTTGCGCTGTGATATTTACAGGCATTGCCTCTTTTGCTTCTCATAGATGTTATGTTGTCATTTCCAGTTTGCAGATGAGGAAACAGACCTAGAGAGGCTAAGTGCTCAAGGTCACGCAGACAGAAAAGATCAGAGCCGGGGCATCGATGTCAGCCCACTGCAGCGCTCACACTTTTTAAGTTCTGCATCCCTCGGGAAATAACATCTCCTAACGTTTCCCTTGTAGTGTGGGTGAAATGGGATGGTGCACTGGGATTTGAAATCTAATGCCTGATGTGTAGCAGATGGTTTGCAGTACAAGCTCCATTTCAATCTGTAGTGTTCCTAACTCCCCTGCGCACCCCACCCCCGCTCCACTGGCTGCTGCCTCCTTCCCATCGCCTTTGAGCCCTAATCCCACCTTGACATTTCCCTTTGGAGGTCTGACTGGCATCTCAAGCCTGACGTGTCCATAATGGACCTATTGATTTTCATCTCCAGATCTACTCCCCGCTCCCCGGCTCCTCCTTCCTTAATAAATGGCACCACCGTCCACAAAGTTCCTCTTGCCACAGACTTGCTCCCTTTTCTGCACATCACCTATTCCCCTGTCCTTAGGCAGTCTTGTTCTTTTTACTGCAAAATATAATAGACAGCAATCTCTATTGAGCCATGTCATTTTTCATGTTGACAAAAGCAATAGTTCTTTTTTAAATTTTTTTAAATGTTTATTTTTGAGAGAGAGAGAGAGAGCACAAGCAGGGGAGGGGCAGAGAGAGAGGGACACAGAACCCAAAGCAGTCTCCAGGCTCTGAGCTGTCAGCACAGAGCCCAACGCAAGGCTCGAACCCACAAACTGTGAAATTATGAGCTGAGCTGAACTCGTAGGCTCAACTGACTGAGCCACCCAGGCGCCCCAGACAAAAGCATTAGTTCTAAATGGCCCATTCTCACTGGCCTCCCTTCCTCCAGCCCCACTTCTGCACACATTCTCCAGACAGAGGCCAACCAGCTGGTCTCCTTAAAGATGATTCGGATAATGCCAACATTTCTCTAAAATACTTCAAGTGTCTTCTCATCACCTAAGAGAATCGAAGAGAATAGGATCCGAGAGCCATACAGTGGCCGCTGGCCACTCTTAGACCTCACCTCTCACAGCCCCCAGTGCTCACTTTTGTCACACCACCTTTATCCTGTCCCTTGAACATGTCAAGTGCATTTCCATCCCAGAGGCTTTCCAAGAGTATCTGCTTAGAAACTTCTTTCTTTCGATCTGATCACCACTCAGCCTTCAGCTCGAACATAGCCTCAGACTTCGAGGGTATGGGCTTGGTCTGAATCGGTGCTTCACCCGTAGGACTTAGTATAGTGCTTGGTATACAGCAGGTACTCAAGAGATATTTGTTGACCTAATGGAATAGAAGAGATGTGAATTCAGGGACTCTTTTGCATCTTTAACGCTCTGTGACTGGCATGTAATAGCTCCATGGTAGCTATTTATTAAATGAATGAAAACATGAATGTTTGTTACATGTGGGTTTCAGACTGAGGGAGAAGCCAACACTTCTTTTCTGTTCCCTACTCAGCTTTCATGGGGTAGCCTCTGATTTAGAGAAGGCCGATGCCCCTAATTTTCTAACATTCTCCCAAAGGATGCTCTTTCTAATCCCCTGCTCCATGTTTGCCAGGCTGTGTTTCAACAGTAAGCCAGGGCAGGAAAACTGGATATGGGGCTGCCTTTGTCTCCGGGGAGAAGTTACCATTCACCCTGGCTTCTGCCTCCACTCCTGGCCACAGCCTGGTAATTCAGCCTTCAGCCAAACAGATGGACAATGGAACTGGCGAAATGAAGATATTCATGTAAATATCACTGAGCAGAGCGATGCTCAGCTGAGCTAAAAGAAGGGGAAACAAGATGGGAACACGATATTAACAGCTGTGAAGATAATTTACTGCATTAACGACTTTTCCTGGCAAGCTGCTCATGGGAGGACACAGATCCAGGATCGAATTCATTTTCTCCATCAGTGAATCTGAATGCAGAGGTGATCCCGGTACACTCGGGCTGATAAATCATACAGCTCATAAATCACCTGGCCCTGAACGGAGGATCCCAGGTGCTCACATCAGATGCTTTTCCTCTGGGGCCCAGGCTTTCAGCATAACTTAAATAGTTGTGTGGTTCTCATTCATCACTTTTTTTTTCTTTTTCTGAGAGCCAGCTCTTTACCATTTTTCTGGGTTTGGGCCTAAAAAGATCAAAGGAATGCAGTCGTAAATCTTCTACAACCATAGTCTTCCCAGAGGGACAGAGCTAGCTGCCCCACACACAGCACAGGATTGTGGAGACGTTGCTAGAAACATCCACAGTGGGAGTTCAGAGGAGAAGGTGGCCAGTTTCCGCACTGGGTTGGGAATCATGTGGGCTTCCTAGAGGAGGTGGCACTTAATGAATGAGTTCAACACAGATGAACAGGTCAATCTGGGCAGAGGGAACAGAGCAAGAACAGCAGAATGAGGCTCGAGCAACTGAGCGATAGGATAAAAATGAGACCTAAGGATGCAAGGGGTGCACTCGGAGAGACTGGACGGGAGCATCCAGGGTGTGGAGGTGGGAGAGCGTGTCAGCCAAAGTGGGCTGGCCCCCCTCCCGAGGTACTGGAGAGCCTCTTCACCATCAGGTTCGCATAGAAGAAACTTCCGGGCTGCAAGTGGAGAGTGGACTTGGGCTGAAGAAAATCAAAACCAACACCAAACTCAAAGCCCCAAACTGGAGGTGGGGCATGCAATCAAGAGGCTAATTGGGCACGGAGAATGGGAACAGGGCGGCAGAAACAGAGCCAGGGTGGAGGGGACCCCTTCCTACAAGGAGGGAGGGGAGTCTCCCTTTGTGGCCGGGAGAAAGGAGGCAGAGCCTGGCCACGGATGGGTGTTACAAGGGCAGAGAGCCTTGGGAGAGCAGGCCTGTTAGAGCCGCAGATGCAGCACTCAGTCAAGTAACATGTATTTGTCAAACCTTAAGGAAAACACATTAGTTCTCCTGCTGAAGGAGAGGAGGGGGTCACCTCTGCTTCCCGAGCTACACAACAAACAGTACAGGGGAGCGTGGGCTCCTGTCTCGAGTCGCTCATCAGGCAGTCTGCTCTGCTCCCCGTGGTCCCCCTCTCCTGGGTCTAGGGACCCTCCAGCCTGTCCCTCCTGGCTGGCCTTCCCAGTGTGAGCACCTTCCCACCAGCTGCCTTCTGCTGGGAGGTTCTCACGTATTCATGTTCACTGTGTCCAATATTGAGGCAAGTGTGAGGCGTTGCGTCCGCCATGTTTCCTACACCCCATTTCCGATCTTCCCTGAATCCTGAGGTTTCTATTTCCTAACTAAGTATGTCCTTCTCCTCTGTTCAATCTTAATTACCATTTTTATTAGTTTGTTTCCTAGGGCTTTCATAACAAAGTACCAGAAACTGGTGGTGTAAGACAACAGAAATTTATTCTATCAATGGCTCTGGAGGCCACAGGTCTGAAATCAACATGTGGGCTGGTTCATCCTCTCTCCCTTGTCCATTGTTCCTGGACAATGGAGTTACCAGCCATCCTTGGCATCCTTCATCCTGTAGACCCGTCACCTGAACTATGTTATCACGTGGCCTTCTCCTTGGGTGCGTCTCTGTTCCAGATTCCCCTCTTCTCCTAAAGAAACCATCAGTCATTGGATTAAGGCCCCCCATATCCAGTATAACCTCATTTTAATTTGATAACATCTGCAAAGACCTTCCTTTAAAATAAGGTCATATTCAGATATAAGGGGGATTAGGACTTGAACTTCTCTTTCTGGGGGACATAATTTAACCCTCACTGCCTCCCGACAGTCAAATGCAATGGCTCGCCAACCACTCTCCTTGTCTATGGAAGCATTTTGCCTCCAAGTTCCCTTTCATTCTGTCACCATGGGCAACTTTCTAAAATACGAACACTGTCTTGCTGTTCTCAAGTCTGAAGACCCTACCAAGGTAATGCATTTGCGTGTCTGGCCCTTACTGACCTTCCCAGGCCTATTTCTCAAATCCTGTGTTCCAGAGAAGACAAAGTACTCGCCACCATTGACACCAGCCTCTTTATGTCTCTGGACCTTTGTCTATCCTGTCTTCTCTGCCAGAAATCCTTATCCTGCTCCGTCTTCCCAAGCAGTATCTAATCGTCTTATACACGTTAGCGTAGGCATCAAGCCCATTACACACGAGGTAGTACTTACGCTGCAGGTAGAAGTGATCCCTCAATTTCTGTGCTTCCATTAATCCCAGGAGAAGCTTCTGCCGCTAATCACAGCCCTTGGCACACATCACCACACTGATCGGCTTCTGTATTCACCTCCTCTGTTAGGCAGTCAAAGTCTAGGTTTTGTATCCTCCGTTCCTCGCCCCTTATAGTTATTCAATCAATATTTGTTAAATGAATGCAGGCCTAAATATATGAAGGAGTAAGGAAACTGATTAGCCTTATTTTCTAGGAAAAGATATTTATTGGAACAGATGGACAAGTTATTTTTGTCTAATCTCAATATTGTTTAGTATTACAAAAAACTGAAAATATGTTGTTCTCAGAATCATTTGGCACAAGGACCACAGAGTATGTTGGTTCATTTTTCAGCAGGTTTCAGAACATGGGAGCACCACCTTACAGTACGTTGTGGTGAAGCCCATTGTACCCAATATGCACGTATTCATTCATTCGTTACATCCTTCTTTGTTTTATCCCCTCGGTCCTTCTTTCACTTGTAAACCAAACATTGGTTGAGAACAACAGACTAAAAATAATGGTTTCCGAGGTTCCAAGCCTGGAGCAAGACCCTAAGGAGTAAGAGGAGAAAAAACCAGGACCCTGCTGTAATGACATTGACCACTAAGGAGGAGGGGCTGGAGAGGAGGGGCAGCTATGGAGTAGGAGATGCTAGTGCTTCTCGAAGTGCGGCCCGTGGACCACCTGCATGGATATCGCCTGGGCTACTTAAAAATATATGCCTTATTGTGGTAAGAACAGTTAACTTGAGATTTACCTTCTTTATGGGTATTGAAATCCTCAACCATATCACTAACTCAAGGCCAGTGTTGTACAGCAGGTCTTCAGAGTGTATTCATCTTGCTTAACTGGACCTTTGAGTCCATTGGCCAGTAACACCCCATTTACCCCTCAGCCCCTGCCAAACACCATTCCACTTTTCGATTCTATGAATTTGACTTTATTGGATACCTCTTATGAGTGGAATCACGTAGCAATCATCTCTCTGTTACTGGTTTTTTGCACTCAGCATAATGTCCTCAAGGTTCATCCATGTTGTCACATATTCCAGGTTTTTCTTCTTTGTAAAGGCTTGCATAGTATTTCATTGTATGGAAGACACTCATCTGCTTTTTAAGCATTCCGGTTCCTGAGCATCAGTCCAGATGCACTGAAGCAAAATTCCTGGGGATGGGGCTTAGGGATCTACACGGCGACAGTCTTTCACGGCATTCTCACGCTTGTTTCCTTTGGAAAACAGCTAGTCACCATCATGACAAATGCCCTGCTTGTTGAGATCATTATAAACTCCAACCTTGTTGTAATGAGGTGCAAATAATTACTGGAGGAGTAAACAAAATATTACCCAAGAGAAAGGCAGGCATGAAAAGGCTTTCCAGAGCCCAGAGCCTTGGAACAGCGGTGCATTCTGGAATGACCAGAAGGGAACACAGAGTATCTCCATCTTCCATGCCCTTGAAATATCACAGTATCAGTGATGCGTTTTCTTTTTTCTTGTTCACACTGGCACGAGATTTAATTTTATAATTATCTCTGCAAGCCATATGATTCTCAGGGAAACTAGCCACAAGACGGGATGCCCTAACTCTCCCGAATGTCTAATTGTACACACAGGAGAAACGTCCTGTTTCTTACTGAGGTTAAAATTAACTGGAACAGCCTGCGAGATCTCATTTTTTCTTTTTAATCTAAACTTTAAGAAAGTCTCTTTTTTTTCCACTGAATAATTCAAAAATTTTAAATTTGCATGTTTCAAACTCTTCTTGAGCATTTCATATTCTTCTCCCAATCACGTAATTCTAGAGCCCTTTCTGAGTTATCTTTTGGACCATTTTTAAACAAATGAGCTTGAAATGTTATGAAGCTACTGCAAGGCTGAGCATGAAAAGCAAGAGACAACACGCCCATAGTTCTGGGTGTCTCCCCACTATCTCACTAACCATCCGGGGTGCCGGGGTGAGCATCTTTGTATATCAGATTTGCCTTTTCTTACTTTTGCAGAGATCCTCACTCCTCCCTCAGGATTCTGGTGACTCTCAAATGAGATAATGTCTGTGGCTTGTCCAGTTTTGTGCCTGACATAAAATAGGTGGTTAATAGATATGGATTCACTTGCATGATAGCTGCATTTCTTTTTCTTTTTTTTTTAAATTTTTAATTTTATTTATTTTGAGAGAGACAGAGATAGTGCGATTGGGGGAAGGGCCGGGAGAGAGGGAGAGAGAGAATCCCAAGTAGGCACCACACTGTCAGTGCAGAGCCCGACGTGGGGCCAGGACCATGAAATCATAAGATCATGACCTGAGCTGAAACCGAGTCAGGTGCTTAGCTAACTGAGCCACTGAGGCATGCCTGGCTGCATTTCTTTTCTTTTCAAAAAATTTTTTTATGTTTTATTTATTTCTGAAAGAGAGAAAGAGAGACAGCATGAGCAGGGGAGGGTCAGAGAGAGAGGGAGATACAGAATCTGAAACAGGCTCCAGGCTTTGAGCTAGCTGTCAGCACAGAGCCCGACACGGGGCTTGAACCCATAAACCATGAGATCATGACCTGAGCCCAAGATGGATGCTTAACCAACTGAGCCACCCAGATACCCCCTGGTTGCAATTCTTGATGCATTCAGTCCCCATCACTTTTGAGTAGGGGGATTATAGTTATAGAAAACTTTTATTGATTAAAATTCTTTGCTATTTTGATGGGTACAGCAGTGCTTATGATGATGACAGGTGTGAGGGGTCTGGGTCTGGGGCAGTGTTTCTAAAAACAAGATCACTTGGGGGTCTTATTAAAATGTAGGGTCCAGGGGCGCCTGGGTGGCTCAGTCAGTTAAGCATCCGACTTCGGCTCAGGTCATGGTCTCACAGTTCGCGGATTCGAGCCCCGCATCGGGCTCTGTGCTGATAGCTCAGAGCCTGGAGCCTGCTTTGGATTCTGTGTCTCCCTGTCTCTCTGACTATCCCCTGCTCTCTCTCTCTCTCTCTCTCTCTCTCTCTCTCTCCCCCCCCTCTCTCTCAAAAATGAATTTAAAAAAGCATTTAAAAAACATTAAAATGTAGGGTCCACAGCTGAAGGCTGAGCCTCTGTTGTTCTAGAAAAACCCCAGGTGATGCTAGCGTTGCTTATCAGCGACTGCACTTTCCTCAGAGTGATCTTGGAGGAGCCTGGATGTGTTACATGTGTGGCAGAGACTGGCCACAGGCTATGGATCTATTCACTCCTTGTGTTCAGTCGGGGGCACTGAGTCCCTTGTCACACAAGCCATATGGCTGGTGTCTGGCCAGTGGAATAAGGGAGGAAGCGATGGGTTCTTGGTTTTAAGATATCCAGCGATATTCTTCATTCCCCCTTTTTGCTTGTCAGTGTGCTGTCTATAACGGACCCAGCGGAGCATTTTTCAGGAAAGTCTAGAGGATGGTAGAACCATAAGATAGAAGAAGGTGTCATCCCTGAACCACTCCTTAGAATGCCATTTGCTCCTTTGAATGCCTAGTTAGGCAATGACCTGCATCAGAAACACACCGGGTCCTATTAATCTGCTGAGATTTTGGTCATTTGTTATAAGAGCTAGAATCCTCTCTCTGGCTAATACAACAGGTGTCCTACACAGCTGCTTCCCTACCCCTGGGGTGAGCTTCCCAGCGGCCAGAACTTCAGGGCCCATCTCCTCCAATTCCAAGCATTCCCATTTATTATCTCCACTGTGCTGGGCAGATATTAACATGTTCCTGTGTGCCATTACTTGGAAAGGTCGAGAAACACTCTCAGTGAAGAGTCTAAACTCAAGCGTTAGGACAATCTGGTGTCACCCCCTGAGCACCGTTGTGTTTCACTGTCACTTCCGTCCATTGACATCAACTTCCTCTGCTTCAATCTTCTCAAGTGTTGCACTGCACTTAATGTGGCTATTTCAGAGCCACGTGTTAGAAAACTCGAGTAGGCTCTGCCGTGTCTAGGGGAAGGAGATGGAGGTTGATTGTCGTGTGGGAGCATGAGAATCAGCACAGACACAGCATGGTGGGCAGCAGAGGCTAAAGAGCAGCAGGAAGACTCATGGGCTTGATTCACAAATGAGGAATGGAACTCATTTTGAGAAATCAATTGGGTGTCATGGAATATTTATGGGTCCTCGCTCCTGGCAAGCACTTCATTCAGTGAAGGCGCCCTCGTTTACAACCCAACTCCCAGAGCCGGCGCATGATCTCTGTCCCCCCGCTCCTCACGATTATGAGCAAGGTTATTGGCTGCTTTCTCATGGAACTTTCCAATTCTCCTTGAACGTTCTGGGATAATGGATTTTGTTCTCAACCATCAGACACCCTGGCATTTAGCTGAGTTTCGGTGGCGTCCTTGTGGGTGGAATCATTCAGGGACGGTGGCAGAGATGTATTTCATAGAAATTGTGGAATCAGAGACTCATAGTGCTGGAAGCTTAGCACCTCTACGCTTGAACTATTCATTTCACAGATGAGACCCCAGATGAGAGAGTCACCTGCCCAAGTTAGTCTTGCTTAGTCTTATTTACTGGATCATCTCCTGGTTAACCACAGAATGCAGTAACCGTCACAATTTCATCTCTTTCTGTAGAAAACAATGGCCCTCAGTGATGGGGTGATGTTCAATACCTGTGTTGCTTATAATTCCCACTGTGCCTAGCCAAAAAGATGCTCCATAAATGCTGCTGAAATTAAAATCCCTATATCTTCATCTGTTATAAAGTGGGTCCTCTCAGGTGGATGCCTTGAAGTGTTTGGGGATATAAGGAAAATAAGTGCATGCTATACAATATTAAGCAGAGGAAGGGGCACAGCTCTTTACTGCTGATTTTTACATGGGACACATCCTCATTTAACTCTCTAAAGAGTTACTACTTTAAATATTATTCAAAGAGGTGATGTGGTATCATGAAGCAAAATAAGTAATAAGGTAGAGGCCACAACCCAAAGTAAGATGTTCTATGAGAGTTCTTTTGCATTTTAGGCCTTCGGATTTGAAGATTGGGCTTTGGAGGACAAACCCTTCTGTCTACCTATACAAATGCATCCAGTTCAATATTAGAGCTCTTCACTAGTGGGTAAAAGCAGAGAGTCCCCCCACCCCACCCCCGGAGAAATCCAAACATGCTGGTCTTTGAGGAATAAGAAACATTTGATTATTTTTATGGATTGAAAATAAATAATCTTTCCTTATAAGACTGTGGGAAAATAATAAGCTTTCAAACAGAGTCCAGAGTACCACAGACAAGGACGAAACATTAGCATTTTTAAATTAGAAAGGGTAACTTGGCACTTGGGAAGAGTAGTGAGCTTTTATCCTGGTCTTCTCATCTCTAAAATAAGACAATTCTATCAGACAAGGTTTACAGTTCCTTCCAACTGGAACATTCTATGATTGAAAGTCAATGAGTTAGGTAAGCAGTAGCACCAGAGGGTGGGTTTTGTTACAGGCGTCACACAGACCTGGATTTGATTCCTCCTTCCACTGATTGATGAGTAATCTTGGGTAAATTGCTTAACCTCCTTGAATCCAGAATCTCTTCCCCCCCCCTTTTTTTTTGTTAAAATGGAAGGAAAGTATGAGAAAGACCCATATTGCAAGGTAATTGTACAACTCCATAATGGCAGGGTAATTTCCTAAGTAGGTGTGTACAGAGTGCCTATTAAATGGCTTGTCCAAAGTCGCTGAGTCTACTAGAGGCAGAACAAGGACTTGAACCCACTTTCTCAGAATTCCAGTCCATTGAGCTTCACATTATACTTAATTGCTGTTAGATGATATTAAGGATGTCAGAGGTGACAAAAATCAGTGTTAAGACTTGCTGAGGACATCTTTGCTCATGTCCTCAGCTCTGCCTGCCACTTACCTGCTCTGCTTCAAGCCCTAAATGTTACCTGCATTCTTGCTTTACTCCCCTTTCTAGTCTCCTTCTGTCCAGTGTCTTCCTTCTATTCTGTACTCCACCCTGCGGCCAGAGTCATCTTCCTAAAATGAGTCTGATACGTCCCTCCAGTGCGCATGTACCTTCCATGACTCCGTGTCAGCTAAGAATAAAGTCCAAGGTCTTTGTTGAGGTGTCTTGGGCAGAGTCTAACTGGAACACAGCGACCACTTGAGTGTTGAATACAGAGGGTCTTTAATGCAGGGAATTAGTTACGGAGGTCATTGCATTGCTGAGAAGACAGGCAAGGGATGGAAACAACTCAGAGGTTGATGACAGGGGCACTGGCACCAGCCCTAGGCCAAGGGGCCAAAAGAAAGAAGAGGAAGAGTTACTGGCACTCAAGGATCCATGTAACCTGAAAGCTGGAACCATGATAGGAAGGTGAGTCCACTGATGGAGCGAGGCATGGAGGAGACACAGCCACACCATCATGGCATATGAAGCAGAGAAGAATGGGGAGAACGCCCGACCCCCGGCTTTTCCCATCTCCTTACTGCGCCCCACCTCACCTTTTCCATTGTCTGAGTCAAGCTAGAAACCAGTTGGCATAGGATGCCACAGGGTCAGCAGAACAGGGAGGATGAGACCTGGGTCTGAGGACACTTTGGCTTAAGACCCACACTATGGCTTATCAGACCTGTACCCCACATCTCTGGACTCAGCCTCCAGATCTGTCTGCTGTTTGAAACTCCACACCGTTAAACCTGATAAAACACTCTTCTTGAAAGTTTTGCCCTCTGACTGCCAAGATACGTAGCAAGCTTCCTCTCAGTTTTCAGAACTGTTTTTTTGGTTTTGGGGTTTGTTTGTTTTTTAATGTCATCTTCTCTTCAGACTTTCTTGAACATCGGGAAAACAGTCGGTCAGCCTCACCGAATGAACCTGTCATACTGCACTGTAATCAGTTTTCATTCACATCTGCATCTTATTTTTGAAGTCAAAGTCTAGATCGTATTTATCTTGGATTCCCAGCCCTGAGCACAGGAACTAGTGCATAGTAGATCCTTGCTTACAGAAGACCAAATAAAAGGTGACTGAGTTCTCTGTTCTAGTCAAGATAACTGGAGTCCTAGAAGATTAGATATTTGCCTAAATCTAGTAACCACCTGTATTTAGTCAGCTAGGGCAGCCATAGTAAAATATCACAGACTGAGTAGCATGGACAACAGATATTAACCTTACACAGTTCTAGAGGCTAGAAGTTTAAGATCAAAGTACTGGCAGGATTTTTGTGTTTGTTTTGCTTTGCTTTGCTTTTGTTTTTTTCCCCCGAGGCCTCTCTTCTTGGCTTGCGGGTGGCTGCCTTCTTGCTGTGTCCTCACATGGTCTTTTCTCTGTGTGTACCTCCCTGGTGTCAGTCCTTATAAGGACATCAGTCATAATGTTAGAGGGCCCCATTCTTGTCTCATTTAACCTTAATTATCTCTAAAGACTCTTATCTCTAAATGCACTCACTTGAGGAGTTTGGGCTTCAGTAAATGAGTTTGAAGGGGGGCACAATTCAATCCATTAACACCACACATCTAAGAAATCTTAAAGGAGATCTGGATGAGTCTTGTTAGGAGTCTATTCTCCGAATGGTAGGCCTTTGCTTTGAGGGTGCCTCAGGGCTAAATGGCGGGAGCTTCCTTTGACATTCAACTGTCCACCTGCTGCTTAGTTGAAGACCAAGCCTCCCAGCTCCCTCCTGTGCTCTGAAATCCATGGAGGAAAAGTGACCCTCTCCATGCTGTTCAGAATTTCACTGTCTGGCTATTTGTTATTTCTTCAGACTTTAATAATGATCTCAGCTTGAGATGGGAAAGAATAATGAACCGTTCATTCACATTCAAGACCCTAATTAAAAAGGCACAGTTTTGTTTTCATGAGTTGTACTGATGACTTAATTATAGCAAGACCATGTTTTTAAAAAGTCGCATTTCAAGGCTTAAGAACAACTGTAGATGCACAGAGTGGCTGTCTTGGGCATGTGTGAGGATAAGGAAGGAGCAGGTAGAAAGAAGACAGAGTAGGGCGTAGGCGTTTGGCTTCTAGTTCCATTTCTCCTGTAATTGGCTGAGTGACCTCAGGCTACTTCACCTCTCTGGTCCTGTTTCTTCTTGAAGAAATATGGATGAAGTCTGTCAGACTGTGGGCCTCCACGTAGTCATCACTGGAGGAGCATAAGCTATGTCAAGTTACTGACTGTAGAAGGAGCTTGGTGCATTTTGTTTGGAGTAGACCCTGGATGATGACCTTATGGCTGCGTTCAGTAATCTGAATGGCTGTCATTTGGAAGCTGGAAAGAATATTGTTGGATGATAAACCTGGGCTCAAGTAATGGGAGAAAAATAAAGAGAAAAGCAATTGGCACATACTAGGCACCTTCCTTAAACTAAGAACTCTTTAATTACCATACTCAGTCTTTCCATGGGGGTAAGCATCACTTCCTCCACTTTATAGATGAGGACTCTCAGGCTAGGAGGGTTTAAGTAATTTACCTAAAGGCACACACCTGGTACATGAAAAGTTGAGGTTAGAACCCGAGGCGGAGGGGCTCTACATCAAGTCTTCTCTCCATGACAGCACACTGTTACACGTTACTCAGGTGAATAGTGGATAAAAAGAATTTTGTAATAATTCCATCCACGAGTAAAATAGAAGGCTCACGTAATAGTATGTTCCATGCCCTTCGGTGCATTTAATCAGACGTCTGGTCCCCCATGGTCAAGTGTGCTGAAAGGGTTCACGTGTCAGCATGTGATGCGGCAGATACCGGCAGGATATTGAACTAGCATGATTTCCTTCCTTACCAGCCCCTCAGCTAGATCACATTCTTCCCTTGTGGATAGGTGTGAGCATGAAGCATGTGACTGAGTTCTGGCCAGTGAATGTTGATGGAACTCCAGCTCCAGTCCTGGGCCATGAAATTTGCACAAAGCTCCCCACTCTTTCTTTCTTCCTCATGGTTCAGTGGGAGACTATAGGGGCACCAAGTAGGGTTGAGCGTAGATGAAAGGGGCCTGGATTCTGTCCACACCCCTGAAGCAGCATGACAGTGTGCTATGGGCAAAAAAATAAAACCTTATCCTTTAAAAATCACTGCTATCTGGAGTTGTTGATAATAGATGTTGGTAGACTATCTTGCCTGGTACAGATGGCCTCTAGTGTCCCTTTACCCTGGAATGTTCTAGGATTCAATGAAATTAATTAGAATGTAGAGAGGCCCTAGGCAATGTAAGTAAAAAGCTGATTGTGTACTTTGGGAAAGCACTGGGAAATGAGGTAGGTAACACTTTCTTTTCTCTTTCTATGCCTCAGGCAGCCTATTTGTACTGTCAGCCAAACTTCAGTGAAAAATTTCTTTGTAAACATCTATTCATTTATTAATTCACTGATTTAATTAACAAACACTTGTTGTGTGGAAAGTTCAGGAACTCTGTGCTCTGGAGACTTGAAATACAAAGATGAATGAGGCAGTCATTACTCCCAACAAGCTGGCGAGACCACAGGCTTTGAAGGGACCCCAGATGACATTCTGTTTAACCAAGTGCCTCTCTTAACATGTGTCCCTGGGCAATCCTATCAGACAAAGGGAGTTCATTTACAAATTGTACTCCAGTGACTCTCAGGTTTCCACTTTTATCCTTGAACTCTGTGAAAGATACAGGATAGGAAAGAATGTATCAACACGCACGTTATAGAAACATGAAACGTTTGTTCTTATAGTGGAAACCATTTCATTTTCAAAATAAGACTGAGAAAAGGAAGAGAGTGTGATAACTGCTGTAGCCATCATGGGATCCAGAAGAAGGGTGCTGTGAATCAGAACCCGATGCTCAAGAGGGAGATGAAGACGGCATGATGGACCAGTGAGAGAATTAGGATTTTAAGTGCTGTGATAGGGAGAACTTGGCTTTCCACTTAAGCTGTGTCTAAGAACAGTGCCTACCGCATGTCCGTAATGAGTCATAGGAATGACTACATGCATGTATATATGTCGAGTATGCACGACATATATATATGTCATACCTACACATATTAGCAAATAATTAGCAAACATAAATCAACAAATAATTAGCAAACTTATAATAAAGTAATAAACATGTATTAAATGCATTTATTACTCCAGGTAGTGTTCCGAGCATGTTTGTTATAGGATCTGCCATATTGAGGCTCCCTCCCCACTGTAGCCCAGGCCATATTTTGATTCTACTTTAAAAAAATGTCAGTGCAACACAAGTCTCATTGTGTCAGAGGGATGGTGAACAATGGAAGGATTCGCAGCACCCGTTATTTGCTAATAAACACCGTGAAACAATATCGAGATATTCCTTGTGCTGTTTCCAGCCTTCATCCTAAAGGCGAGTTTCTTCAGAATCCCAAACTTCAATCCCATAGAGCCTGCCATCCCTTCATTGGTGACCCGGGGCGGGGGGTTGGGGGGAGGTGGTAAATGACAGAAGTGTCTCCTACAGTTAAATCTCTGCAGACTCAATGAGGCTGCGGTTCAAATGGAGTGATATCTAGGGGACATCTCACACACACACACACACACACACACACACACACACACACACACACACACACACAATCCGTGCCTCTGCCTGAGACCAGAAATAAAGGAGGGACTCTGAGTAAAATCTCATCCGATCTCCACTGCCTCCCTCCCAATGTTTCTCCATCATCTAATAGAAAAACGATGTTAGCAAGTCAGCATGACTTCTAAACAAATTGGGACTTTCCCTTCCGTTTGGAGTATATGTGAGTTCATTAACATGATAATACCTGTAAGGCCCTTTCCTTATATACTCATCACTCTTACCTATTTTAAAATAATTTTATAAATCATACATGCATCCCTTAAACAGTTTAAGTATTTAACATTGTTTAGTTTTCAATTTTTCTAAAAAAATTTAAAAATGTACTCTTTGGTGATTTGCTTTTTTCTCTACTCACTATCGGTTCATAAGATTCACCTTTCTCAAAATGGATTAAGGACTTGAAAATAAGACCTGAAACTGTAAATCTCCTAGAAGAAAACAGAGGGGAGAGCTTCTTGACATTGTTCATGGCAGTGATCTCTAGGGTATGACACCAAAAGTACAGGCAATGAAAACAAAAATAAACAAGTGGGACTATATTGAATTGAAATTCTTGTGCACAGCAGAGAAAATAATCAAAACAGTAAAAAGGCAACCTAAGGAATAGGAGAAAGCATTTGCAAACCACTTATCTGACAAGAAGTTAATATCTAAAATATTCAAAAAATTTCTACAATTCAATATTAACAACCGAAAAGCAAAAACAACCCAATTAAAAAATGGGCAAAGGGCTTGAATAGACATCTCTCCAAAGAAGACATACAAATGGCCACCAGGTATATGAAAAAGGTGCCCATCATCATCACCCATCAGCAGGGCAATGCAAATCAAAACCACAATGAGATATCGCCTCATACCAGTAACAGTGGTTATTATCAAAAACAAAAACCAAAAAGGACCAGCCCTGGCAAGTATGTGGAGAAAAGGGAACCCTTGTACACTGCCGGTGGGGATCTGTATTGGTAAAACTATTATGGAACACAGTATGGAGTTTCCTCAAAAAAATTAAAATTAGAATTACCATATATATCAAGCAATTCCACTTCTGGGTTATATTGTTCAAAATAATTGAAATCAGTATCTCAGATATCTGCACATTCTGTGCAATGAAGCATTGTTCATGATTAGGTTGAACATGTTCAAGACCTGGAAACAATCTAAATGTCCATCAACAAATGAGTGAGTAAAGACAATGAGTATGTACATAATGTAGAATAGGTTTCTGCCTCAAAAAACAAGGAAATCCTATGAGGACATTATGATAAGTGAAATAAGCCAGTCTCAGAAGAACAAATATTGCATGATTCCACTTAGGTGAGGTATTAAAAGTCATCAAATGGTAGAAGCAGGTAGTACAGTGGCTACTAGAGGCTGGAGGAGGGGTAAATGATGGGACGTTATACAAGATGAATAAGTCGTAGATATATCTGCTGTACAACACAATCCAGAGAGTTAACAATGTGGTATTGTGCACCTAAAATTTTGTGAAAATTGATTTCATGATAGGTCTTCCTACCACATATACACAAAGAAGGACACAAGAATGATCAGAGAGGCACCAGTCTGACACGGACCTGCCGAGTACAGATTTCTTCCAAACACCAGGCTAAGTCTGAAAACTTGAGCAAGGAAGGCACATGGTCATGTGGTCATTCATTGACTTGGTTTTATTTTCATATATCTCTTTCACAAATACATATTGGCTATTTACTACATTTTATAATTCATGCAGAACTTTCACTTATATTTTCTCATTTTTCCCTCTCAACAGTCTTGTGAACTAGTTAGTGAGGGGCTATAACTTCCACCGGACAGTGAGCCACCTTAGGCTCAGGACAATTTCAGACTTGTCTAATATCATAGAATTAGTTGGTGACAAAGATCTTCCTGAAATTCAAGACCTTTGGTCAAAAATCCACTGTATGGCGATACCCCTCTGGTTGTATACATAATTGAGGGTGTTTGCTCCATAAAACTGTTCACGAATGAGCAGAATTAAAGTCGAAAAAGAATATGACCTTCATACAGCAAATGAGGACAGAAGCTACAAAAGTGTAGGTGGCAGAATACACTCAGCAAGGAGAAATTATTTAGCAAACCTTGATAGGACCCCAAGTGCTGCTTTATACTACACCATTGATGGTCATCATTATGGCAACTGTCGGTGTGCAGATTCTAGAAGGCTGAGTAAAGCCCCTCTGTCTCTGGACTCCCATACATGGCCTACCTTATATGAGTCCCTGGTGAACCTACCGAATGGATTCTTTACAAAGTGTTACGAGTGAGGGCTATTAAGGCAAACACATTCTCCTCTTGGACAGGAACGTGGATACTCACACAGTGTGCAGGTGAACCCTGGAGGGATGGGGAGAGAGTTATCATTTACGGAGTATTATTATATACCAGGTGTTCTGCATGCACTATCTTTATGATAACCTCGCAAAGTACGCATTAAAGACCATTGTTCCAGAGGGTAAACTAGAAACTTACTAAGCTTGGCTTTCCATTCTAGCTCTGCCCTTTCTGGCTTTGTGATTTAGTGCAAGTTGCTGTGTGGCTCAGACCTTCAGTTCCCTTGATATAAAATGAGCACCCCTGTACATAAATCAGTTGATATCATCATCAGTATTTTACACCTGAGATGATGTGTAAGAAACTACTCTGTAAACCGCAAAGTATTATCCTCAACGTGTGGAGGAATAAGGGTTAATGTTGGATTTTCTATTTAGAAACAATAAGGAGGATTATTATTTAAATCAAGCTTTTTAAAAAATGAACTGCTGGAAAAGGAATAGAGAAAATGAAAAAGGTTAATCAATGTAAAAGGCCAGATTTATACTGAGTGATTATTTTTCAAGCAGTGTGTGGTAACCACCAGTGTTAGCATAAGGTGGGAAAACAGGACAAAATAAGTTTATTCTAAATTAAATGGAATTCAGTGGAAGGTAATTCACAAAAGGAGTGATTTGTAAAAATTATACCTTCTCTGAGACTTATATTTTATCACTTTGTATGATCATCTATAGCATGCGTCCCAAAGTTTAGAATCTGTAGGAACATAGAGATTTACATTTCAGGTGGCTAAAGACAGCTCTATAAGAAAGCAACTTGACAGGCCTGGATCAGTCCTATTTAATGGGGGAGAGAAGTGTATTTGAGGGCTAGAAAGCCAGGAGACATGGACTATTTGGAAATATTTTGGGAGCTGTCAACCACATTATCATAATACATTTTCAAATGAAGGAATGACTTAAGAGGTGAGAAATACACAATCATTCAAGAAAAATATTCTCTAGGTAGATTTTCTTACAGGAGAAGATTATATTTGTGGATATTCTTCCCTTTTTTTTCACTCCTGACATGCCATTCTTTAGTTTTTAGTTGGAAGGAAGCAACAATAATTTCTATCTAAACTTAATGTCAATTAACACGGTAATTACAAGACAGTAGCTCGTCTCACATGATAATTGATGATAATTGCTTCCTGCTTTAATTGGTATATAAACAAGACTATGCAATAGGAATCCAAACATTCCTTCAGAAGGAAAAAAGAAAATCAAAGAAGGAAATTTGTCAAAGTCATTTCTAAGCTGATAAGAAGCTAACAAATCCAGTCTACATGTCTACAAGGCATCAAAGCAGCTGTGGGCAATGCCTGGCACTTTCTCAGAGCTGGCAAGGATTACAGAGGAAGCAAGAGGGTCATGCTGGCTGGCATCAGCTCCAGGGTGCTGCTGAGATGTGTGCCGATGCCCAGCTGTCCGCGGCAGTTATGCCAATCTGCTGAAGTGCTTGAAGGTTGCCAATGCGACAGACCAAAGTAGGCTCATCAGTGAAAGATGGGATGATGTCTCTCCTCCGTTGCCACCTGTGCCTTCTGGAAAGATGGGTTCAAAGCAAAATGGGGAGGGGGTGAGAGTTAGTGTTGTTTTTGGGGTGAATGCTCCAGAAGTCTATATATCATAACATCTGAAAGCTAAGGAGAAGCTTGAATAAGGAAGGCATGTATTTCAGGGAAACAGGCTAGCCTCCATTTGCTAATGAAGGAAAAGGGCCAATGAATGAGGCAAGTGAAACTTTTAGAAACCCAGCTGCATCCTCATGGAACAGTAGGTAGATGGCACATGGAAATTAATCAATATCAGTATATCCAATAGAGAAGAAATAAAAGAAGATATCGAAAAAGAATTGTTGTCTAAGATGAGAAACTTTGAGAAGCTGAGGAGATACAACGTCTTGAGGGTAGCTGGCAGAGGTAGTTATCTTTCCCATCCACTTGGATGGGCCTCAGCAACATCAGTAGCATTTCTTTTCAGAAATCCATTGAAGAGGATTCCCCAGTGGAAACAAACATGGGAACATACGAACTAGAGAAAAAAATACCCTAGGAAGTTGGTATCGCAGATCTAGACAATTCCAATCAGGAGGCAGAGTCAACAGTCACTGGGACATGGGCAGAGGGCTGCTTAGGAGTGATTGTGGAGGTGATTTTCCAGCAGTAAGTTGGAGCGCTTATGCAGTTCTCAGCTAAGGGTGCCAGGCACGGCTCAGGGGGGGAACAGAGATTTCGTTTTCTGAAGATGCACGATGGGAAGGAAAGGCACCTCAGGTGAGATCTGATGATTAGCGACGCCACCTCTGTAAAATTGGAAACATTGCTAAATAGGCAACAGGGTCTTAAATGCCACTCTCTGGAAGATGAAATTGCGAGCATAGGTGGCTCTCTCCACCGGACACGACAAGTGGTGCCTTAACGTGGTTCATTATGGAACCGGGGAGATCACTCCCAATTTCATTTAGTTTCACAGGTCATGAACCCTGGACAACCATCTTGAGACTGAGCAACCACATGGCCAGGGTGAATCTAAAAAGGGTCTTCTTTTCTCCTCACTTTCTATTTCCTTCTTGGTGGCTATGATTCTTAGGTTCTGGAAACATCATTTTGCTTGGCCTAAAACTGTCCTAAAACTAGGGATATACTTATTTTTTTAAACCTCATGGGCGTAGGGCCCAGACTATGATAACCTTATGCAGCCTCTTAACGGTTCGGAGTCTTGATTAATGAAGCTCAAGAAGTTTGTTTGCTATGGTCTTGAATAAGCAGATCTGTGAGTGAACAGCCCAGAATGACTTCCTGAAGGAGTAGCTTAATGCTACCCACACTTCTGAATGAATATCTAGTGTGAGGTGGAGCATAATACAGCAGAAGTGAGGGGTGGTGAACTTTAGATATTAAATTCTTTTCACTTTCTCTTGGTTGAGTTAATGCTAGTTGCTGTAACAGGAAAATCCTAGACTTTTCACATGAAATACTATTTGTGGTGGTGATGCAGTATTTGCTTTATTTGTGGCTAGAGGTCAATTAGTTGGCCACATTTCAAGGAAAGGGAGCGTGGGCAGTGTCACTAACAACCACTTCCAAATAGTAGCTATATATTTTGAAAAGGGAATTTGAATCTCTAACGGACAGCTTTGCCATAGTCTACCGGCTGTTAGCAGACAAAGACAAGATAATTTGATTTTGGCTTTTAATTCCTTGAACATTAAATTCTTCAGATTTGTATTGCAACTCTTGGGAGTTTAATCTTTTTCTGCAAATATGATAATGAAAGTGGTTTTATTCAACTTTAGGACATTTCTATGTGATTAGTTTTGAGTTATCAGAATATCTTCCTGATACTTTTAAATCTTATCACAGAACCCTTGGACACAATTCTCCTGAAAATAATTAAAGGCAAGAAAAGGAAGTAGGAATATGTTTTCAATTTACATACAAAGTTATTCAAGTTCCTGTAATGAGTTGATTGTTCATACAATTTCAGAACATTTGGGGGACGAAATCAACACTACCCATCCATAGTTCCAGAGTTCCAGTGGAACAATGGCTGGTGTTCAAGGTGAGGTCCTTCCCTGAAGGACATAGCTTCACATCTGGTAGGTGTAAGATTGAAAGTCAACCCCGAATGGATTAAGAGAGCTCAGCCTAGGGCACGTTAGAGATCATTTGTTTCTTCCTCCTTCCTTTTGCTTTTGGAAGCCTTCCCTAACACAGTCTACTGGTCCTAATGGCCCTTACTCTCTGAACACTAGGGTTGAGGGGCCCCGGCCTTGTCCTTCTCTCCATGGAATACACCTGCAAAGAGAAAAGATTCCATTGTGGGCCCTTTGGTAAAGTGCCTTGTGCGGTAAGGGCCTGCATTTTGGGGGCAGGGAAGGCTCAATTCAGAGGAGTATCATTAAGTTTGTTTGCTCTACAGTGTAGCCATGTCTTCCTGCCTAATTTTCACTAGTAATAAAGCTGGCATTGTGGTTTCCATCTGCCTAACTCCATCTGACCATATGTCAGTTGGTTTGAACTTGAGGGATGTTATTTTTTGACCCCATCAAATCAACTGTAAACTGGGTTGAAATCTTGGCTCTCTTGTTTACGATCTGTATAGTACCGAGAAATTGGTATGGTCTCTCTGAGCTTTGGTTTCCTGCCTAGTAAATAGGGGCAATAATCATCTCTTTACAATAGTGTTGTGAGGGGTAGATATGATAGTGGCTGTAAAATGCTCTGTACAGGACCTGGTACACAGTAAGCACTCAACAAATTGTATCTCATATTCTTAAGAGACATTTTTTACCGGGTGATCTTATATCATGTGTGTGCTGCATATACAGTGCTGGGAAATAATTAGCTTTTACCTTTCCTTTTGGTTATTCATGGTGACATAACAATCAGTACCTTTGTTATCTTCTAGTACCAGAAATTAAAAATTAAATAAGGACAGTGACAGCAGGCTCAGAAAGATGGTAGGGCTGGGAAATGGCTGCCCATATATTAAGATGCATTTAAGCTGGGCAACTTTCCATCTGCACCCCACCCAGCCCGATAAAAATAAGTACACTCATGCAAATGGTCCCCTTACACCTACTTGTTCATGTTTTGCCCTGTCATATTTCTCTCCTTTTCATTTACAGGTTCGTCTGCCCTTGCCCACTCTGATCTTAATGGGGACCGAATCTGTCTTGAAGTCTTTGAGCCCTGGACACTTGCCTACAACCGTTGGGACAGAGTAGACTCTCAGCAAGTGTCAGTTACACTGAGACATCTTTTATTCCCTTGTAACACCTGTGTGCATCAGAAGTCCTCGGACTGTGCTTCTCTGCCAAAACACATGCGAGGAATTGGATAAGGCTCCATCAGTACCTGGTGATTTTCATGGGAATGGACAGTTTCCTGAGGAAAGGTATGTTAAATCTGTGGCTGGGCACGGTGGGAGGAATAGGGAGAGGTAGTCTGAGTCAGACCTTCCCGGATGATCTGGTTTTGCTCTTCTGTGTCCAACTGAGAATTACGGTGTCTAATGTGTTCAACTCTGGGTCCCTAGAGCCTAGCACAGGTCTACAATATATATTTATTGAATGAATAAGTGTTTTGCAGATGCTGAAGAAAAATGGAGACATGGATAGGGTATGGGTGGGGGAAATAAGATGAATAAAAGTCATGTATTAATCATTGATACAGGAGGGCTATCAGAGAAGCCATCTTTAAGCATTTTAGCTTCCATTATTAAGTAGTCAATTTTTTGTAGACACTCTTTATCGAGTTGAGGAACTTCTTTTCTATACTTATTTTGTGAGAGTTTTGTTTTATATCATGGATGGCTGTTGAATTATGTAAAAGCCATTGGATTCAATTTGCAAACATTTTCTTAAGGATTCTTATCAATATACATAAGAAATATTGTCGGTGGCTTTCTGTTCTAATGATGTCTTTGGTTTGGGTGTGAAGGTTATACTGGTTTTATAAAAAAAAAAAAAGTTGGGACACGTTCCCTTCTTTTCTATTTTTCTGGGAGGGATTGTGTAGAATTGGTGTTAATTCTTCTGGAAACATTTGGTAAATTTTTTTAGTAAGTCCATCTAGGTCTGGAGATTTCTTCTCAGTAGTTTAAATTCAATTTTCTTAATAGTTACCGGGCGAGTCAAATGATCTATTTCATGTTGGGTAAGATGAGTGAGTTTGTACTCTTTGAGTCTCGTTTCATCTGTGTTGTCATACTGGTTTGTATAGAGTTCAAAGTATTTTCTCACTATCCTTTCATTGTCGGCAGCATCTGTGGTAATGCCCTTGATTTATTCCCGATGATAATAATAAATTGTGTCTTCTCTCTCTTTTTTCTTTTTCCATTCATTTAATTTTTTATTGAAGTATAATTAACGTACAAAGTTATATGAGTTTCAGGTGTACTGTATGATTCAACACTTCCATACATCACCCAGTGCTCATCAGGACAAGTGTGCTCCTTAATCCCCTTTCCCCATCTCTCCCACCACCCACCCACCTCCCCTCTGCAAACACCAGTTTGGTTTCTGCAGTCGAGAGTCTGTTTTTTTTTTTTAAATGTTTTATTTCTAGGAGAGAGAGAGAGAGACAGCATGAGCAGGGGAGGGTCAGAGAGAGAGGGAGTCACAGACTGAAACAGGCTCCAGGCTCTGAGCTGGCAGTCAGCACAGAGCCCGACGCGGGGCTTGAACCCACGAACCGCGAGATCATGATCTAAGCGAAAGTCGGACGCTTAACCGACTAAGCCACCCAGGCGCCCCGAGAGTCTGTTTTTTCTTTCCTCTTTGTCACTTTTGCTAGAGGTTTGTAAACCTACTGACCTTTTAAAAGAAGCCAACTTTCTGTTTCATTGACTGGCTCATTGCTTTTTTGTTTTAAGTTTTATAAACCTTGGCCCTTATCTTTGTTATTTCCTTACTATTGCTCGATTTGTGTTTATTTTGTGCTTTTTAAAAAAAAGTTTCTTGTGGTGAGAACTTAGATTATTAATTTGAGACTTTTCCTCTTTTCTAATGTGAATATTCAGTGCTGTAAATTTTTTTTCCTCTCAGTACTGCTCTGAGACCCAAATATTTTCATAGGTAGTATTTTCATTCTCTAGTGTATTTTATTCCCTTGAGACCTCCTCTTTCATCCACAGATTATTTAGACGTGGTTTTGGGGTATTTTTGTTTGGTTGGTTTTGGTTTTTGGTTTTCAAGTGTTTGAAATTTTCATGTTACTTTACTTTTATTGATTTCTAGTTTGATGCTATTTTTGTCAGAAAACATAATTTGTACGATTTAAATTTGTTGAAATTTGTTTTATGGCCCGTGAGATGCTCCTCCTTCAAACAGGCTCTATCTTCATGAAGAGGATATGATTCTGCTGGTGTTAGCTGAAATTTTATATTCATGTTGATTATATCCTGTTGGTTGATGGTATTGCTGACTCCTATATTTTTGCTAATTTTTGTCTAATTATTCTATCAGTTGTTGAGAGAGGGGTATTAAAATCTCCAACGATCATTTTAGATTTGTCTATTTCACCTTTCAGTTCCAGCAGCTTTGGCTTCATGTATTTTTCAATTCTATTGTTTGGTACACATGCATTCAGTATTGCTATGTCTTCTTGGTGAATTTACCCTTATATCTTTGTATAATATCCCTCTTTGTCTCTGGTAATTTTCTTGACTTTATGTAATGTTAATATAGCAACTTCTGCTTTATTGTTGTTGTTTTTGGTTAATGTTTCCAGGGTATATCTTTTTCCATTCTTTGGTTTCAACCTGTGTAAATCATTATATTTGAAGTGATTTCACATAGACAGCTTACAGTTGAGTCATATTTTTTAATCCATTTTCCTAATCTCTGTATTTTAATTAGTACATTTAGACATTTTTTCACTTAATGTAATTATTATTATGTTAGCCTCAAGTTGCCTATTTTAGTTTTTATTTTCTCTTTGTTCTGTGTTATTTTGCTTCTTTTCCTTTACCTGCCTATCTGTGGGTTTCTTGAACATTGTTTAGGATTCTAGTTTTTATTTAGATATAGCACTTTTGAATCTGTATCTTCGTTTAGCTATTTCAGTAGTTGTCTAGGGTTTACACTGTATATACATAATTAATCATAATCTGAAGATATCAGCAGTTCATCAGTTTGGGTGAAGTATAGAAATCTTACCTTCCTTTATGTCTCTCTATCCTCCTTCATTTATAATAAAATTGTCTTAGATATTTCTTCTGTGTACATTGAGAACTACATCAGGCAGTGTTACAGGTTTTGTTTGAACCATCAAACATAACTTATAAAACTCAAGAGGCAAAAGTAAGTCTATTGTATTTGCTGATATTTTTGTTCTTTCTGTGTTTCTGTCTTCTTCCAGGTGTTACAAGATTCCTTCTTTTATCCTTTCCTTCCTAGAGAAAGGAGTTTGGCCTTTCTAGAGAATTTCCTTAAGTCATTATTTGTTTTTCAGTTCTAGAATGTGTTTGGTTCCTTTATATATCTTCTTTTTCTTTGCTGTAGTATTTCACTTTTACAATTTGTTTCAAGTGTGTTCACAACTGCTCATCAAAGCATTTTTGTAATGATGGCTATAAAATTCTTGTCGGATAATTCTGGCATCATCGTATCTCAATGTTGGCATCTATTGATTGTTTTTTCATTCAGTTTGAGATCTTCCTGGTTCTGGATACGAAGTATCATTTTCAGTTGAAAGCAGGACATTTTGGGGTATTATGCTAGCAGAGTCTTAGAAGGATGTTATTTATTCTTCTAGTTAACAATACCGTCTGAAACTATCTGATGGGCAAAGAGCGGTACCACCTCATTACTGCCAGCCAGATGGGGTGGGAGTGTAGCTTCTCCAATCAGCTTCCATCAGCATTTGTGGATGAGGGAGGTGCTCCTTACCACTGCTGGGGGTGTGGGAGTTCTGGCCCCTGCTGGGCCTCTGCTGATATTACTTCATCTGGGAGGGGGTGAGATACCTCACTTCTGCTCCCCCATGGCCTTCCCTCACCCTGTGGCTAGAGTACCTCAGTACAGATGAGCCGTGGTATGCACGTCCTGACTTTTCACCAGCTCTTCTCTGACACCAACCCAGTGCAGAGGGGGAGGAGCTTCCTGTTACTGCTGAGTGGGGTGGAAGTCCATCTTCCCCATGTGGTCCCCACTGACACCTCAGAGGAGGGGAGGGCCTTGGAGAGAGGGCTCACTACTGAGTTGTGATGAACGGCTTGGCTCTCCACTCAGATGTCTTACATTATCCCAGCAAGGGAGCTGCCTGCCTTGTTCTAGAATGGCACGAGTGGAGTCTATGCTCTCTACATGGCCTTGTTGGTGGGGTTGAGAGTGGATTCAATAGGCTTTTTTTCTGATGTGTGGTTCGAGGAAAGAAATTATTGTCTGCAAGTTTTCTATCTTGCTGGGAGACCCCTATTCATACCTTTTGGCTAAAAAGAATAGATTTTTCATGGAGCTGCTTTTGTTCCCCTTAGCCTGTGCCCATTGGCATTCTGAGTTGCCAGCCAGTATCTACTCCGGGCTACATGAGGCAAACAGACGAACAAACTAAAAAACCAGGGAATGCGTCTCTGTGTCCTTCCTTGGGTCATGAAGTTTCTGGCTTGTCTGTTTGTCCATCTTCTTCTTTCCACCTTTCAGTCTCCTTTTGTTTGATTTATGTATGGCATCCAGGGCTTTTAGTTGTACTTAGTGGGTGGAATACGATAAAGTACCTCTAATTCTACCTCCCCAGAAACAGGTGTTCTAGCCTTTTTTGGCTATTAAAAGTGGGATCCAGAATAAAACTCAACCTGAAATCTGTTTTCAGCCTTTGCATTGAGTGACCTGACATGGGATGGGATGTGGGAATCATGTGACCTGAATTTTCATGTCTCCTGGTACTTTGGTACCGTGGTGTATGTGTATGTGTGTGAGATTGGAAATTGTAATCTTCCCTGTCCTAAAATGAGCAGACATTTTCACCCTCCTTCTTACCTAGGTCTAGCATCTCTGGAGCTGGGGGAGGCGGGAATTCTGTTTTGCAATTGACCTTATGTGAGTGGTGCAGAGACATTCCTGGTCTGTCTCTTGACTGCCTCTTAGCAATTTCCCCAGAGATGGTGGCCTCTGAGGAAGACTGTGTGTGGTTTCCTAGGGGATGTGCTTTAGCCTGGCCATCTCAGAGGGCGCAAAATCCACTCTTACCAAAAATACTGCCCTTCTAAACTATAAGGTTGCCAGATTCAGCAAATAAAAATACATGGCCCCAAGGTAAGTTGGCATTTCAGATAAACAACTAATAAACTTATTTTAGTATAAGTGTGTCCTTTGTGATATTTCAGATAGGCTTATAGGAAAAATTTATTTGTTTACCTGAAATTCAAGTTTAACTGCCATGTGCTGTATTTTACCAGGCAGCCCTACCTACAAGAACAATTGCTCCTGTCCTTTCTTCCTTCCTTCCTTCCTTCCTTCCTTCCTTCCTTCCTTCCTTCCTTCCTTCCTTCCTTCCTTCCTTCCTTCCTTCCTTCCCTTCTTCTTCTTCTTCTTCTTCTTCTTTCTTCTTTCTTCTTCTTCTTCTTTTCTTTCTTTCTTTCTTCATCCCTCCCCTTTGTAGCATGGGGAGGAGAGTGGGATGCTTGAGGGCTGTTGTAGGGCAGGTTCTTAAAGCTCTTGGCAAGTCCTGGGAGAGAAGTCCAAGCCTAATTGTTTATAGTCCTCTTTAGAATGTGGGTAATTAGGGCTTCCTTGTTCTCAGCTGTAAACCTTAATTCTGAGGAAATAAGAAGAGTCTTATTCAGCATCCCATTATAGAGAAAAGGATTAGACACTATAATCAAATGGTAAGCTAAATGCAATCATATTCCAAAATATATAATTCAAGTAATGAATGTCATGGACACAGAGAAGGAGAAAACATCAGGGAAGGTTGGATTTCTTTCCCAGCGCCTCTGGCTCTCTCTTTCCTCATGAGAAGATGAGGTGATTGAACTGGAAGATATCTGAATTATTCAAGGTGTTAGGTGGGTTATTTTCCAGTGCTTTGGAGTTTTGGCTAAGAACCCACAACTGAGGACACTAATAAAAATTGTAGTTAACATTTACAATTATGGGCAGACACTGCTCTTACTGGTTTTAACCTTACATCACCCCTGGGGTAGATGCTATTGGCCTCTTCCCCTTTTTAACAATAAAGAAACTAAGGAATTGGAAGTTGAGCAAATTGGCCAAGGGCACATGGATTTTAAGTGCCCCATGCGGGCTGAGGGCCCATCTCACCATGAAGTACACACATATATCCAGCAAGCGTCATCATCATCCTTCACGGGAGGAAAGGCTGGAGAGCCACTGTGGTGTCTTTGAAGGTGGTTCTAAGAAGTCACAAAGACTTGGCAATTTGTTCCCACACCCCAGAAGAGGAGGGGAATGGGGTCCCCCAACCTAAGCCAATTATGAGGAAGACTAAGGCTACACAGCAATTTGAAGCAGTCTGCAATAGCAGGGATTGGCCTTGATGCTTGGCAAACATGTAGGGTTACCCTGTGGTGTGGGCTGGGGGTGCTCCAACCCCCCCCTCCCAGAGTCCTCCCACAAGAAAGAGCTGGCATTTGAATGTCTGCCATAATAGGACATTTAGCAACCAAGGTGGCCTCAAATACTCAAGCTAAATAAAGATACTTTTTGCCTCTTTCCTCTTATCTTTCATTCCCACCTGGACACTGGAGGAGCCCCAGAGGTGCAGAGGAAGTGGAAGAAGACATGGGTCCAGGAGGAAGGTAGAGGCAGCCATGCTTTCTCCCCCTGCATCCCCCTGTGATTCTGAAGCTGAGGGTAGGAGGATGCTGAGATTCTAAGGTGGTAAAGTAGGCTTAGCTTTCCTGATACCGCAAATGGAACTGTTGTTAACAAATAACAAGTAAACAAAGCCTGTTACCGTTCCCTAGACAATTACCTTGCTAAGTAAGCTAGTGAGCTGTTCAAGATGTCCAGTACTCTGAGTTTATGCCTCCTGTTACCAGGATAAGGTGGTTGTCTCTAGTGATCTCTCTGCCTCTTCCCCAGTTTTTGAATATAAATCAAGTCAGTGTGGCCCAGAAATCCACCTCCCAGAGCTGGAAGTTATATGTCGTCTGGGGACATGCTTGCCTTTAGATTTAAACACGATTATTTGAGGCCCACGCCTGTAGTTGGTCTCTGCCCCAGGAACTCTGAGATTCCCGTGGTGGTGAAGTCCCTGCTCTCCTCTGTCACTTCCGGCTCCCTGGGACAGTAGGTGGCCCTGCGTCGGACCTGCCATCTGGAGTGCGGACCCTCTCTCACTCCCTTTGCCCATGCTAGCTTCCGGTCCTCATTATCTTTCTCTTTTAGAGTCCCCAGGCACCACTCTCCGGGCAGCTACCAGTTATGACATCCTTTCAGGAAAGGCTTTGGGATACAGATTATCATGGCGGGTGGGCACAGAGCAGTAACAGGGACATACTGGGCATTGGGCACTTGGTACCTTCCAGGTCCTAGTGACACCCCACCCCAGCTGCCGTGTTGTTCAGGTCTCTAACACTGTCACACTCTACTTTTCTCCCTCTGTCTTAGCTTCCCATGCTGCATTGTCCTCCCATTAGGGTAGAGAATACCCCCCCCTTTGCCCTCCTTCTTCTCATCTGGACTCAGCAGAGGGCACCGACTTTCTCCACCAGAAGGATGCATCAGGGTGTTGTCACAAACAATGGCACTGTCCTGTCTCGGAATGAATTATGTCACTGACTTGGAAGGGAGGAACAGCAGTGGTTTCTGTTGTAAAGACTGAGTTCCCTCCCTCCGACCCAGCGCATCCTGGGAGCCGATAAAGGATAAGGATCATGGCGACAGTATCTCCAGAGCCTTGAACTCCACAATTGGGTCACTGAAAGCTCCCAATGTCTTGCAAATTGACTTTACTAGGAGAAGGCGGTTGGTTGCTTATGTTGAAATGGTCTCAATTTTCTTGAGTTTTGAGTTCTTTTGAGCTAGTGTGCCCACTGACAAGGTGACTGCCTACTTCTTATTAGCCTAGGTTCACTCCTTGTTTTAAGTTTTTTCACTTATTTTGAGAGAGAGAGTGCGCGCGCGCGAGAGAGAGAGCACAGCAGGGGATGGACAGAGAGAGGGAGAGAGAGAATCCCAAGCCCCACAAGGGACTCAATCCCATGAACCATGAGATCATGACCAGAACCAAAATCAAGAGTTGGACGCTCAACTGACTGAGCCCCCCAGGTGTCCCAAACCTACTTTCACTTTGAGCACAACATTCTTCTGGTTGTATATTCTTGTCTGCCATGCACCTTCCTGTGTATTTGCATGCTTCTCAGTGCTACGCTGTGAGATGCACTATCAACACGCACTTTACATAGAAAACAACTGAGGCACGGAGCATGAGGTCTGTAACCGGCAGGTCCAGCGTAGGAGTTTGGTTTTTCTGTCTTCAAAGCCCATTCTCCTTCTGGGATAAAATATGCAAATATCATTTATACAAACAGGACAAGATAAGAGGATATGGTTCTCTGGGACCTTGGGCGTCTACTGAAGTCTTTGTTGAATAGGCAACATTTGGGAAGGGCCTTGAGAGAGAGGCATGCAACATCGTCAGTCATCTCAGAGGGAGACACATGTCACATACGATTTGAGAGACCCAGCCGTAGCTGCGTATTTGTGAAGCATTCTTGTATTATCTGTTGGCACAGAATGGAACAGAACTCAAAATGCATTTATAAGAATAATGCATTTCCAATGCGTTATGGAAAGGTAGTGTGTACCGAGTGCTGACTACATGACGAATGATTCATATGCATTTTTTTAACTTAACCTGCAAAATAATTAATGGCATTTTACAGACAAGAAAACTTAAAGAATGAGAGCTTAAGTGATTTTAAAAAATGAAATATCCACAAATAATTGCAGTAGCAAACATTTATTGAGCATGTAATCTGTTCCAGACACTTTATATCTCTATCATCCCAGTAATCGTCTCTAGGATTATACAGGGGCAATCCTGGCACCATTATTGTTGGAGTCTGAGGGGGCCAATAAGTGACACAAAGCAGCGAGGCAGGTGGAAGCAGATGGGTCACCTAAAATACTGATGGAAGCGGAATTCGAGAACTGAGCTTAGATGAGCGGCAACACTGGGTTCCTAATAGTTTGCCTCCAAGTTAGACCTGGAGAGGCTCACTCAGCAGGTATTTGGGCCCATAGGGTAGACCCATGGGGGCGCCTGGGTGGCTCAGTTGGTTAAACGTCTGACTTCGGCTCAGGTCATGATCTCACGGTTTGTGGGTTTGAGCCCCGCATCAGGCTCTGTGCTGACAGCTAGCTCATAGCTTGGAACCTGTTTCAGATTCTGTATCTCCCTCTCTCTCTGACCCTCCTCTGCTCATGCTTTCTCTCTCTCTCTCTCTCTCTCTCTCTCTCTCTCAGAAATAATTAAAACATTGGGTAGACACATGGATCATGACATCCTTCACTTATCCTGGTGAAGTGAGGACCAAAATGGGATGGGAACTGTCATGTGTAGGACTTCTCATAAGTCAGCCCTGCTCAGACAAAATCTGTACACGTGCAGCTGTTATTTACCACCAAGGTGACTCAGTCCACCTCTGAGGGCGAGGAGGGAGGATGGAGCCAGGAGTTTTTAGGGTCACCCCTTTCTCCTGAAAACTGGAAGTGAAGAAAACGGATTGTCCCCTGCTCCACCCCCAGCCTGACATTTTTCCTGTTTTATTGTTTTGGAAATTGAGGGGTTGGTAGGTGGAGTCAGTTTGCCTCAGGTCTCAGTTCTTCACTGGCTGAGCCTCTTCGTGATACCATGCTCTTCTGGAGACCTCGTCCCAAGCCTCTCTGGCACCGGGTCCTTCCACTGTGACGTGTCACCTATCCAGGGAGTTAACACCGTGAGTGCATTGGCTGCTAAAGCCTTGGAGAGGATCCTGGTGGAAGTCTGTCCAGGGAGCCAGGTACAGCTACCACCACCTGCTTAACTTGTGTGTTCTTTTATTTTCACTGATTCTTGGCCCCAGCTGCCAGCAGTGACCCAAGCCACTCTTCAGACTTCACCGCTACTGTCCACTCACTCTCTGTCTTTGCTACCTTGGGCTTTTCAATCTTCCTGTCCATCCAGGGTTTCATCGTGTCCCTCCCACTGTCACTGACAGTCATGTGGTCCCAGCTATAGATCACACCCAGATAGCACAAGGTAGAAATTGGGGTTCAAGCTTAATATGCTAATGTCTCCATAGCAAGACATTATATAATGATGGCCATTTATTAAGTGCTAACTCATCAGATGAATATTTTGAGGAATCAGTTCTTAATACAGTAGCTCTGTGATCCTATTACACTATTATTTTTCTCTGCTTTGAGATGGTCTTTCAATATGTTGACTGATGGTGACTCTTTTCCTATTTCCTATTGCATTGAGACCCTTGCTGCCTCAAGGAAGGATGATGATTTGGGGTCGCCTGGGTGGTTCAGTTGGTTAAGTGTCTGACTCTTGATTTCCACTTAGGTCAGGATCTCACGGTTCGTGGGTTCATGTCCTATGTTGGATTCTATGCTGACAGCACAGAGCCTACTTGGGATTCTCTCTTTCTCTCACTCCCTGGCCCTCCCCCACGTGCATATGCACGTGCATATGCACCTGCATGCTCTTGCTTTCTCTCACTCTCTCGCTCGTTCTCGCAAAATAAATTAAAATAAAGAGAAGGTATGGTTTTGGAGGAATAGCAAAAGGACACTGAGTTACCTGATGTGTCTGCCCGAGACCCAGGACTTAGAGAGGATGTTAACCCAGTGATGAGAGAACCAGCACCAGGCTGCCTGAGAACAGGGGGCTCGGTACTCCGCACTCCCCTGCCTTCATGGCTCAGGCGAGAAGAGTGATGGCAGCAGTAATGATTGCCGTCAAGTCAGGTGTTGAGGTGACTTTTCCCAGGTGTCCCTGGGAGAGGTGACAATACATCTGAGAAGATGAGGTGACTTCAGGGCACATCCAGGCAGAGAGGGTTGCAGGGGACCTGGGAGAACCCTCTGCCCTGCAGTGTGGGCAGAGCCGCGGTCTTCAGAGGGGCCAAGGTGGAGCTGAGAGGGAGGGTCCTGGCGGGGGGGGCCTTGGTGCCGGAGATCAGGGAGGAGAGGAGCGTCCTCCACGGGCCAGAGCCTGGGGACCTCCCAGCAGATACAGCACATGGACAAGTGGTCATGAAAACACCTCCCACCATCTCACAAAACGTGAGGTGATGTAGCCCAGTCTTCACCTCTAGGTGTATATAAAAATCAGGCGAGTAGACTGGGAAAATCCCTAAATGGGCTGAGATTAAATTTCTGATACTACACAGAATAGGAATTTGAAATAGTTAGGTTGTTAAAGATAACAAATTAAAGAATTAATCTATGGTAAGAGAAAATGATGATTTCTCAGAGGGGTGTGGGGATTGACTGGGATGGAGTTCAGAGAACTTTCTGGGGGTGACAAATGATCTCTATACTTTGAGAGGGGTGTGTATTGCATGAGGGTCTGTATTGACCCAAACCTACCAAACCGTATGCTTAAAATCAGAGTATTTTACTGATGGAAAATTAGGCTCCCATTAAAAAATTCAAGAGTGAAAAAAAAAAAAGATGAAGCTCATGTTTCTTGCCTTAGTCCATGACATTCTGAGAGTGTGACGGAGGTCACACGCACAGAACCCCTTTTATCTGACCCTAGAGTCCAGATTCTCCCAGCTGAGAGAAGGAGGTCTGCTGGTGGGAGTGCAGCTCTGGCATTTGTTACTGGGTGACCTTGAGCAAGCCCTGTAAGGGATCATTGCCTCAGTTTCCCCGTTGTGACATGTGGGTGCTAACAGCTACTTCAGAGGGTGGCTGAGGATCACATGTTTTACTGCATGTGAAGATCTCAGTGTGGTTAGCTTCTCCTTCATAAAGTGCTGAGGCATCTCAAACAGCAGGGGAAACCAGACCCTTCCCCCCACCCCCAGTGAGCCACCTCTCCCAGGCAAGCCCAGCTTAACACATGAACTTGCAGCTGCCCCACTCAGTGGGAGCTCCAGCTGCAAAGGCTTTGAAGACTGTTTACTAGGCAGGAGAGTTTGGTGGCAGAACTTCCTCCTGACACATCTGCGGTGATGTAGTGAAACTTCTGGAAAATTAAGTGGTGCTGGGAGAAGTGTATAACCTTTAAAAGCCTGAATAAAGTCCAGAGGAGTTATGAACGTTCTCGGGGAAGATGGAAAAGAAATGTTACAATGACTGCAGCTTTTAAAAGTTAGATCAAGAATTCTGATATGCTTTCACCAAGGCTCTTCTTTTAGGTTTCTCTCAACGTATAAACTATGAAAATGGCAGATATGTATTCCCCTTTGGGGAACTAATGCAGGTAGCGTTCGAGTAATGTTAAATTAATGTTCCTTCAACACATTTATTGAGGGCCTGTTATTTCCTAGACATAGTTCTGGGAGTTCAGGAGGATGTAGAGAGAATAGAAATTCCTTGGGGAATTTAAAGTATGTGTGTGTGTGTGTGTGTGTGTGTGTGCGCGCGCGCGCCTGGGTGGCTCAGTTGCTTAAGTGGCCATGAGGTCATGATCTCATGGTTCGGGAGTTCGAGCCCCACATTGGGCTCTCTGCTGTCCCCACAGATCCTGCTCCTGATCCTCTGTCTCCCTCTCTCTCTACCCCTTCCCTGCTGTCTCTCTCTCTCAAAAATAAGTAAACATTTAAAGTATGGAAGGGGCCATAGCTGTATACACAAATCAGTGCGTTATCAGGGAATAACATGGAAGCTGCATTGGAGATGTAGGGGCTCTTCATTTTTCTCTCCCTCGCCATCCCTTCTGCCCCACCACCATCTGTGATTCTGGGCACCTGCGTACTCAGGTTATTTGTGGAGAGAGACTGATGGTATTCAGGTGAACTAGGGTGCAGTAACTCATCTAACCACATGGGATCTGGAAGAAAGACACCAAGCACAGTAGACCTGTCCTGAGAGACCAGAGCCTGTCAGTGTGAGTGTGCCTGACCTCAGCGATGACTCCTCCTGGTGAGCGTAGCCTGGCAAACATCTCAATTCTCGGCCAGTTAGATTGCCAAGTTTGGCAGTAGCTAGGAAAGGTTGAGCTGGGACTCACTCTTCCTACCATTAAGGAACAGGAAGGAAATGTTTGCTCTTCTCTAGTGAAGAGTGGGGAAGAAGGGTATCCCAATCTAGGCGAGGGCCAAGTGTTTGATCCTGAATGTGTGAGAGAGCAAGTGGTGTTTGGAGACATGTCGGTGTCCTCTTCCCGGAAGGTTAGGGAATGCACTGGGGCGATGTTGGGAGATGCAGGTTTAGCGGGGGAGCAAGATCTTTCCCGCTCGTCTCTGGTTCCCTGTGGCTCAAAGTCTGTTTGAAACATATTACCTTTTTTCACTCATAATTCACTCATGCAGTGAATCCCCTTTTATAGACAAGAAGACCGAAGCTCGGAGAGGTTAGCAGAGCTACCCCAAGGCACGCAGTTGTAATTGTTTGGCATTAGCTATCAGGTTGTGTTTTTCCTGATTCGGTGTTTTCACTCACACATAGTGCCTCAAAGCTGAAGTGGTCCTCTGTTAATTCTCAGGGACAAAAATATAAACGTGTAAAAATGTATCTATATACCTACTCACACATGTACTTTTTTGACTTGGGTGTGGAGCTTTAATAGGACTACTAATCATTAATTTCTTGGATCTTTCTTAGATTATGTCTGTTGTCCCAGTGTGCTGCCTGGTTCATTACATATTTTGGGTTTTGGTTTTTAAGAACTGTTATTAATAATATTTCCAATGAAATAATCTGAGTGGGTTTTATAGGGTTCCATTTTGTACTCCTATTTTCTACCATAGTCTCATCTTTGCAGTGGATGGAGTTCTCTCTTCACGTGTGGCTTAATCTGAAAGGCAGTCAGCTATAATCTACCCTGCTTGACCCTTTCCAGATGCAACATAGCAAAAACAATCAATCAACTGAAGCCTGACTCGAGGCATTCCTCTGGTCGTGGGTGGTAGTGGGAACAGATATTTGAGCCTGTGTACCTTCCTTCCACCTAATGCACCAGCCAGTTATGCCATGTGCCGTGGCCTGTCCAGTACCCAAAGCTGTCACAGTGCCAGTGGGGATATCAGCAGTGTGGAGGAAAATAATTTAGAATACAAGAAACATGTATAATGTGGAAGCCGCAATCCTTCCATAGAGAACACAAGGAGGGATCTGAATGCCTTCACTCCATTGGTTCTACCATTTATTGTAGGGTGTAGAGCTACAATTATTTTATTGTATTTTTTTAAATTTTTAAAAATGTTTTATTTATTTCTAGGAGAGAGAGAGAGAGAAAGAGCGAGCAGGGGAGAGTCAGAGAGAGAGGGAGTGACAGACTCTGAAACAGGTTTCAGGCTCTGAGCTGGCAGTCAGCACAGAGCCTGACGCGAGGCTTGAACCCACGAACCGCAAGATCATGACCTAAGCGAAAGTCTGATGCTTAACCGACTAAGCCACCCAGGCGCCCCTATTTTATTGTATATTTTATTTATTTATGTTTGGTGAAACTTGATTATTTGTTTTATAATAGACTTTTGACTCCAGCAGTAATCCCCAAAAGTAATATTCAAGAAAAATTTGAATATATTCTTACTTTTTCTTAAGAGGGTCAATGACAAGCACATCCTTTGTCAACATGTACCACCTACCAGAGGGCTGAGGATGAAATAATTGACCATACAACACCCGAACCTTAACAGATCTGCTGAAAAAGCTCCATTATCTACTTCTGAATGTAGTGATAACTTTAAGAAGTTGGTGTCTGAAGGTGGCTCAATCCATGAAGCTACAGAAGTACAATTACTCTGCCTAGCATGATCTTTCATCTAAACCAAATGATTTTTCTAAATTAATTTTATTCATTTGATCCCCAATTTTTTTGAGAAGTGTGAAAAGGGAAAAATAGCTGCTAAGTTCTGCCTCCATCAAAAGAACTTTGCAAACACTGAAATGATTATTTTATAGGTAAAGTAATTTAATTTCCATAATTCATTTATTCATCCAAACGTAGAAAAAAGTAAAGTTTTGGAAGCTCATTTCTTCCAAAACGAAACATCTAATATTATTGTGGATGCTATTATAAATTCAGTGAAAATTCAACACTGAAGATAAAATGTGGTTGTTGTTGTTGTTGTTTTTGTGACCGTATTATGACATTTTAGTCAAACACAGTTCTGTGGTACAAATAATGTTATTACATTACAAAAAAAAGCAAGGAGGAGTTAAGATGGTGGAACAGCATGGAGACCCTGAGCTTGTCTCAGCCCTAAAATGCAGCCAGATCAGCACCAAACCATTTTGAATACCTAGGAAATTAATATGTGGGCTAATACAATAGTCTACATAACTTGAGTCACTGAACTTAGAGAAAAAAGTATTTTTACATTTCTTTAAAAATTTTTTAAATTCTATTTCATTTTATTTTTTCTATAATATAATTTTTTTAAATTTTAAATTTTTATTATCTTTTTTAAATTTCCCTTTTCTCTCTATTCTATCAACCTTCTTTCACAAAGCAGACCAAAACATACCTAATGTCTAGCTTCCTTTATTTCATTTTTTTGTTTTTTTAGAATTTTAAAATTTTTATTATTTACTTTATTTTTTCTTCCTCCAAAATGATAAAACAAAGGAATTGACCCCAAAAGAAAAAACAGGAAGAAATGAGAGCCATGGAGTTAATCAACACAGATATAAGCAAGATGTCTGAACTAGAATTTAGAGCCATGATAATAAGAATACGAGCTGAGGTTGAAAAAAGCACAGAATTTGGGGCGCCTGGGTGGCTTAGTTGGTTAAGCGTCCGACTTTCGCTTAGGTCATGATCTCGCGGTTCGTGGGTTCGAGCCCCATGTCGGGCTCTGTGCTGACTGCCAGCTCAGAGCCTGGAGCCTGTTTCAGAGTCTTGTGTCTCCCTCTCTCTCTGACCCTCCCCTGCTCACGCTGTCTCTCTCTCTCCTAGAAATAAATAAAAAAAAATTTTTTAAAGAAAAAAGCACAGAATCCCTTTCTGTGGAGACAAAAGAAATAAAATCTAGTCAGGACGAAATTAAAAATGCTGTAACTGAGATGCAATCTCAAGGATGGACAAAGCAGAGTATCAAATCATCAATTTAGGAGACAAAATTATGGAGAATAATGAAGCATGAAAAATAGGGAAACAAAGGCAAAAGAGCCCAATACAAGACTTAGAGAACTCAGTGACTTATTAAAAAGGAATAGCATCAGAATCATAGGAGTCCTAGAAGATGAAAGAGAGAAAGAAAGGGGCAGAAGGTTTATGTGAGCAAATTATAGTGGAACACTTATTAATCTGGGGAAAGATACAGACATCAAAATCCAAGAAGCACAGAGAATTCCCACTAGATTCAACAAAAACCCACCATCACCGAGGCATATCATAGTCAAATTCACAAAATACACAGAAAAGGAAAGGATTATGAAAGCAGCAAGGGGGGAAAAGCCCTTAAACTATAAGGGAAGAGGGATTACATTCACAACAGATGTATCCACAGAAACTCAGCAGGCCACAAAAGAGTGGCAGATTATATTCAGCATACTAAATTGGAAAACTATGCAGCCAAGAATTCTTTATCCAGCAAGGCTGTCATTCAAAATAGAAGCAATAAAAACTGTCACTTTCAAAAGAGAAGAGATAAAGAATTTCCCATACAAACAAAAACTAAAGAGTTTGTGACCACTAAGTCAGTCCTGCAAGAAATTTTAACTGGGACCCTTTTAGTGGAGAAAATACAAAGCAAAAGAAAAAACACCAAAAGCAACAAAGACTAGAAAGGACCAGAGAGCATCATCAGAAATGCCAACTCAACAGGTAACATCACGGCACTAGATTCATATCTTTCAATACTCACATGTTAATGTACTAAATGCTCTAATCAAAAGATATAGGGTATCAGAATCAATAAGAAACAAGACCCATCTGTGCTTATGAGACTCATTTTAGACCTAAAGACACCTATAGATTGAATGTAATGGGATGGAGAACATCAATCATACTAATGGTCATCAAAAGAAAGCTGGTGTAGCCATTCTTGTATCAGATAAAGCAGATTTTATTTTTTTAAGTTTTTTTCTTTAGTGTTTATTTTATTTTTGTGTGAGAGAGAGACAGAGCATGAACCAGGAAGGGGCAGAGAGAGAGGGAGATACAGAATTGGAAACAGGCTTCAGGCTCTGAGCTCTCAGCACAGAGCCCGATGCGGGGCTCAGACTCATGAACCGCGAGATCATGACCTGAGTCGAAGTCCGTGCTTAACCAACTGAGCCACCCAGGTACCCCCAGATAAAGTAGTTTTTAAAATAAAGGTTGTAGGGATGCCTGGGTGGCTCAGTTGGTTAAGCATCCAACTTCAGCTCAGGTCATGATCTCGCAGTTCGTGAGTTCTAGCCCCACATTGGGCTCTGACAGCTCAGAGCCTGGAGCCTGCTTCAGATTCTGTGTCTCCTTCTCTCTCTGCCCTTCCCTCACTTGTGCTCTCTCTCTCTCTCTCTCTCTCAAAAATAAACATTAAAAAAATACATTAAAGATTATAACAAGAGATGTAGAAGGGCATTATATCATCAATTAAGGGGTCTATCTACCAAGAAGATCTAACAATTGTAAATATTTATGCCCAGATCTAACAATTGTAAATATTTATGCCCCCATTGGGATAACACCCAAATATGTAAATCAGTTAATCACAAACATAAAGAAAGACATTGAGAATAATATAATAATAGTGGGGCTTCAACACCCCACTTATAGCAATGGACAGATCATCTAAGCAGAAAATCAACAAGGAAACAACAGCTCTTAATTACACATTGGACCTAACGGACTTAACAGATATATTCAGAACATTTCATCCTAAAGGAGCAGAATACACATTCTTCTCAAGTACACATGGAACATCTCCAGAATAGATCATATACTGGGCTACAAATCACCCCTCAACAAGCAGAAAAATATTGAGATCATACCTTGCATATTTTCAGACCACAATGATATGAAACTCAAAATCAACCACAAGAAAAAGTTTGGAAAGACCATGAATACTTGGAGATTAAAGAACATCCTGCTAAAGAATGAATGGGTTAACTAAGAAAATAAAGGAAATAAAAAGTACATGGGAGCCAATGAAAATGAAAACACAGCAACCCAAAACCTCTGGGATGTAGCAAAGGTGGTCATAAGAGGGAAGTATATAGCAATCCAGGAGTTCCTAAAGAAGGAAGAAAGGTCTCAAATACACAAGCTAACCTTACACATAGTAGAGCTTGGAAAAGAACACCAACTAAAGCCCAAAATCAGCAGAAAAATGGAAATAATAAAAATTAGGGCAGAAATCAATGATTTACAAAAAAAAAACCCAAAACAGTAGAACATATCAATGAAACCAGGAGCTGGTTCCTTGAAAGAATTCGCAAAATTGATCAATTCCCTAGCCAGATGGATCAAAAAGAAAAAGGAAAGGACCCAAATAAATAAAATCATGAATGAAAGAGGAGAAATCACAAACAACACTGCAGAAATTCGAACAATAATAAGAGAATATTATGAGCAATTATATTCCAAAAATTGGGCAATCTGGAAGAAATGAGAAATTCCTAGAAACATATAAACTAACAAAACGGAAACAGGAAGTAATAGAATATTCCAACAGACCCATAACCAGTAAAGAAGTTGAATCACTAAACAAAAATCTCCCAACAAACAAGAGTCAAGGGCTGGATGGCTTTCCACAGAAATTCTACCGAACATTTAAAGAAGAGTTAACAACTATTCTTTTGAAGCTGCTCCAAAAAATAGAAATGGAAAGAAAACTTCCAAACTCATTCTACAAGCCCAGCATTACCTTGATTCCAAAACCAGACAAAGACCCCACTAAAAAAGTAGTACTACATACCAATTTCCCTGATGAACATGGATGCAAAATTTCTCAAAAAGATACTAGCCAATCAGATCATTAATATTCTGTTTTATATTTAATTAAAAGAATTACTCATCATGATCAAGTGGGATTTATTCTTGCAATGCATGGCTGGTTCAATGTCCACAGATCAATAATGTAATAAATAACATTAATAAAAGAAAGGCTAAGAACCACATGATACTCTCAATAGATGCTGAAAGAGCATTTGACAAAGCACAGCATTCTTTCTTGATATAAACCCTCTTTTTTTGAGGGATAGATCTTTCTAGGGATAGAAGGATCATGCTTCAAGATCATAAAGGTAATATATGAAAGACCCACTGCTAATATCATCCTCAACGGGGAAAATCTAAGAACTTTCCCCCTAAGGTCAGGAACATGACAAGGACGTCCATTCTCACTACAGTTATTCAATATAGTATTGGAAGTCCTAGCCTCAGAAATCATACAGCACAAAGAAGTAAGAGCATCCAAACCAGCAAGAAGGAAGTCAAACTTTCACTCTTCGCAGATGACATGATACTCTATGTGGAAAACCCAAAAGGCTCCATGAAAAACTGGTAGAACTGTTACATGAATTCAGCAAAGTTGCAGGGTATAAAATCAATATACAGAAATTGGTTGCATTTCTATACACCAATAATGAAGTAGCATAAAGGAAATCAAGGAGTCGATCCCATTCCCAATTGTACCAAAGCCCATAAAATACCTAGGAATAAAGCTAACCAAAGATGTGAAAAATCAGTACGCTGAAAACTACCGAAAGCTTATGAAAGAAATGGAAGATGACACACACAAAATGGAAAAACAGTCCATACTCATGAATTGGAAGAACAAATATTGTTAAAATGTTGATACTACCCAGAAGCAATCTACATATTCAGTGCAATCCCTATCAAAAATAACACCAGCATTCTTAACAGAGTTAGAACAAACAATCCTAAAATTTGTACAGAGCCTGAAAAAGACCCTGAAATAGCCAATGCAATCCTGAAAAAGAAAACCAAAACTGGAGGCATCACCATTCTGGCCTTCAAGCTGTATTACAAAGCTGTAATTATCAAGACAGTATGATACTGGCACAAAACACACATAAATCAATGGAACATAAGAGAGAACCCATAAATGGACCCACAAATGTATGGCCAGCTAATATATGACAAAGCAGGAAGGAATATCCAATGGGACAAAAGTCTCTTCAGCAAATGGTGAAGGGAAAACTGGACAGTGACATGCAGAAGAATGAAGCTGGACCCCTTTCTTAAACCATACACAAAATAAACTCAAAATAGATGAAAGACCTAAATATAAGAAAGGAAGCCATCAAAATCCCAAAGGAGAAAACAGGCAACAACCTCTTTGACCTTAGTTGCAGCAACTCCTTACTTGACATGTCTCCGCAGGCAAGAGAAACAAAAGCAACACTGAACTATCGGGACCTCATCAACATAAAAAGCTTCTGCAGAGTGAAGAAAACAATAGCAAAACTGAAAGGCAACTGACAGAATGCAAGAAGATACTTGTAAATGACATATCAGATAAAGGGTTAGTATCCAAAATCTATAAAAAAAACTTAACAAACTCAATACCCAGAAAACACACAATCCAGTGAAGAAATGGGCAAAAGACATGAATAGACACTTTTCCAAAGAAGACATCCAGATGGCTAACAGACACATGAAACAATGCTCAACATCACTCATCATCAGGGAAATACAAATCAAAACCATAATGAGACACCACCTCACACCTGTCAGAATGGCTAAAATTAACAACTCAGGCAACAACAGATGTTGACAAAGATGTGGAGAAAGAGGAACCATTTTGCATTGCTAATGGGAATGGAAATTGATGTAGCCACTCTGGAAAACAGTATGGAGGTTTCTCAAAAAAGTTAAAAATGAAACTACCCTATGACCCAGCTATTGCACTACTAGGTATTTATCCAAAGGATACAAAAATGCTGATTCAAAGGGGCACATGCACCCCAGTGTTTATAGTTACACTATTGACAATAGTCCAAATATGGAAAGAGCCCAAATGTCCATTGACCGATGAATGGGTAAAGAAGCTGTGGTATGTATATGAAATATTATTATATTTCACACAATGAAATATTGTTATATTTCGTACAATGAAATATTACTCAGCAATTTAAAAGAATGAAATCTTGCCAATTGCAATACTGTAAATGTAACTAGGGTGTATGATTTCACTCACTTGTGGAATTTAAGATACAAAACAGATAAACATAAGGGAAGGGAAGCAAAATTAATATAAAATCAGAGAGGCAGATGAGCTATAAGAGACTCCAAATACAGAGAACAAAGTGAAGGTTGCTGGCGGGGTGTAGTGTAGGCAGAAAGCCTAAAGGAGCCAAGTGGCCAGGGGTGTAGGGAGCACCCTGAAACTGTATCAAAGTTGTACATACTTCCAAACATGTTTGAAATGAAAAAGTTCTTGTGTTCCTCTCACTCTGTGCACTTTATTGTTGGTTTGATGAAGCATTTAAAGATGTTTCTGGCATTTTCTTTCTTTTTTTTTTTTTTGAATTTTTAAGGTAGTGTTAACTGTATGGTTATTCCCTGGGAATCCTGAGTCTTCAACTGCACATATACCCATAGTTTGTAAAAAGGACACAAGAACTGAATCAGAGTCTTGATGCTCCTTGCTTGGCCTTGAGGCCGTGAAGATGCCTCTTTGAGGGGCTGCAGCTCAGGGAGTGCACTGTGAGGCTGGGCCTGTGGACCCCGCCGTGGGCATCCCTTTAGCTTCCCATTGTCTTGTTTCTGTATTTCTGGTTGTCTTGTTTCTGTATATAGGAACCTAGCATTCGGCTGCCATTCTTAGCTGTGGAAAAGACGGTGAGGGCGGTGGTCAGCTGGCATGAGAAGTGTTTGGATCTTTTCTAGTTAAGTGTGGTAGTTTTCAACTGTTTGTTCTTAAAACAAAGTGCAGAACCCTTCATTGTCAGCGAAGCGAAGAGCCACTGCATCAATGAAGGTTCAGGAACCTTCTGTACTAAACACGGTTAGCAATGTTCTGTTATTTTATTTTGTATGTTTAGAAGGCTGAAGTGTTTTTGAAGTTAAATAAACAGTATTACGTTTAAAAAAGAAAAAAAAAAAAAAACAGGGACACCGGGGTGGCTCAGTCGGTTAAGCGTCCGACTTTTGATTAGGGTCAGGTCATGATCTCACAGCTCATGAGATGGAGCCCCATGCTGGGCTCTGGGCTGGGCATGGAGCCTGCTTGGGAGTCCCTCTCTTTCTCCCTCTCCCCCTTTCCCACTCATGCACACACTCTCTTTCTCTAGAAATAAATACATAAACTTAAAGAAAAACTAGAAAGCCAAGATATACTTGGGATTGGTTGCAGTGCTACATAATTAGAAATGGTTTTCAAATTAGTGAGTAGAATTATCACCAGTTAATAAACATGCTTTCCCTCCATGCTCCTTCACACCGATCCATTTGAAAAACCTTTGAAACTCTGAAGAACTATTTTCTAAACACACCTAAGAGACTGAGAGTCCTTTAGAACTTTTCTCATAGCAAGTCCTCTGCATTGTGCTATCGTTTGCTAAAAAGTAACGGGAGGAAATCTTCCTGCAAGCAGGTGTCTGAAGCTTCAAAGCCAGTTTCTGCTACTGAAAACAAAGCTTGCAAATTGCGAGAGGTTCAAGTGCATCCTTACGAAAGCAAGGGAAGTACTGAAAAAAAAAGTAATTGGGGCTCAAAGGGTGTAATCGATTTAACTTTGAAATGTTAGAATTGTTCAGTGTAAGAGGAAAAAAATTTTATGCAACTCCTAGTTTTAATAGGATAAATTATTATCCTGTATTAAAATGGAACAATATAGGGAAAAAGCCTATAATTTTGCAGTTCCAAATTTAGCAAAATATTCAGAGAACCAAAACACATGCAACTTATTTGACATAGTTTGTCTTGTAAAATATATACATTGTTGAAAAGCATTCTGCTTGGGGGCAAACTGGCTGTACCGATAACAGTATTTCTGCCAACATATTTTTACATATTTCAGTATAAAAATGGAATGCAGAGTATTTTTAATTTAGCAGAAATTACTTGAGCTTACTAGAGTATTTCCTTTCTGTATATAGCAAGAGAGTTTTCTCAGTTACAATATAATGGTCTCCAGAAAAGAGTCAATTTTGGGTGCTTGTAATCACAGATTTATTATTCATATGCTGTTTCTTTGAAAAAGATTTTGGGCAACTTTAAGGACAAACTAATAAGACTTAGAAACATTCTTAAGAAAATGTCAATGATACTGTATTAAAGTCATCATGCATTTGATTAAAGAAGGTGCTCATGTACTAAAAGAAATTATGCCTCTTTTTAATACTTAGATAACATAAAGAGATTTTAAGTATTTCTCTTAAGCAATGTAGCCACTTGATATTTCTATTTTTCAGAAAGATTTTTGTTTCTGAAAATAGTTTTGGTATGAAACCCTTTCACAGGACTACCCATATAAAATATCTCCATACGTATACAGATTTGTTTATGCATACATACATATACGTGCATTGTATGTATGTGATACATATGTATAAGTCCATATGTGTATGTATATATACATAAAATGTGTGTGTGTGTATATATATGTGCGTGTGTGTGTGTCTGTGTGTGTGTGTGTGTGAGAGAGAGAGAGAGAGATGAGAGAGAGAAATCACCAGTAAGGTAGCCTATGTAATGAATGAATTGCTGATAGTCTGATGCCCATGGTAAGGAATCAGAAATGTTGATGGTATATAGTTGTTATTTCTCTAAGACTATTATTTTCCTATCGTGTGATAAAGCAAATGAGTAAATGTTTGATATTTGAGTACTATCTTTTCTGATGTCTGAAATCTGTTAAGGAAAATAAGTTAAGGAATTTAAGTAAAAACCTGAAGCCTGGAATTTAAACCAAAATTATGAGTATGTATTTATAGTGCATTTCATTTTACAAATTATTTCCTAGCCCAGTTCTCTGAAAAGGCATAGAAGTAGTCACTAGTCCGGTAGGAACAGACATTCCTTGTGCCCCAGATGTGGCTTCCAAATACTATTTCTTACTAAAAGGAGGCAGAGCTCTTGGAAATGTTCAAGATCAGCCTGAAGTATATTTCAAATGAGTGGGCAAGGAAATCATCCAATGACTAGGGTAATATCTAAGGAACAGAGGACCCAGCTTGCAGTGGCTCCCACTGGCCAAAGAGAGGGAGTTTGAGCAACAGTAAAGAACATCAGTGGAACAAGACATCCAGTATGTTTAAACCATTGAGTTTACTGTGACACAAGACCAAAATCTTACTAGGTGACATATTAGTAGATGATAGTGAATCAGTGCATTTAAAAAATGTGAAAGAAAGAGAATCAAGCATTTATTCTGCCTTTTTAAAAATTTTTTTTCTTTTTTTTAATAGTTTATTGTCAAGTTGGTTTACATATCACACCCAGTGCTCATCCCCACAAGTGCCCTCCTCCATGCCCAACTCCCCCCTTCCCCTCTCGCCCCCCCTCAGCCCTTAGTTTTGTCTCAGCATTCAAGAGTCTCTCATGGTTTGCTTCCCTCCCTCTCCCCAACTATTTTTCCTCTTCTTCTCCTGCTTCGTCCTCTGTTAGCTTCCTCCTAATCCTCCTATATGTGCAAACATTAAAATTTGTTAAATGTTTTATTTATTTCTGAGAGACGGAGGCATCTTGAGCAGGGGAGGGTCAGAGAGAGAGGGAGACACAGAATCTGAAGCAGGCTACAGGCTTTGAACTAGCTGTCAGCACAGAGCCCGACACGGGGCTCGAACCCATGAACCGCGAAGTCGGACGCTCAACCGACTGAGCCACCCAGGTGCCCCCATTCTGCCTTTTCTCTATGACTGTATCATTGAGTTACCAAGCAGTTGATGAAGGGAAGTTTCTCTGTAGGAAGTTGTTCCAGTAGTACGTGAAGAACAAATGGCAAAATAGAATATCGCCATTTCTCAAATTGTAATGGATCCAGGCACTGAACACTGGTGCCTGCTGACATCATAAAAGGGGCCATCAGACATGATGTGTCCATTGATCGTGGACACAACACCACCTGTGAAGCAGTCTTGCCAAAACCATCAGATCTGCATCTGATGGAGCTTTCAGATCCAACTGTAATTTACAGAAAACACAGAGGGCAGAGGAAAAAGTTAATGGACATCATGGTGATGGAGCCATCAAAATCTAGACTGTCAGAAATCCGGAGGATAAATGACCTATTCCTTTAATAATAACTTTCCAGGGTGGAGGTCAGAGTTAAGCCTTTAAGAAATACATTAATCAATTGAGATATATAGACACTACTTGTATACGTGTTAAATGCTGTTATGTGTGTATATATATATATATATATATATATATATATATATATATATACATACACAAGTGTGTGTGTATGTGTGTGTGTGTGTATGTATTTGTGTATGCTCAATCAGAAGTGACTATATTTGATGATACTGAGGAATACTGCTAGGTTTTAGGTATGGGAATACTATTGTTAAGTTTTTAAAATTTCAGTCATTGAAATGCATTCTAAAATACTTATGGATAAAATGGGAAACATGTATGTAGTCATATACTTAAGCCATCATTTCTGATGGTAACAAAAAGCACATGAAACCAGAATAGTCTTGGAAAAATCAAGACTCTGAGTTTTTCAGATAAGTTAGTACTTGGGTTTCTAGAGAAATTCTGGCCCTTAATCTCTGTTTTTTTCTTTTGAGTTTATTTTATTTATTTTGAGAAAGAGAGAGAGTGAGTGAACATGGGAGTGGCAAGAGAGAGGGAGTGAGAGAATGCCAAGCAGTCACCACACTGTCAACGTGGAGCCCGATGTGGGACTCAAACTCACAAACCGCGAGATCATGACCGGAACTGGAATCAAGAGTTGGATGCTTAACCGACTGAGCCACCCAGGCATCCCTCTTGATCGTTTTTTTTTTTTTTATATTGGATCATTCCTTTATAGAAAAGATAAGGAACGTGAGAACACTGAGTGACAATTCAGTAACATTCATTTAAATCTGAATTTTCAAACCTCAGTTTCTGCTTCTGTAAAAAGAAGGGGCTTATCTAATTAAATGGCTTCCCAGTGCTGACATTCTCTGTCTCTAGGCCAAAGACTTGTCACCAATAGATGTTAGTTATAAAGCATAATTTTTGCATAGTATATTTTACTGTCTCAAACAAACAAAACAAAACAACACAAAACATTATGTTCATCGGTGGTCAGGATTCTTAGGACTTGCATGTAGAAATCCAGGAAAACCAGTCCCTCGGCTTGGATGTAGAAGTGGAGCATTCATTTCTGACTTGCCCAAAACTGTCCCTCCGGACCCAGCTTTCCTGACGCTGAGACGGTCACAGTGAACCACCAGACACAGCTTAATCTCCTCCTGCCTCACCGTAGATCCCAAACGTTGCATCTCATTGAAGGAGGCGACTCACTAAGACCTTTCCGGGTCTGTTCTAAACTTGCTGTTCCCAATAGGATCGCCGTGAAGAGGGGACAGTCTGACAAAGAAGAAAGGAAGAAAGGAGGGAAGGGGCGTGGAGGGGGTTGAAGAAAGGCACACAGGCAAGGATGGGAAGGACTGAAGGGAGAAGATAGGGAAGAGGGGAGGAAGGCAGGGCAGCTGTGATAGACAATGACAGATATGACAAGTTTTCAAATATTGGGAAAGACCTGTGACTTGGGCATCACTGTCCCTACTTTATGGAAGAGAGGACTGAAGTTCAAGGGTAAGCAAATTACCCAGAGTCCACCCAGATCTCAGACCGCAGAGGCAGGCTTTGAACCCCAACAAATACCCATCCTTCAAACTTGGATCTGTTCCTTCTTCCACTAGTTTTCTCTGATGCTGCCACGTCAGTCTGTCCCCCGCATGCCCGCAGCTGGCACCCACACGCTGACGTCATCTGAGTGTGGTCTTCGCACCTTCTGGAACTGGCATTCTGATTCTAGTGTCCCTTCCACTGCTCCTTGGAAACAGCAAGTTCTGTTTTTAGAAGAAGATCTGTCAAAGGCATCATGTGTCTGGGCTGACAGCAGAGAGAACTTCTGTTGGCTTCCATCTGGGAACCAAGCAGTTACAGATGGGAAGACGTGCTGCAACCTTGAGGCTTAAAATAAGAAGGCTTTTGCTCACAAGGTCAATGATGATAAAGAAAGAGAGAAAGCCAGGGTTTCCAGGCAGTGCCATACATCATGGCCATTTAAGGTGTGGGCTGAGCTGGGTTAATGGGCTCTGCACCTGCTCCCACCTCACGGCCCCCCAATGCTTCCCCTCTGTGTTCCGGAGACACAGAGAATTCCATTTGTAAAGTGCCTAATCACATTATTAAAGTGGAAGATTGGGAGAAGACCCTACTCCACCTCCTTCTAGCAAGCCATGCCTTTCCCCAGGAGATCTGGATGGGATATAAACACTGGTTAGGCATAATATAAAATTACAAAGTTTGTGAAATGGTTTAAAGGTTTCACAGCTGCAAAATCAGATCTAGAGAACTTAGATTACATAACACAGTGTCAGTCCACGAGCAGGTGATGGGCAGTTTGTTTCAGCACAAAAAAAGTCCTGAGTTTCCTATCACAAACTTGAACTTCCATTACCCCCTGGCAAAGCATTCTCCCTGGACCTCAGTTTTTAAATCTATAAATAGAGCATAATGTGACCAGCCTTCCTTAACTGGCAGAGTTATTTAAATTATAAACAAATACAGACTTCTGATTCCCAGTCAGGCATGAAAGAAGCTAGGAAGTGGTGTCTCATGTTCACACCGAGAGGGCTGAACAATTTGAACAATCAACAATCAGAAAACTGAGGTCACAGGGCAGACTATTGCCCCGCAAATTGAGAAGATTGACAGGTGGCTGCAGAGAGTTACGATTTCCTGCAGTGGGAGGCCCCTTCACGGAACCGGCGCCAGAGGAGGAGAACTTAACCTGTAATTGAGGAAGTTTTAGAAGTTCAGTGGGAACAAGCCTGAGCCTTAAAAACTCCAGGGGTCCCAAGTCTTAGGGGAGGTGCTCACACGTGTGGGAGTTTTACCCCCAGAAGCCCAGTCAGGTTCTCCTAGTGGGTATTGGAGAACCTCCCCTCCCCCAACGCGAACTTCAGGCAGGAGAAGGGCATAAGGAACTATTTTGAAATACACCAGGGCACTCTGTTCTTATCAAGGCCAGCCTCAGGAGAAACGAGTTAAGCAGAGCCTGACCTTCTGGGGTGTTTGCTAGATGCTAGCTGATCTGGACGAAAGGAAATCCCAACCCTAATACCCCCTAAACTTTCTGTCCCTCCTAAGAGGTGGGGGAACAAAACAGAACAAAGCTGAGAAGTGCTGCTGAAGGTCACGGCCTAAGGACACAGGCTCAGTAATCCTAGAACTAACGGATGCTTTCCTTCTCCCCACACCTCACCGCCACATCAGTAGGGGTCCTGCAGAGTATCAGCGGAAAGAGAGTGTGCACGTGGGGACAAACCGCGGATATAAGTGCATATAAATCACAGTGTGGAGGTTCCTCAAAAAGTTAACACTAGAACTCCCCTATGACCCAGCACTAGCACTGCTAGGAATTTACCCAAGGAACACAGGAGTGCTGATGCATAGGGGCACGTGGACCCCAATGTTCACTGCAGCACTCTCCACAATAGCCAAAACATGGAAAGAGCCTAAGTGTCCATCAATGGACAAATGGATCAAGAAGATGTGGTTTATCTATACCATGGAATACTACATGGCAATGAGAAACAATGAAATCTGGCCATGTGTAGCAACATGGATGGACCTTGAGGGTGTTATGCTGAGCGAAATAAGTGAGGCAGAGAAGGACAGCTACCATGTGTTTGCACGTATAGGAGGATTAGGAGGAACTTAATGGAGGACCGTGGGGGAGAAGAAGGGGAAGAATAGTGGGGGAAAGGGAGGGAGGCAAACCATGAGAGACTCTTAAATGCTGAGAACAAACTGAGGGCTGATGGGTGTGGGGGGGGAGGGGGGAGATGGGCATGGAGGAGGGCACTTGTGGGGATGAGCACTGGGTGTTATATGGAAACCAAGTTGACAATAAACTATTTGTAAAATAAATAAATAAATAAATAAATAAATAAATCCCCTCCCCAAAAAAGATTTTTCATTCAACACTGTATTAGGATTCTCCCTACAAACAGAACCGTGTGTGTGTGCGAGCGCGCGTGCGCACAGATGGATGGATGGATGGATGGATGGATGGATGGATAGAAAGATAGGTAGATAAAAAGATTATTACAAGGAATTAGCTGACTGTTATGGAGGCTGAGAAGTTCAAAATCTGCAGAGCCTATGTCCTACTTCAAGTCCAAATGCCAAAACCTGCTGTAGAACCAGGAAGAGCTGATGTCCCTGTTCAGAGGCCATTAGACAGAATTTTCTCTCCTTTGGGTCAGACTTTTGTTTTGTTCCGGCCTTCAACTGGTTGGACGAGGCCCACCTATATTAGGGGCAATCTGCTTTACTCAGTCTACTGATTTAAATGTTAAAGAACACCCTCACAAACACCCGGGATAATGTTTGACCAGATGCCTTGGAACACAGTATTGCCTGAGTTAACCCAAAGACCACAATGCGTCCTGCACAAAGAATCTATTCCCTGTTCCGTTTTCCACCTCAAAATATGCTCAGCACACTAACATAAATGACGATTGGGATGGGCCCGGTGATGGCAAAATACTCTAAATAATGCAAGGTCAGCAATGTAAAATACAACTAATTAAAGCTACATAAACTTCTCCCCATTATTACTTTTCTATGGAAGATTAAAATCTCAAAATTAAATTTCCTCCCACTTAAAAGTTAAAGTGCAATGAAACTGAAAGGCTACAATTATTCCCTTCTTGATTTCACATTTGCTTTGTGCCTAAGCTGGATCAGCAGAGGGGGGTAATTATTGTGCCTATCTCAAGGGGCAGTTCTGGAAACTTCAGCTGAGTCTGTGCTGTGTTCAGCTCTTGGCAGCTCTTGCCTCTGAGAGCCCACCTAGCGACTGGCGGGGATCACAAGAGCTGTACCTTCAGGAAACAAGAAAGGCTTCAATCAAGGTGGTCCAGCAAGAAGTAGGGATCTAGTTCAAGGATGGGACTCTGGATCCCAGGGGAGGAATTCCAGACACCCAGCGGAGAGGGTGGATCTTCATGGTTTCCCAAATAGGAATGGAGACCAAGATGGCGCAACTTTAGTCCAGGGAGCAGATGAGGCTTGACGGCCACAAAGGTTTGTGCGTATGGGGTACTGGAATTCTGTCTCCGGCACTGCAACTAGCCCAGGAACCAGCGTGGACCAGGGAAGACACCTGGGCAGACAGGTCACACACAAGCTTTGGGCAAGAAAAGCCAGCCGGAGCCAGGAAATCAGGCAGGTCCTAAGAAGATCTTGCTTTTGTCTTCCCGCTGAGGAATGAGCTGTTTGTTTCAAACGGCAAGGTGACGAAACTTAGCTATGAAACTCTCTCGGGCTTCAGGGTGACTGCGTGGTTTAATCTTCCAGCACAACACAATGCAGTTACGCAGCTCAGTGTACTCCCTTCAAGGCTGAAGACTCCCCGCGTCACAGAGGGAGAGGACCACAGAGGGAGGAGACCTGCTGGATTGTGATTTTAAAAGCGAATGTGTCACCGGTGGAAGATGGTGCTCCAGGGAGCACCTCCGTCCTGGAAGCCAGTTTGGCTGATTTCTCTAGCTTTCACATTCCCAGAGGATCTGGGCTTTTTCCCGGCAAAGGGAGAACAGGGGCAAAGAAGGATTTTGGTGCCTCCAGACTTTCTTTGCCTTTTCAGAAAACATCTGCTCCTTTTCATCTCATGCTTAGAACACACCCAGCACCTGGAGCACCTTCTCTTCATCCCAAGTAGTAACTGTTGGTTAGTTCACTGGCTTCTTTGTTTACTTACTAATCTACTTCAGCACAAAATGTCAGCTTCTCTGGAAACTTCCTTCTCTAATCCATCCAGTTAGAAAATAACATCTCCCATTTTTGAGCCCAGAATGATAACATTTAGCCCTTGTTTTAATCCCCAATCACAGTCTTGGGCAGGAGTATCTCAAGCAGTAAGTTCCACACGTATCCACCTGCCTCCCCGCAGGCCCACACAAAGCCATGTGATAAAAATGCTGCTAGGATCACCCGTGGGGTCCTGTGTGATCACACTGGGGAAAAGTAGGGGGACTTGGTTTAGGCAATAGGTTGGCATCCTTGCGGACAGGCAGGAAATAAAGAGCATTCCCTACGGGTAATGCTCTAGTGGTTATAGAATAAAGTGACTCCCAATACCTCCCTCCCCAGCTGCCCTGCACTGTGTGAAGGGGAGGACCAGGAGGAGGCTGGCATATGAATTATAACTTGGGTGCACCTCACATAGTGGGTGCTCCACTGACGTTTGCTCAATGGATGAGTCCGTGGGGTTCCACTGTCCAAACTCCCAGAATGGGTACAAGTCTCTGGATGCCAATATGAAGTCAGCAAACCTGAGTTTACCTTCCCAGGCAGATCTGAAGAGATCTTTTCCTTCTTGCCAGTATCTGCTTCAAAACATGCCCATCATCGTGCTTTTTGGAGAAAAGGAAGAATGAAGGGAAGAAAACAGGAAGCCAGTGACGTTGGAGGAGAGAGAGGAGCCCATCTTCATGGGGCTTTCATGTATTGAACTCCTGTCTTTTTTCAGGCTCTCTACCAACTTGCCACCTGTTAGCTGTGTGAACTTGAACAGCCCCCTTAATTTGCCATGCCCCCCTGGACTCCATTTCACCCATACCCCACCCACCTCCCCTCCAGCAACCCTCGGTTTGTTCTCGGTATTTAAGAGTCTCTTATGGTTTGCCTCCCTCTCTCTTTTTATCTTATTTTTCCTTTCCTCCTCCATGTTCATCTATTGTGTTTCTTAAATTTCACATATGAGTGAAATCATATGATATTTATCTCTCTTGGACTGCCATTTTACTTAATACACTCTAGTTCTATCCATGTTTTTGCAAATGGCAAGATTTCATTCTTTTTTGATTGCCAAGTAATATTCCATATATATACCGCATCCTCTTTATGAGGTTTTAAAACTGTCCCAAGGAGCCCTAACTTTGAAGGGGAGATCTCAATGAATCAGAGTCCTGATTGAGTCTATTTTTGGTAATGGAATTGAAGTAGGATCTATGTAGGGGAAGGAGAAGAAAAGATATTAAAAAAAGATTTATGTAAATGCCTTGGTGTATCTTTTATTTTTTAATTTTTTTTTCTTTTACTGGCAAGGTTTATTTAGTCAGGTATCATTTTCCACTTGCCAGATAGGCTGAGATCAAAGTTTGTATTTTTTGAGGGGGAAATTTGGATGGCTGGGACAGGGAGGGTGAGGAGAATTCTCACTGTGTGCCCCTTGATATTTGTCCCTTTTAAAATTTTGTGCCAACTGCAAATATTACCTAGTCACAAAACCAGTAAAATTGCAACTTAAAAATGTGGGTGGTTTGGGGTATGGGGAGACAGACGATGGGAAAAGATGCAAACAGGAACATCTGCATGTTGAACAATTGTGATTTGGGAACTGGCGTGGGAGGGTGAGGAAGAAAGAGCCAGGGTGTGCAGAGCACCTTTCATATCACCTCAGAGTGATGGAGTTTCCCCTCTTCTTGTGGGAGGTCTGTGGAAGTGAAGTTGGTTTAAGAGGAACCTAAGCTAAGCCACGTAGCATTTAACACCATGAGACAGAATGAGATCACCCATGGATTGGTGAAGACCCGGTACGGATACAAGGATTGAGTCCCAGGAGCCTCCAACATTTAGAGGTGAGGGGGAACCTACCCTGAAGAATAGCCAAGAAAATATATTTCCATTGTTCTCTGCAAGCCAAGAGAACAAAGCGTTACAGGAAGAAAGAATGATCAGCTGATCCTGCTGAGTAGCCAACGGTTACGCATCTATTTAAAATGCAAGCCCTCTGGAAAACAGTGTGGAGATTCCTCAAAAAATTACCAATAGAACTCCCCTATGACCCAGCAATAGCACTGCTAGTAATTTACCCGAGGGATACAGGAGTGATGATGCACAGGGCCACATGGACCCCAATGTTCACAGCAGCACTCTCAACAATAGCCAAAACATGGGAAGAGCCTAAGTGTTCAACAACTGATGAATGAATCAAGAAGATGTGGTTCATCTATACAATGGAATCCTACATGGCAATGAGAAAGAATGAAGTCTGGCCATGTGTAGCAACGTGGATGGAACTTGAGGGTGTTATGCTGAGTGAAATAAGTCAGGCAGAGAAAGACAGATGCCATATGCTTTCACTTATAGGAGGATTAGGAGAAAATTAACAGAGGACCATGGGGGAGGAAAAGGGGGAAAATAGTGGGGGAGAGGGAGTGAGGCAAACCATGAGAGACTCTTGAATACTGAGAACAAACTGAGGACTGATGGGGTGGGGGGAGGGGAAGGGGGAAATGGGCACGGGAGAGGGCACTTGTTGGGATGAGCACTGGGTGTTATATGGAAACCAACTTGACAATAAACTATGAAAGAAAAAAAAGAAAAAGATTTAATTATGTGGAGTAAAAGTTTAAGATGTGAAACATTTTATGATATCCCATGTTCAATACATATGTTATTTTAGTACTATGATAAACTTTAGAATATTTTATAACATTTTAAGGGCTAAAGAAACAGAGCCAGAAATATTAAAAGACTGAGCCAAAATGTTGAACTTATACCAGAAATGTGATTAAAGTCTTGTACTTCTCTCAGAAAATAAAATAAAATAAAATGCAGCCCTAATAAATTTGGAGACACCACACGGTTAAATACCTGTTTCACATCAGAAGGAGCCCAACTAAAGAGACAAGATCTTGAAGAAAATTTCTAATACTCATTTCTGTCTCTCAATGATCGTGGAAGGGAAGTTCTGATACATTCATGGTGAAACTTCTCAAAAGGCTATTTTCTGTTCCATACATTTGACTTGCCAGTTAAACCCATGTCTGCCCCACTGTGTCACCAGCGCCAGCTTTAGGGCTACTGTCTTTTCTGTCCCCCATCACTCCTTCCCCGTTCCCTCCTGCTCTTGCTGGGTAATCCCTACTTTAGTGCCTGCCCACCTGTCACTTCCTTCTTTGAGCTTATCTCTATCTGCTGGGTCTCTGAGTCTTTATCACAAAAGATCAGGGGCCAGGGAGGTGAAGACAGGGATCGCTGCAGGAATCAGATCAAAGACAACATTTCTTCAGCAGGTGCAAGGAGGGAGGAAAACCGAATTCAAACAGGTTTAGAAATCCTATCCCTGTCAAACATGTATAAGGGTTCCAAAAAGCATTTTGTCTAAGAATGAATTGTAATTCTAAAAAGCATGTGAAAAAACAGTTACTTTAATCGATTTATGGATTCATGACTTTTTAATTAATTTTTTAGTGTTTAGTTATTTTTGAGAGAGAGAGACAGAGTGTGAGCAGGGAAGGGACAGAGAGAGATTGAGACACAGAATCTGAAGCAGGCTTCAGGCTCCAAGCTATCTGCACAGAGCCCGACACAGGGCTGGGACCCACGAACCACAAGATCAGATGCGTAACCTACTGAGCAACCCAGGCGTCCCTTGGATTCATACTTTTAGAAAAATAAATTGGAAACAAGACCCATGACATTTGTAAAGCCCATTATGATTCAGAACCTTACTTGGAGACTGTTAATGAATCATCTACTTATCAATTTCTTTTCAGACACTTAATTCAGTTCTTATAATTTAGTATTTTAATTATATGAAATAAATGGGTACTTAAATGTGGGAAATGATTGTGGTACTTTCCACTGAGGTTAACTTAAACGTACTGACATTAACTTTGAGAATGTTATATATATATATATAATATATATATATTTCTATACAAATTGTATACATATATATATATATATATATATATATATATATATATTTCTCTACAATTCTTACAGAAATATTTATTTCTCATGGCCCCGAGAAAAGGAGGAGAGTCCACACAACTTCCTGAGTTTATATTGCTGGATGTGTGTAATTAGAATGAGTAGGTGCTAATCACCATGATTTCCTATAGTTAAAATAGGCTGATCTATTTCTTCTACAAGTACAGGAACACAAAAGTCTTGAAACAAGAAAGAACTCACAAAGAAATAACATTTGAGATTTAATCCCAGAACTGATAAACAACATATACAACACACACACTCACAATATAGAAGATCTATACAACCATTTGAGTAATGATCATTTACAATTATGACTTTAATAATTATTACAATAAGTTAACTTCCATTCTTCTAAAGCTTATAGCTTATATGATGCTTTCACAAAAATCTCATTTCATCTTTAGTGAAACTGTAAGACAGAACTCTTAAAATTCTCTTTTAAATAATAAATCAGCATTTCAGAGAGATGAATACATTTATCCAAGACAGTGGAATTAATGTAAGAGACAGAGCAGGATTCAAAGTGAGGTCACCTGACTCTAAATCCCGTGTTCTTTTCTACTATATGAGAGGATTAGAGCAGGCTTATTGGTTATTTTGAGTGATTATTTGGAGGTAAGCACTAAACTAATTTTCTTTAGAAGAGTCTCTTTCTTTCAAATTTCTTATTGACATGCAGAAAAATTTTGCCTGTCATTAGATGTCACCTACTTTGTTCTCTCCTCCTTTTGATGCTGTGACAGTATAGAACCTTTTATGCTTTTAGATCCCCAATGTCATTCAACCTCCACAAAGCCTATGTGAGGTGAGTGTGGTAAGGTATTTGATTTTCACTTCACAGAGGAAGCAATTCGAACAGAGACAGGCTAAAACAGTTGTTCTAAAGATGCACATTAGTTAACAGTAGAATCAAGACAATAACAGTGCATGCCTCACCTCCCCCTTAGAATTGCAGCTCAGTTAGGAATCTCATCATTCTTGTGGTTCTTGAGTGAATCTCTGTCCACAGACTTTCCCATCCTGTACAACGGCCACTACCGTGACCCATCCCAACTTGAAAATGGTCTTAGGAGAAAAGACCCACAGATTTGGTCTCAGAAAAAAAATAACAAATTCTTTAGGCACAAGGAAGCCCGAGAAGCTGACTGGGAAAAAATATTTGTCATATTAAAAGTAAATAATCATGTGCTAGAAAGAGCTCCCACAGATCAGTAAGAAAGTGAGCAAGAGTTTAATAAGGAAATGGGAATGGGGAATGCAGAACTTATGCACTGAACAGTAAATATAGATCCCCAAGAAACTAGGGAAAAATGCTCCACGTCACTAATTCATTAATAATCAAACCTGAATGAAACTAAGCATGTTGCTACAATCCAATTCCGGCACAGATATGCAAAATGGTGAGACTGGGACACTTCTGGAAGAGCCACTTGGCGGTTTCCATTTACATGAAATACCACTTCTCTGGACCCAGCCATTAACCTAGCTCATGGATTCATCCTTTCATTTAATTGAAATTTATTTTGGGTGCTAAATGCCAAGATCACAGTAGGTGTTAGAGACACAGATGTGAATAAAACAAAGTCCTTGCCTCTGCTTAGCCTCCTATTCCCGAGGCACTCAACAAGCAAGAAAATATGTGATATGATGTTAGATGGTCATGCACACTCTAGTTAAAACAAGCAAGGAGGAGAGAGAGAGAGAGAGAGAGAGAGAGGTATATGTAGATGATGCAGATGATGAAGCCAGGAAAGACCTCTCTGACATCTTTGTGAGGATCAGTCATGTAGTATTTGGGGAGCAGGGCTGTCTGAACAGAGAGAAGAGTAACTGAAAAGTTCCTGAGATAGGAAGGTACTTAGTGTGTTCAAGGAGCAACATGGGCCAGTAGGGCCAGAGCAGAGTAATGTTGTCGGCATAAATACTTAGGTAAGTGTGAAAATCTATATTTATGAGGATTTCACTTGGTTGTAATTTCAAATTGTAAGTGACCATTAATAGGAAGAGGGTTAAGCAAATTCCAATATAGGCAACAATGGAACGCTGTGTGCAGACTGACAAGGAATGAGGTAGATCAATGAGAATTAACAGAAAGACACTCCAGATGGAGTGTGGGTTGGGAGAAAGAAAGAGGTTACAAGATAACATCTATACAATGGGGCCATTCCTATTAAAAGATAAATGTACATAATACAAATTAAATATATGTTTGTATACCATAGAAATGCAAATTATGAACTTAACACTAACCTTAGGCTTTGGTTATAAATTAGAGAAACTGAATATTCCAAACTATTTTACTTAAAAAAAAAAAAAAAAACATAAAGGGGAATTGAGTTGTTAACATTAGTGTAGGTCCTAATGCCGTCCCTCCTACTCTTCTAGCTTCGATTGCCTCCTCTCTTTCCCTCTTTCTGGTGAATTTCTCCTTATTCCACATCATGTTCTCTGAAGTCTTTCCAGCTTGAGGCAGAGCCTGCTTCCTTGTTTTCCAGCATTATCACCCGACATGGTATTTTAGAGCCCATTTCCCCTGATCGATAAGAGCTACTGTGAGCTTCACAGTCATGGTCTCTGAGCCAGTACCTGAGTTCTCAGTGCCTTCTTGCAGGAGTCCGAAATGGCGCAATGAATACACAAGTGAACCAGAACACAGCTGTTGGGATGAGTTGTGAACTTGGCATTTAGGTAACGGTCATGTCAACAGCTGTCTGAATAAGGTGGCAACATGCTCATTCCCATTCCACAGGTGAAAAGACGAGACTCTCAGCAAGTCCACGACTTCAATCTCACTGTCCAATAAGGTGTGTTCTGGAGGAGGTCCACCTTCCTGTACTTTCTCTTCATTTGGGATCCTTGAAAGCCAGCTCAATCTTCAGATTCACCCTCAAAGACATGAGCCTTTTCATGTTATTGTATTTAATCTTTCCTGCATTTTATGATAATTGATGAGATAATGGATGAGAAAGGTTTTACAACATAAAATCATCATAAGTTGAAGGTTTTATTATAATGTCAATTTCATCCACCTTGGGAGGCCCTCAAGTGTGGCAGGAAGGGTGCAAGATTTGGAATCCAGGGACCTGGGTAGAATTCATGTCTGGCACTCATCAGCTACGTGACTATGCTTTCCTTCCCCCTGGCTTGTCTCAGGGTTTGATTCTGGTGGGAGGTCAAGTAAGACATTGTCCCAAGTCATTATGCCGGAACTCATTCTCCCACCGAGCCTCAGGGTTCCTGTTTGCCTTTGTCTTTATCCATTGTTGACGTGGCCGAACTTTTTGAATTTTGACAAACTGCTAGGTATCTCATTCTGTATCTCTTTTCATCTTCATTTCCCTGATTGCTACTGAAATGTAATTCTGACACTAATATCTGGAAGAGTTATGTCAAACTTCACAAATGAGGGGCATGGTCCTGCACAAGACCGCCCTCACTCCAGATGCTAGATGCAAGCTTGCATTGCCCAGGTCCCTCACATTTCTGACCAACTGATTGTGCATTTGGGGGGTTGCCTTCACCTTTTTGGGTTCAGTAATTCAGTGGAATGACTTATAGAATTCAGAAAAGTGCTACAGGTATTATTATAGTTTTGTTAGTGCAAAAAGGATGCAAATCAGGGTGAGATAAAAGAAGAGACACAGGGCGAGGTCTGGGACAATCTCAAATAAGAATCTTCTGTGTCCTCTCCCTTTGGAAGCAGGAGGGGACTGCCTGCATGTCAGTGTTTAACCATATGTCCAGAGTTACACTACCCTGGGGAGATCACCTCTGTTTAGTGTCCACTTCTTGACTGGGAATTCACCATGCAGGCATGACTGATTGAGCCACCAACCGTGAGGTTGAACGCAGTCTCCAACTCTTTCCCCTTTTGGGAGGTCAGGGTGGATATTAGGTTGGTGTCATACAGCACAGACTAACACTTGAATCACAAATTCTGTTGTAAAATCTAATAAATTTCTTCTTTGTGACTGTTCTCTGTGTCTCTCATTTTAAAAAATCATGTTCTATTCCAATATCACAAAGACAGTTGTTTCTGTATCTTCTTGTACTATTTTGAAAGTCTTATATTTTAGTCATTGATCCATTGGGATTTACTCGTCACATTGCTTTTCTGGGCCTCAGCATCTTTCTCTGTGAAATTGGTAGGTTGGATTAGTTCATCTTTAAGATTTGTTTCAGCTTTATTTTTTAATTTTTTAAGTATTTATTTTTGAGAGAGAGGGAGAGGGGATGAGCTGGGGAGGAACAAGGAGAGAAGGAGACACAGAACCTGAAGCAGGCTCCAGGCTCTGAGCTGTCAACCCAGAGCCCAATGTGGGGCTTGAACCCATGAGCTGTGGGGTCATGACTTGAGTCGAAGTCAGGTGCTCAACCAACCGAGCCCCACAGCACCCCTTTTTTTAAAAAAAATGTTTAGTGTTTTTTTTTTTTCAGCTTTAAATCCAGTGATAAAAATATCCAGTATTTACTATTTTCTACGTGCTAGGACTTGTCCTGGGAACTTGATATTTGTTACCTATTTAAGCCCAGTTTGTCATTCTTCCAGGCATAGTGAGGCTGAGAACATGAGCTGACAGTGGACAGACAGTAACAATGGAAATGGATTTGAAGCCAGGACACACACACACACACACACACACACACACACACACACACACACACTGGAATATTATTCATCATAAAGAAGAACAAACTCTTGCCATTTGCAACAACGTGGACGAATCTAGAGGGTATAATGCTAAGCAAAGTAAGCCAGAGAAAGACAGATGCCATACGACTTCACTTATACATGGAATTGAAGAAACAAAACAAATGAACAAAGGGGAAGAAAAGACAAGCCAAGAAACAGACTCTGAACTACAGAAAAAAACTGAAGGTTACTAGAGGGGAGGTGGGTGGGAGGGTGTGGGAGATAGAATGGGATTAAGAGTGCACTTACCATGATGAACGTTGAGTCATGTGTAGAATTGTTGAATCACTGTATTGTACACCTAAAACTAATATCACACTATATGTTAACTATACCAAGCTAAAATCAAAAACTTTAAATACTGACATAAATAAATAAATGTTTTTTTTTTTAATGGAGTCCTATATACAGCATCTAAGACCTAAGAAAGGAGGCTAGAGGTTAGACTGGGTAAGCACCGGTAGCCCAGAACATAGGTTTGAGTTCCAGACCTGCTATTTACTAGCTGACCAATGACTTTGGGCAACTGCTTAACCTCTTTATGTCTGTTTCCTCTTCTGTAAATTGGAAATTATAGCACAGCCTTCGCAGGGTCATTACGAGTAGAGAGCGGTGCCAGGCACAGACTAACCATTATAAAGGCATTTGTCATTATCACAGTAAGTGCTCCCCACCAGTGGCTACCCTTCTTTCCCCAGTTCGCAATCCTCCAGAGATGGTGTGGCTGACCCTGCTGACACCTGCTGGCCCTCAGGACACTCCTGGGGACTCACTGGGATCCCTTCTGGTTTCAGTAGTTAGTCCCACCTCCCCAGAGCTGGCTCCAACCCCATCTGTCTCTAGAGCTGGGCCCTTGCCATGGTCTAAAAGTCCACGCAGTTAACCTTTCCCTCCCTGGTTTGGATGTGAACTCGAACCACCTAATTCTTCGCTCCTTGCCGGTCATTAACTGTTTAATGTGTTCGAGGAATGTCTCTTAACCTTGCGCCTCATTAGAATGAGTGATTTTGTGAGGCAATAAACCAGCCTTGCCTCTAATGGAACCAGATTCCAGCACCCCCCTCCCATTTTTTTTAAAAGATCCTTACAAAGAAAGCTATTACAGGTTTGCAGAGATTGATTTTACTTAAAACCGAGTATGTATGAAAGCAGGCAGAGTGGTTATGACATAAATTACTTTGATATATTGAGTGCAAAGGCAAATGCAATTTCTTTCTCCCTTTTAGCTTTCTGTGTTCAGCAGAGGGGTGGTGATTTATCTTTTTATCCATTTCAGTCTGACATAGGTTGCTTTTAACTCTAGGGAAGAAGGGACCAGATAGCCTGGATTAGAAGGACTTGCAGGAAGCAAAGGAAAGAAAAAAAGGAAAGAAAGAAGGCTCTTCTCCTAATCCATGGGCCCTCAATTGATCTTATCTGGCTTGCCCCCCACCTTGCCTGGCCCCCATTGCGGGAGAAAATAAGCAGCAAATGAAAGAAATATCTCAAAAGGAAATCAATAAGCAGTTCACTATGTAGTTATCTCAAGTTCAATTTTTGTATAACAAACTATAATTACATATAATAAATATCAAGCCCTCCTCATTGAGGAAACAAAGAATATGTTCTGCTATAATCTACTTTTCCCTGCTTTTTCCCAGATTCCCTGGGTCCTCCTCTGGATGCTTCTAGTTCCACATAATAGGCACCGAAAAGTTGATTTTCTTATGTCAGAGCCCTGGCTACCCTTGTTACTGCTTTGAGAAAGTTATTCATCTTTGCTCCCGCGGATACTGAACATTTTCTTTGAGGCTCTGCCTCTGGCGCCGTGTTGTTCAAGAGGCTTTGCCCTCACCAGGATGCGCTGCAAATTTCTGACTACGGGGCTTGAGTCCTGCAACAGACCCTGAAATTCCGGACTGAAGAAAGCCGAGGAGATTTTATTGTTGCAGGACTTCTCAGAGCTTTTCCTCCTGTGCTGTGCTTTGTGGATCTCTGAGGGTGATCCAGTGTGCCACTTCCCAGACCTTTGACAAGCTGTGATCCCTTTCTGTTAGAGACACTTGGGGACATGGTGGTCCCTTTTGGTTGAGTACCCAAGACCTTTTCCAGGAGAACCTCACACTTCTGTCTAAATGCAGCTTTGGTCTCTGTCCCGGAGCCCGGTCTGAGTTACAGCTGTAGGCAATGGACCAGCATCCCTGGACGTCCTCGGCCTCCCCGATGTGCGCTCACACAGCACAGACAGGGTCTTCTTCTTCGAAAGCCATTTCCCCTCCGTCTGCCCCTGGCAGATTTAACACCTTTCAGAACCCAGTTTTGTGGCCATCGCCCCACCCCGCCCAGTGAAGCCTCCCCAGGCAGGCTTATTCCTCGGATGCTGAAAGCACCTTCAGAGAGAGCTTATCCCAGGCACATGTGTGACAACCTAGGCGGGGTGTTCGGTAATACGCAGCGGAACACCTCTGGGGGGCTGAGACGCTCGTGGAATGGTGTGTTCAGAACAAAAGAAAACGAAATCTGTCAGTGAAAATACTTGAAGTTTGGGAAACATTATGGAAAGCCACTGAATTAAAAGGCATTTTGGAAGAGCAATAGATGGCCGGTCAGCTGTCTGTAAAGGAGACTGAGGGTGTTTCTTTGCTGAGGTTTGGGGTAACAGCTGAATCGCTCAAGTCAGGAGCAGCTACGTCCCGAAGCCTCTGAATCCACCCTCTCCATGGTAGCTCCTCCAGATCAAAGTTACACCTTGCCAGTTCTCACCAATTGCCCATCAGGTGCTCCCTTGGAGGATGGGAGTGAGGTACTCCCACCTTTTTGGAAACTCTTTTTTTTTTTTTAAACCATCCCATATTTTATTTTATTTTATTTTTATTTTTTTTTTTGTTTGAAAATTTATTTTTTATTACATAGGTCATCTTTTTTTTTTTTTTTTTTTTACAAATAGTTTATTGTCAAATTAGTTTCCACATAACACCCAGTGCTCATCCCCACAAGTGCCCTCCTCCATGCCCACCCCTCCTCCCCCCACATCCACCAGTCCTCAGTTTTTGTCAGCATTCAAGAGTCTCTCATGGTTTGCCTCTCCCCTTTCCCCCACCATTTCCCCTTCTTCTACCCCTTGGTCCTCTGTTAAGCTCCTCCTAATCCTCCTATACGTGCACACATATGATATTTGTCTTTCTCTGCCTGACTTATTTCGCTCAGCATAACACCCTCAAGGTCCATCCATGTTGCTACACATGGCCAGATTTCATTGTTTCTCATTGCCATGTAGCATTCCATGGTATAGATAAACCACATCTTCTTGATCCATTCATCTGTTGATGGACACTTAGGCTCTTTCCAGGTTTTAGCTATTGTGGAGAGTGCTGTTATGAACATTGGGGTACATGTGCTCCTATGCCTCAGCATTTCTGTATCCCTTGGGTAAATTCCTAGCAGTGCTATTGCTGGGTCATAGGGGAGTTCTACTGTTAGTTTCCTGAGGAACCCCCACACTGTTTTCCAGAGGGGCTGTACCAGTTTACATTCCCACCAACAGTGTAGGAGGGTGCCCGTTTCTCCACATCCTCGCCAGCATCTAGAGTTCTCTGATTGGCTCATTTTAGCCACTCTGACTGGCGTGAGGTGGTATCTCAGTGTGGTTTTGATTTGTATTTCCCTGATGAGGAGGATGCTGAGCATCGTTTCATGTGTCTGTTGGCCATCTGGATGTCCTCTTTGGAGAAGTGTCTGTTCATATCTTCTGCCCATTTCTTCACTGGGCTGTTTGTTTTTCGGGCGTGTAGTTTGGTGAGTTCCTTGTAGATTCTGGATATCAACCCTTTATCTGATATGTCATTTGCAACTATCTTTTCCCATTCCGTTGGTTGCCTATTAATTTTCTGGGTTGTTTCCTTGGCTGTGCAGAAGCTCTTTCTGGAAACTCTTATTCACTGAATCCGACCGGAAGCCAAATGGCAAAGTTTAGGTGATGAAGTCTACGGAGATAAAGCTCTTGGGACAGGGAAGCACACAGAAGGGCACAGAAAATACAAGGGGACGGTGGATAGAAAAGTGGAGAAGGACCAATCTGCCTTTCTAAAAACGTTGCATCGTTTGACCTTTCTGCAGTGATATGTAAACATGTTTATTTATTGAGGCGCCTGGGTGGCTCAGTTGGTTGAGCGTTCAGCTTCAGCTCAGGTCATGCTCTCACAGTTTGTGGGTTCGAGCCCCACGTTGGGCTCTGTGCTGACAGCATGGAGCCCAGAGCCTTCTTCAGATTCTGTGTCTCCCTCTCTGTCTGCCCCTCCCCTGCTCAGTCTCTGTCCCTGAAAAATAAATAAATGTTTAAAAATGTTTAAAACAATATAACCCCCCCCAAAAAGTTTATTAATCTGTTTGCTTTCCAACATAGTTTGTTATCAGAGTATCGATTGTTTTCCATCTGATAGCTGAAAAATGTGACAGTATACTTTTAATAGTCTTTTTCTTATATATGTGAGTTAATGATTTTTTTAACGCTTCAAGACCTATTTATTTATTTTTAAATATTTTTTATTTATTTCTGAGAGATAGACAGTGTGAGCAAGGGAGGGTCGGAGAGAGGGAGACACAGAATCTGGAACAGGCTCCAGGCTCTGAGCTATCAACATAGAGCCTGACGCGGGGCTCGAACCCACGAACTGTGAGATCGTGACCTGAGCTGAAGTTTGTCGCTTAACCGACTGAGCCACCCAGGTGCCCTGCTTCAAGACCTATTTAGATGTTTATTCCTTGAACCTTATTTATTTTACATTCTCTGCCCATATGTTCCATTGGAGGGACTTTTTTTTTTCTCATTAACTTACAGTGCTCTTTAGAAAGAGAATCAACCTTTCATTTCTGTGCTTATTCTGTGGTTTTTGTTTATGTTTTTCCTTTTGCGACGTTCACTTGTATTTGTGCTATCAAATTTATAATTTTTTTCCTAGAATGCAGATATTATGCCATACTTATGCCTTCTGTATGTTGAGATTTTATATATTATTTTTCCTAGTAATTGCATTATTAGAAAAGGCTTTAAACCTATTGAAATCTATCTATTTATTTATTTATTTCGGTGTTCATAATGTTTTATTTTTTTAAGATACTTTATTGTCAAGTTGGTTTCCATATAACACCCAGAGCTCATCCCCACAAGTGCCCTCTTCCATGCCCATCTCCCCCCTTTCCCTCCCCCTCCATCAGCCCTCATAAGATTTGAAATATTCTGCTCCAAATCTTTACCATTTTTCCTAACACCAGTTTGTGAATCATCACTTTTTAATTTCTTGAGTTTTTAGTTGCATTTTTTTCAAGTGCCAAGTTCTTACATATATTTTGGTTTAATTCTAGACTTCATGCCCCACCCCTTGGTCTGCCTGTGTTCATGCATCAGTACCTTCTGCTTTAATGATTTCCTTTATTATGAGGCAGGATCGCTCTCACCTGACCCATAATTTCTGTTTATTTATGTATTTTTCTACCATTATTGCACAAGCGTGTGTGTTCTACCACAAATTAATTGTGAAAGCTGGTAGGGTATTTTTCACTTCGTGAAAAAAAAATCACTAAGAAAGAAGAGAAGGGAAGGGAACCATTTAGATTCTTTTCCATTTTCAAACACAATTTTTAGTATTTTGGAAGATTATTTTGGTTTTTTACCTTCAGATTTTTTTCAGATATTTTTCATAGCCATTATTTTATTAATTATCACCTGGTATAATTAAGAAATGAGATTTTGGGGGCTCCTGGGAGGCTCAGTCAGTAAAGCATCTGACTTCCGCTCAGCTCATGATCTCCCAGCTTGTGGTTCGAGCCCCACATCGGGCTCTGTGCTGCCAGCTCAGAGCCTGGAGTCTGCTTTGGATTCTGTGTCTCCCTCTCTCTCTGCTCCACCCTAGCTCATGCTCTGTGTCTATCTCAAGAATAAATAAAAAAAGGAAAACATTAAAAATTTTTAAAAATGAAATTTTGGCAGCAATTAGTACTTTTGTCACAATTATTGGCCTGTGTGTTCACTCAGGGTTTGGAGAATGATCTGTGTTTACAGAAATCCAGGTTTTCAGGTCCCGAATTCTAAAACAGAATCCAATTCTCCATCCTAACGGAGCTGGTATTCAAATATCAGTTTTGTGCTTAATAGATGAGTGATCTTTGGCAAGGCTTTTTACTTCCCCTGTGTCCTTTTTCCTTTAATAAAATGAAGACGATAGTATGTAATGAAGAGGATTATCATGCATTTTAAAATTGGGTTCAAGTCTCAGACTCAGCCTTTGCTTGGTTTTGACCTTGACCAAGTCCCTTCAACTCCCTCAACCTGTTTCCTCATCAATAAGATTGGAGATAGCAATTTGGAATAGTAAATCCTCTCTTATAAATTGGTTGTAAAGGACCAATCTGTGTAACTGGTCTTTCTAATATACCACACAAAATGTAATTTATGGTGGTGTTAATGGACCCGGTTACTGAGGAAGGAGAGAGAAAGAAGGAGAAGAGAGAAGGCGGAGGTATTTGGCTTTACGCCCTTTAAGGAACGCAGTATTTTGGACATCAATCAAACTCTCGCTGCCTTACCGCCAGCCACCTCGCATGGTAGACCAGTTTTCCTCTGATGTACTCTTAGCACAGATAGCACCTTACTTGATTTGACTCCGCCACATCTCCAATCTTGTTAAATTTACATAGCACCACAAAGCAAAGTCTACGAAAGGTTAACTGAGGCCTTGGGATTGATTGAAAGCGGCTGTCAACGATGTTGTCCTTTCCACGTTCAGTGGGTTTTCATTAGAATTTTGTTGTCTGCTTTGGAGTGGTTGAAAACATTCACATGATGGATTAATCAATTTCCAAGTGGCTGCATTCACACGTGGTAATGACTTGCTCAGACGCCTCTCTGGCTGTCTGAATGGGCGTTAAGGAATTATGTAGGACAGTGGAAGAACCCCATTTTCAATTAAGGAAGAAAGTTGCCGAGTGGTTTTTTTCCCTAACCTAGAAAATGAACCAAGGCGGATAATCTCCTTTTTTCCCCTCCATGATATATAAAAGGTTAAAAAAGAAAAAAAGCTAAACCCATAAAAAATATAACATCATTTACATCTTCCAAATTGCAGTGCTACTGGATGTATCATTAACTATAAATGGGTTGCAATAAAAACATTAATTAGTATAAAAACAGCCAAAAAAGCAAGGTTTCAAGTTCATTTTGGCTGGCCTCAGAAGGATAGAAAGCAGTATATTTATATATTTACATATAACTAGGAACAGCTAAATCATTTGTCTGCAAAGAATGCAGGAGGATATAGACAGACAACCAACCAAAGTGACCATTCTCATAAACCACAACTGCATTTCAGCCACAGGCCATCCCTCTTCTGGTTATTACTCTCATAAAATGCCTGTAAAAATGGCATCATGCAGTTCCATATTTATAATCTGTCAATGTCCCACAGATCAAATTGGTTGAGTTTACAAGGCAAAAGATGATTTTCCCCCATTTTAACAGCTATCCCTTTCTATGTCCTCTGGACTCTGCATGCCGATCTACTCCTCTGACAATTTTACGGCCTGGGGCACAATGACAAGTCTGTAATTAAAGCTTGGATAGTGGTGGAGGGCCCGCTGAAACCCACACCTCAGCCGGGCCTACGCTCACATCCATTTAAGAGTTTTGAGGGCACAGGGGCGCCTGGGTGGCTTAGTCGGTTAAGCATCCGACTTTTGCTCAGGTCATGATCTCTCGGTTCGTGGGTTTGAACCCCGCGTCAGGCTCTGTGCTGACTGCCAGCTCAGAGCCTGGAGCCTATTTCAGAGTCTGTATCTCCCTCTCTCTCTCTGACCCTCCCCTGCTCACGCTGTCTCTCTCTCTCTCCTAGAAATAAATAAAAAATATTAAAAAAAAAAAAAGAGTTTTGAGGGCACAGCCTAGCCGAGCTTCGGCTGGGGGGGGAGACACTTTGCCATGGTAAAAATGTTTTGGGGATGTTCCCATTTGTAATTATCACTGGCCCCCAAAGGCTTGTAGGTCGGGGTCTGTCACTGAGGGACTTGAAACCCCTGGCTCACTGCATCTACGGGATGCTACAGGGATTGAAAGGCTGACTGCTCAATCAAATGTTTTCATTTCTGGCCTTTACCCTCCTTGAAGAATAAGAAGGATTTTCATCTTTCCTCCTTATGGCAGGAAAAGTAAATTTGGTTAAGCAACAGTAAGGTTCTGGAGGAAATTTGGGGTGAAGTTGAGACCTTGCAAGGAGAGCCTTTCTCGACGGTAGAACTTCATCTACGTCATTGTGCCGGTTCTTAATGGGAAAGAGCTGTCTATGTACCATTTCCCTGCCATTCAAGTGTTGATCTTCACTCTCATCCAATGCTGGACCCAAGACAGGAGGCCAAACTGCAGCAAGCCACTGGGGCTTCAGGCCACCCATGGCAGTCTACCAATGTGTGTACCAAAAGCCTATCATCACAGACTCAGAAGTGCTGCCCTTCAAAAGCCATAGTCCCCAGGACAGCATGCTGGTTTCTGGATAGTGAGTGTGAGCATTTTCACTTGTGAGATGTCAAGACCATATTAGATGTGAAGCAGTTTGGCATAGTTGGATGGAAATACATGGGAGATGGGATAGGAAGATGCGTCCCAAAGAGCCTGGGTCAGAAATGGCTAGACTTAAAACTCAACTGATTGGTCACTTCCTTCTTTGAATCCACTCTTCACGCTGTGTGGATTTCCACCCTGGTGCTTTTCAGATTTGGTGTATGTATAAAATATAAGTTGCTTGGGGCACCTGGGTGGCTCAGTGGGTTAAGTGTCTGACTTTGGTTCAGGTCATGATCTCTCAGTTCCTGAGTTCAATCCCCACATTGGGGTTGCTTCTGTCAATACCAAGCCCACTTGGGATCCAGTCTCCCTCTCTCTCTGTCCTTCCCCTGCTCGTGCTCACTTTCTCTCTCTCAAAACTAAATGTTAAAAAACTAAAACTAAAATATAAGTTTCTTTACTTCAATATAAGACCTTAAGGATGGACAATGTTTGTTATTTTCCTTCCTATCTCAAATGACCAAGGTGGTGCTTGGCTCAATAGAACACCATATAGTTATAGCTAACTGATTATTAAGAGCATGGATAGTAGACCAAATAGACCTGGGTTTGGGTCGTGATCTGCTACCTACTTAATAGGATCTTGCTCAACTTAATTGAGCACCAGAATATTACTTATAAAATTATTATTATTTTAATTAATGACTATTATTAGAATATATTCAGTGTTACATACGTGCCAAGCCTTGATAAACCTTTTGCCTACATTATCATTCAATTCTCATTGGAAACTTTTCTATCATAAGTACAATTTTAGCCACATAATTCAGTTAATAAGTAGTAACACATACATAATACAGCTCATTTAAATTATAATACCTGACCATATTAGTTATTTAATAAACAATTGACAAATAAAGTCCTTAAATTCTTGTTCATTTATTTGTTTTTCCATCTTAGTTTGAGTGAGGAAGTTAATGCTGAAGCTAGATAAACAGAACCTCAAGTGTCCCCTTGCATTGGTTATCTGCTACTGTGTAATTATCCCAAAACTTAGTGGCTTGAAACAGCAATAAACATTTAATATCTCATGCAGCTTTTGTGGGTCAGAAATCCAGAAGCAGCTTGGCGGGTGTTTCTGGCTCAGGATCTCTGGTGAAATTGTAGTGAAGATTTTGGCTAGGATTGCTGTCATTTGAAGATTTTCCTGGGGCCAGCAGGTCCACTTGCAAGATGGCTCACTCAGATGCTTGACAAGTTATTGCTGGTTGTTGGCAGAAGGCTTCAGGTCCTTGCTGTATGGATGGCTCCCTTGGGCTGCTTGAGCATGCCCACAATATGGCAGCTGGCATCCCCCAAACTGGGTGATCCAAGAAAGGGCAAGGAGAAAACCACTTGGACTTTTATGACCTGGCTTTGAAAGTCATACTCTGCCATTTTGGCACTATTTCTTTAGTTGCAGCCCTATTCAAGAGCATGAAAATTAGGAGGTAGGCATCATTGGAAGCCATCTTGGAAAATGGCTACTGCAGCCTGGGTTAAGAAGAAGATAAATAGAGCACACAGCCAAATCTGGGTCTGCTCATGACTGAGGGTGTGAACAATGCAAAAGTGATAGGAGCCAGATTTTTTTTTTTAATTTTTATTTATTTCTAGGGGAGAGAGAGAGAGAGACAGCATGAGCAGGGGAGGGTCAGAGAAGAGGGAGATCCAGACTTTGAAATAGGCTCCAGGCTCTGAGCTGGCAGTCAGCACAGAGCCGGACGCGGGGCTCGAACCCACGAACCGCGAGATCATGACCTAAGCGAAAGTCGGACGCTTAACCGACTAAGCCACCCAGGTGCCCCATAGGAGCCAGATTTTATGTGGCTCTGAGTGTGTGGTTCCAGATGGGGAACGTGACTTAAGTGGTCTGTCTTCATAGAGACACACCTTCTATGAAAACTTGTATACTCTTTTTAACTGCTGGACAGGTAGAAATAGAGAGCACGAATGCATTTATCTTAGGTATATAAATAAGTAAGATGTATAAATGAGGCAAATTCTTTTTTTTAAGTAGTTTATTGTCAAGTTGGTTTCCATATAACACCCAGTGCTCATCCCCACAAGTGCCCTCCTCCGTGCAAATTCTTGAGAATAAAGTTTAAAAGTTAGTGATCTGTCAGCAAAGACACAAAAGGCAATGTGTTGTTGAAAATGCCAGGAACTGGCCCAAAAGATGGTGTTGCTGAATTGAACCTACAATTTAAGTAGAAATAAAAGGAAAAAAAGAGACATTGTTATTATGAGGATGTAATAAAGATCTGGTTCCAAAAACCAAAATTGCTATTCAGCAATATCTTTAGAAGAGGGGGCGGGGAATGATGGTATTTAGATCAGAAAATTTGGGTCAAATGTATCCCAAGGAATTAACAAGCCTCTATCTTTTCTGAGCAGAAAAGAGTAGAGAAGGGGAAAAACGTGAGTAAGATTTTGAGCAAGAACTGCATAGCTCCTGCAAAGAAGTTGTTTTATTTTTTAATTGTTTTCTGGCTCAAACGGTTGACCTGCACTCATGGTAAAGTTCAGAGGTCAGTTTGGCAGTGGTTCATCAAATTATATCTTTAAGTCTAGAGTCACAAGGGTCCTTCCTCACACTGACTTTTTTTTTTTTTTTAGTCATACCAAGGAACAAAGCTGGTTATTCCAGCATAATTTATTCCTCATTAGTCTCAGCTCTGACTTGTTCATGATTACATTCAATTTCAATGTTTACAGATTCATTTTCATAATATTTCCTCTGGGTTTATTATTTCCATTTGCAAAAATTCACTAAGTCCTCTAAATCAGGGTAAGCTGATGTAATTTGCCAGGGGTCGTTGCTCTGACTCACATGGGGCTAGAGCTTTGTGACAGCAGATAGACGATGCTCTACTTGAGAGAACTTGACTTGCAGACCCTGTGGCGAGGTCCCCTACGTTTCTCAGGGGCTTCTTTGCTTATCTCAGACTTCTAGGAAAAAGAATATATGATGTCTTGGGAAGTGAGAATGGGCTTTGAGAAAACAGGTGGCTTTGGCATGTCATAGAGAACTGTACTCTGGTCTTCTCAACACGGTCCCTGCCAGGGCATGGCTCCCTTCCCCCACCAGACCATCCATACAGTTACCATGAGAATTGCCATGTCAGTATGTCAGTCCTCCCTTGATGGTTGTGGGCTAGGAAATATCTTATTTATTTTTCTGTCTTTGAATATGCATTGATTTTGAAGATTTAGGTTTAGAAAATTGGGCATCTGGGGCGCCTGGGTGGCTTAGTCGGTTAAGCGTCCGACTTTCGCTTAGGTCATGGGTTCGTGGGTTCGAGCGCCGAGTCGAGCTCTGTGCTGACTGCCAGCTCAGAGCCGGAAGCCTGTTTCAGTCTGTGACTCCCTCTGTCTCTGACTTTCCCCTGCTCACGCTGTCTCTCTCTCTCTCTCTCTCTCTCTCTCCTAGAAATAAATAAAACAATAAAAAAATTAAAAAAAAAAAGAAAACTGGGCATCTGTTGGGTAATATAGTAAGTCATTAATTTGTTCATTCAATGCACAATATCTAAGAACATAGTATGTGTTAGGTGCCAGGTTGGTTCTCAAGGCTATGATTTTATTCTCAAGTTCTTGAGAGTCAGCCAATTGTTGCTTCCCTGTAGCATCTTCAAATCTTACAGATTTGATCCATCAGTAAAGTAAAGGAGTGGCAGGATTAATTTCTGTTATTAATATATTTATATATTTTTTCAAATTTTAATGTTTTTTTTATTTTTGAGAGAGAGAGAACATGAGCAGGGGAGGGGCAGAGAAAGAGAGAGAGAAAGAGAGAGAGGAAGACACAGAATATGAAGCAGGCTCCAGGCTCTGAGCTGTGAGCACAGAGCCTGATGTGGGACTCGAACCCACAAGCGATGAAATCATGACCTGAGCCAAAGTCGGACACTTAACTGACTGAGTCACCTAGATGCCCCAATATATTGACATTAATGCCATTTTTAAGAAGTTTTCTTCAAGTCCTCTTTGGATAAGCCATGTGGGTTTCTTCTGATAATGGACACGAAAGTACCCATTTTTATCATTGTCTAAACAGGCCCAGACAATTGCCTACAAACTTATATCAGAACCAAGATAGTCTTTAATTTTTTTTCCCAGGATCTTGAGTGTATGGAAATATTTTATTAATTGAGATGATTGCAGTCTAAAGGTAACAAAACACCTGATTTTAACTGACCTGACCATAAAAGGGAATGTGTCGCCTTGTGTGACTCATCCACCCAGAAACCCATCCAACTTCAAGTGTGATTCTATAGGGACTTAAGCAAGACTGTCAGGACATGGTCCTTACATCTCTCTGTGTCTTCGCTCTGCTTTCTCTGTGCTGACCTCACTCTCCAATAGGCTCTCAGAGTCACCGGCTGCCTCAAGACAGCTCTGAGGCTGTATCCTACCTGGCTCAGAGCCAGCATGAAAATGACCATGTGAAGTCTGACCCACTGAAGTCATGAAGTTCTCTCTGACTGGATTAGCTTAGGTCAGGAGCTCACTGCCTGGCCAATTCTGTTTTTCAGGAATTCTGGCAAATGATTTTCTACCTTGAAAATGATCCCAAGGGACCATTCTTCCATTTTATTCCTCAGCGTGTTTTGCTGTATCACAACTGATGTTTAACTTAAGATTAACTTTAGTTAATTGGTTGTTACCTTAGTCCATTTTTCCTTAGAATTTCCTCCTTATCACACAAGTAGGCCTAAAGTCTTGGCTTTTATTTTAATACAGAGCCCAGAAGTCACTGTGGGTTGAAGATAGATTGTCCTCGTTTGAGTTCTGACGGCAGTTCCTTTTCAGCCCAATGAGAACTGTCTCTAACACTGCTCATTTCAACAGAGTCCCCACTATCTAGGTGTACTATCATTTCCCCAGCTGCCCTGGGCCCTCTGCTGGCCTCTGCACTAGTTCATCACATGGCACTCAGAGCTAGATGACTTTAGGGAAGCTCATTCTTTATCTGTAAAATGGGCATAATGATGCATATCCTCCTGCATGTGGAGGGATTGAAAATTATTTTGTAAACTGTAAAATGGAACTCAGTTTTTTAAAAAAATTTTTCAATGTTTTATTTATTTCTGAGAGAGAGAGAGAAAGAGAGACAGCGTGCGCAGGGGAGGGTCAGAGAGAGAGGGAGATACAGAATCTGAAACAGGCTTCAGCCTCTGAGCTGGCTGTCAGCACAGAGCCCAACGCGGGGCTCAAACCCACGAACCATGGGATCATGACCTGAGCCGAAGTTGGACGCTTAACCAACTGAGCCACCCAGGCGCCCCAATGGAACTCAGTGTTAAAAGGACACTGCTGGGGCACCTGGGTGGCTCAGTTGGTTAAGCATCCGACTTTGGCTCAGGTCACAATCTCACAGTTCATGGATTCAAACCCCGTGTCAGGCTCTGTGCTGACAGCTCAGAGCCCGGAGCCTGTTTCAGATTCTGTGTCTTCCTCTCTCTGTCTCTCTCTCTGCTCCTTCCCCACTTGCTCTCTGTGTGTCTCTCTCTCAAAAATAAAGAAACATTTTTTAAAAAGTTTAAAATAAAAAAAAAATAAAAGGACACTGCTGTTACTAAGAATCCAATATCTAGTGGAAAGAGGTTTCAGTTTAGGTTCAGTTTATTTCACATAAAGCCAGGCAGTTTCTGAGTTAATGTGGGGCCAGCTGGACCATGCCTGAGCCCTCAACAGCCACCAGAATGTATTCGTCTGTGACTGATATCAGACTAGAAAGAGCCGGGCATTGTGTACTTCTGGGTTGACTTCTGAACAGGGGCATTATGCTTTAGAGAATGCTCTACATTCCAGATATCCCCAGATAATTCTCTGCTCTCCAAAATCCAAGACTTTACTTAACTATTTTCCTGAGCCTGAGACACTCTTCCTTCCCACAAGTACTTGCCAAGTCTTATTATTCTCAGGCCTTTCAGAAAACCCCATCCATCTTCCCTGTCCCAGCCCGCTTGCACAGGAGCCTCCAGGTCCTCCCACATCAAAGGCAAATTTGTTGACCTTTTTTTCTTTTTAACTTATACTGACCAAGTCTTATCTCAATTCTGCTGCCGATTTAAGCTCTTGGAAGTCTTTCTTGGTAGATGTTTAACACTGCAAGATCAAGGATTGTTTTTATTCACCTCTATACCTGGCATGGTTGTGATGCTCGAATCATGAAGGAAGATGGGAAGGAAGGAAGGAAGGAAGGAAGGAAGGAAGGAAGGAAGGAAGGAAGGAAGGAAGGAAGGAATCGAACAAATATGTCTGAGTGAGCATCGTTTCCTTGACCACCCTGAACACTTCTGCAAGGAAGAGAATTACTTTTCTTTTTTTTTAATTTTCATTTATTTCTAGGAGAGAGAGAGACAGCGTGCGCAGGGGAGGGTCAGAGAGAGAGGGAGTCACAGATTCTGAAATAGGCTCCAGGCTCTGAGCTGGCAGTCAGCACAGAGCCCGACGCGGGGCTCGAACCCACGAACTGTGAGATCATGACCCAAGCGAAAGTCGGACGTTCAACCGACTAAGCCACCCAGGCACCCCGAGAATTACTTTTCATATCAAGTCATGAAGCAGCCCTGCATCTGGGCCGCGTCCCCCCATTCATGCTATAGTTTATACCAGCAGCATATCTTGGAATGAAACCCATACTCATCTCTCCTTTCCCTGAGCTTCACCCCAATCCCATCCCATTGTGAGACTCCTCTATGGCTCACCCTAAGCTCAGGGACCTCTATCCAAGTGCCACACCTTATACTTAGGTGGGTTGAGCAATCATATTGTGTTTGTCCTTCTGTTATTTTTTCCTGCAAATCTGTGTTTCATACTGGATCATGAGCTATTCATGGGAAGAGACTGTGTTGTGTACTTTTCTGTTCAGTGATACCAACTGATACCTCAGTGAGATTTTAGAGGAATGGGCAGAGATCATGAGAAGTAGCCGAGGTAGATGTGTCAAGAGATATAGATGCAGAGATAAAGAGACAGAAAGACCTCACCAGGGTTGGATCTGATCCCTTTTAGTCTTATCCCCTTCTAATTTCCTCCTTGATGTGTGTGCACATGCTGGGGTATGCGCGTGTGTGTGTGCATGTGACATTTATTGAGAGTCTCAGATACGATGTTAGATCTTTTGCATCAAAATTCCTAGTCTTCACAACCTCACGTGAAGGCATGACTTATCTTGCCCTTTTTGTGAGGGAATAAAAGTTGCTTAGAAGACAGAGGCCATTTGCCCAAGGTCACCTAAGCATAGGTCAGCCAGGATTCAAACCTAAGCTGGTTGGAATTCAAAAACCATGTTCTTTTCACTAAGCCACCTTTCTTCTCTAGCCTGAGTACAACCTGGTCTCAAAATCACCCCTTCCCACAATCCCCTTCATTTCTTTATAAACAGAGTGCTCCCTTCACGTCTTTTTCCTGTCTTCCATAATCCCATGTAGTCGAAGTTGGAATTATCCTGAGAATATCATCATGTTGGCCCAGACAACTTCATTACATGTGCCAAAGACATTGTGTTAGAAAATTATACATTCTGGCAAGAAGATCCCCGCTATATAATTTTCAGATCAAATCTACTGTGAATTTTGCATGTTAACAGATCAAAGGAAAACCCACAGAATGTCAGCAAGGCGTCAGTCCTATAATATGAAACCTTCTCTCCCCTCTACTGCTGCTCAAATATTTTTTAAGCAAACAATTACTTCACACAGTATGCCTCTCAAACTCTGTGCTCCCCAATTGTTCCTAAGAAACTAGAGTCTGCATAGAAAGAGGAGTCAAAGCAGGAATGTCTTGATTCACCTAAATTAAGAGTTTGCCAGCCCGTGGTTATGGGAAGACTCCCGATTCCTAGGGACAAAGTTCCGGGAAGAGAGCACATCAAATCAAATCAGGAAAGTATTTCTCTTTGCCGTCTCTGCCTTCTTTCCCTCCCCCTTTTCCACTCTGTTTCTCCTTTCCATTTACTTTTTATTTATTTAAATTTTTAAAAAAAGTTTATCTTTTTTTAATGTTTTCTTTATTTCTGAGAAAGAGACAGTATGAGAAGGGGAGGGTCAGAGAGAGAGGGAGACACAGAATCCGAAACAGGCCCCGAGCTAGCTGTCAGCACAGAGCCTGACGTGGGCCCTGAACCCACAAACCGTGAGATCATGACCTGAGCCAAAGTCGGTCACTTAGCTGACTGAGCCACTCAGGCACCCCTAAAAAAGTTTACCTTTGAGAGGGAAAGAGAGTGCCTGAGCAGGGGAGGGGCACAGAGAGAGGGAGAGAGGAAATCCCAACAGGCTCCATGCTCAGTGTGGAGCCCGTCATGGGGCTTGATTCCACAACCGTCAGATTATGACTGAGCCCGAATCGAGAGTCAGATGCTTCACCGACTGAGCCACCCAGGCTCCCCTCCATTTACTTTTTAAATTTATTTTACAGTGGGCTTTATTTACAAAGTCCTCTCGTTTTCTGAGCCTCTACACAAACCACTGTTATCCCATCACCCACTCTGCAGAGGCAGTCTCTTTGAAACTAGTTGATTTATCTCTACAAGTGACCCATTGTCTTTGTCCATTCAAGCCGCCATCGCCAAATACCACAGACTGGGGAGCTTAAACACAAACATTTCTTTCTCACAATTCTGGAGGCTGAAAGTCTAGGACCAGGATGTCCTTGTGGTTGGGTTCTGGCAAGGCCCACTTCCTGATTCATAGGTGGCCATCTTTTTTTTTGTTGTTGTGTTCTCATGTGGGAAGGGGCCGGCCGGTTCCCTGGGGTCCCTTGTATAAAGGCATTGATCCCATCAGGAGGGCTCCACCTCCAACCGCCAAAGGCTCCATCCGCTCCAATACCAGCCCACTAGACATGACCTCTCAGTCTATTGAGGGAGGACACAACACTCAGTCTATGGTGCCTGTATGTACAGGCACCCGTTCATTATTTATAGTCAATCCTTTCCCTTCCCGTAATAGAACATGAGGATTTGTTCGCCTTCACACACGCCCCCCCCCCCCACACACACACATACTCCACATTTCTGCATCCTCAACGCACACATTTATGTTATTATGGCCACACAAACACTAAGAGCTGATGCCACGTATACTCTGTTCTATTTCATTTTCTTACCTTATATTTCCTTTTCCTCAAAGTTATTGTTTTGTTTCATTTGCCTGCTTGCTTACTTTTTACATAATGTTCTCACTAATTCTGACCAGACTCGGCCCCTGTTGTACAGACCTCTCTAACTATTTGAAAAATTTGATAGGGGGCGCCTGGGTGGCTTAGTCGGTTAAGCGTCCGACTTTCACTTAGGTCATGATCTCGCGGTTCGTGGGTTCGAGCCCCGCGTTGGGCTCTGTGCTGACTACCAGCTCAGAGCCTGGAGCCTGTTTCAGTCTGTGACTCCTTCTCTCTCTGACCCTCCCCTGCTCACGCTGTCTCTCTCTCCCTCCTAGAAATAAATTAATTAATTAATTAAAAAAAAAAAGAAAAATTTGATAGTCTGTTGTTTATATAATTTTTTGAAGGAAGCTCTCCCATAGCCTTCTGGCCTATTGCCAATTCCCCGGGTTGCTCCCTAGAATTATGGTCCAACCGTTAACTTCAGCTCTTCCTTTGCCATCGTCCTGGGAATTACTTTTGCCTCTCTCAAACTAAATTCTCAGCTTTTAGAATCTTATTCTACCCTTCCTTTGGTTTATACCTTAGGTTGAATGGAGCACATTTTCTGTTACCTTTTTGATTCCTTGATGAAAGGTATTTGAGATATTCTATGACGATTTTTTTCTACTCTCCTACCTAATTGATTGTTTTGCAGTTGACCCTTGAACCACATGGCTTTGAACTGCGTGGATCTATTTACCTATGGATTTTTTTTATGAATACAGTACAGTGCTGTAAATATATTCTTCCTTATGATTTTCTTAATAATATTTTCCTTTTTCTCACTTACTATATTGTAAAGATTGTAAGCCCACATAACAAATGTGTGTCAGTTGGCTGATTGTTTTATTGATAACGCTTCTGGCCAACAGTGGACTATGAGTACATAGTTAGGTTTTGGAGGAGTCAAAAGTCAGATGCAGATTTTTTACTATTGCAAGGAAAATGCCCCTAAGCTCCATGTTGTTCATTTATTCTACTTCAAATTCTAAGATGAAATCATTCTGAAATCAGAACTGGAAAGTCACTATTTCATATCATCCAGATTTCATTATTCCTGGTGAAAAGCCCAGTTCTAATCTATTCTTAATCATCCATATGAAAATGTTTTCCCCCTTCTCTTTGGAAGCTGTTAAGATCTGCCTCGCCTCAGAGTTGTTATATTCACTTTCTATCACTGCATGACAAATGACCACAAATTTTGTGGCTTGAAACAATGCTCAGGTTTTGGTTCACAGCTCTGTAGGGACAGACATCTGTCATGGTGTTGAGTTAGTTCTCTGTCCAGGACATCGCAAGGTTGCAATCGCAGTGCCAGCCTGGCCAAGTTCTCGTCTGGATGCTCTGTGAAAAAATATCTTCCAAACTGATTCTAGGAATTTGGTTCCTTGCTCTTGTAGATCAATTTCCTTGCTGGTTGTCAGCTGAGGATTCTTTGACATATGGCATCTTCCATCTTAAAGCCAGCAACAGTGTGTCAGATGGCTGTGTGCTTTCAGGGTCTGCCGTCCTTTACTGAAAATGGCCAGAGGGAGCTCTTTCTTTTAAAAGGCTCATGCCAGACCATGTTAGATCAGGCTCACTGGGATTGTCTACCTATTTAATGTCAACTGTGCAGGTAACATAACCCAATCACAGGAATAAAATCCACCATATTCCTAGAGCAGGGCAGTAATACAGGGAACAGGGCATCTCGGGAGCCCTGCCTTTAATTCTGACTGCCAGGGTCCTGAAATACGATGGTGATGTGACTTTGTGCACCGGAAGCTTCTGCCTGCTGTGCTGAGCTGCAGGTGGATGCTTTCAGTCTTGAAATTAAAGACTTAAGTTCCAGGAAATCCTCCTGAACCATTTCTTCCAAACCTTGTTGGTTGGTTCCTGTATTCCATTCTCTCTGTTTTATTGTAACTTCTGGGTTGGTTCTCTAGTCTCCTTATTACTTCTTTCTCATCTCCCTTCCCTTAGTTTTTGTGCTTTACTTTCTGGGACAATCACTTCACTTCAGCCTCCAGTTCTGCTGCTGTTTTTATTCATTTCTGAAGTTATATTTTTAATTTCCAAGAGCTCATGATATTATTTTCCTTAAAAAAAAAAAACATATCGTTCTTTTCATGTATCAGAGGTACAGGATGTTCTCTGATCTATGCAGGGTTATTAATGACAGTTTTCCATTTTTAACTTTCTTCCCTAAGTTGTTTTGTTCTGTTTGTTCTCATTTCCCGTCTTTTGTATTGAATGCTTCTCCACTGCTAGGGAATCCTTGAATATCTGGCATATTTGGAATTAGGTCCTATTTACTGTATCTCACACTATCACCTTGTATGATGAGTGCAACTGAGTGAGGTGCAGTCCTGACACATACGCATAATTAATACCCCTCTAATCCTCATTACTCAAAAAGTGTGGGACAGGGTATAAGAGCTTTTATATTTTTTTGCAATAATTTACATTTTAGCCTTTTAACCAAATAGGGACAATATAAGGGAGTACCTTAAGAGTTTGGGGAGTCAGAATTAGCTTGACCTGGATTCTTATTTGTTTGTTTGTTTGTTTGTTTAGAGGAAGTGCAGGGGAGGGGCAGAAAAAGAGGAGAGAGAATCCCAAACAGCCTCCACGCTGCCAGTGCAGAGCCCAATGCAAGGCTTGATCTCACAAACCATGTGATCATGACCTGAGCTGAAATCAGAAGTTCATGCTTACCCCACTGAGCCACCCAGGTGCCCCTGGGTTAGATGCTGAATACTGGCCATCCATGGCTGAATTATGTTGAGCAAGTCAGTGAACTTCTTGGAGATTCAGTCTTGCCATCTATAGAATGTCATCTGTCGCATAAGGTTGTGTGTGTCATCTGAGATGATGCAAAATGTCACACACATGGAAGTGACTCTGTGAATTGAAGCCATTGTTATGAGGGAATGTTTTCCATCATTGTTCTTACTATTGTCCTTATTTTGAATATATTAAAATAACTAACACCGTTCCTGATACATTACTAATGTTCCTTGTGGCCTCCATTTATTGGATTCTCCGTCCCCTGGGGATCAGACAGTGATGGAGTGACACATGGTTCTGTCGACCTCCTGTCGCCTGTCATTTCACATCACTTCACTCTCTTTCATTTTATTTCCCTTCACATCGTTTCATTTCACTTTACTTGATAACTTTTCTATTTTATTAAAAATACTTAAGGCACATGCCCAAACTGGCTATTTTAGATATACTATATGTCCCAGCATATATAGTATATATTATATCGAGACTATGTAGTTTTACAATATACACTGTCATATGTAAATGTTTATATTAGCTGTAAGTGCATCCTTCATAATTACCTATATTTTCAGATGAGTAAGCATTTTCTTGGCGCTTAGAGGACCACAAAACCTTTTTGAGGTTAATGTGAGAGTGGCAAATTAAAAGAATTTTAAAGGATAAATGGACTTTGGACACAAAGATAAGGGACAGTGGCTTCAAAAAGGGAGTTTCAGGCTGCAGGAATGCATTAGCAACATCCAGGGGGTGGGCAGGCATTAAAACAGCGCTCTGAGTTCCCACCATATCACAGCCGCCAAGAAGTCTCAGACGATGTCCACTGCTTACAAAGATCAATGCTTGTAGAGCATATGGTTTGGACTTCACTCAACTAGTACTCCCTGTTGCAAATGATTGATTAGCTTAAAGGCTGTCAAAAACTGATGAAGGGCCACCCGGGTGGCTCCGCTCGTTAAGCATCCAACTCTTGGTTTTGGCTCAGGTCATGATCTCACTGTTTCGAGTTGGAGCCCTGTGTCAGATTCTGCACTGACAGTGCAGAGCCTGCTTGGGATTCTCTCTCTCTCTTTCTCTGCCCTTCTCCTGCTCACACTGTCTCTGTCTCTCTCAAAATAAATAGATAAACTTAAAAAATTTTTAAGAACTGGTAAAAAAAATGGGCACTCCTTTTATCTTTTAGTGTCAGAAAAACATTTTGGTAGCACCTACTTCAGCGGTTATTTTATTGAATGATTAATCAAGCAAAAGCATATTAAGCTCTCATCACCTGCCAAGTAGTTTGTTTAGCAGGTGTGATATGCTGGTGAACAAGACAGATCTGCTCTGAGACCTCAAGGAACTCAGTCTGATGGAGACAAGTACACAGGCCATCACAGTGCAGTGTAATAAATGACCGGTTACCTATTAGGAGAAAGAATCCTTCTCACAATAATGACAAAACTAGCAAAAGCTTAAGAATAAGTGGGAGAAATATGAAAGTCCTCCGTGAAAAAAAAATGATAAAATTTGCTTGATGGACACAAAAGCAGACTCAGGCCAATGGAGAGACATAATTTTCCTGGATGGAAAGAGTCAATATTGTAAACATGATAGTTCCCTCAAAACCAGTCTACACACTCAATAAACATCAAAATAAAAGTTCATTAGGATTTCCAATGGAACTTCCAAACCAGCTGTTCCCATTGGAGTTTTCTAAGAAACAGCTGCAAGGTGGGATTGGGCTGTAGGAGATTCATGGTGATGGGGTTGAGGATGTGTGTCTTGTGAGAGATTAGGTAAGAGGGGGTAGGGAAGGTGGGGGGCCCCTCAGGCCATGATTCACGTATGACATCTGGAGATGGGAGGTGGGAAGAAGGGTGGTAGCGGAAGAACCTCAGCGTGCAACCCTCTTCTGAGACAGTCTTCACCAGCGCAGGGGGTTGTCCCTGAGCAAAGGTGGCCCACTGGCCCTCGGAGAAAGAGGCCGGCACTAGTAACCATGCCCTGCTCATTCATTCTTCTGAAGGGTTGGTAGTTGGGGCTATTGGTCAACTGTGTTCCTTGTTCTGAATGCTCTAGAAGGAGATCTGAGTGGAGACCTGGGCTGCCCTAGTCCATGCCTTGTGCCACACAGATTCACACCCCAGGCATTGTGCGGGCCTCTCTTCCTGAAAAGAAACATGAGGGACGAAGCTTTGTGGGACATACTTCAGCCTTAGTTCGCTACAGTTGATCTTAGGGTTACCAGAAGCACTTATACTTGCCTCCTTCGCTGTCTATTCTAATTCTCCCCATCTGCTGATACCATCTTGACGGGTCTTCATGGCTACTTGGTGGGGTGACCCAAACCTTCATTAATGAAGGGGTTGGAGCCTTCAGATCAGGCTTGCTGTACACATCCGCTCACAGTTGCGGTAGGCAAGGCAACACAGGAAGCACCCGTGGGGATTATGGGTTCCACACACTTCTCTCCGCTCCCTGTGTGTAGAAGCAGCCCTATGTCCTTCCGCTGGTCAGTGTCCCTTCTGAGATGGTGACTCCCCCATTTTACCTACTGGGCTCCAGGCACAAGAAAACCCTAGCAGCAGCAGCAGCAGCAGCAGCAGCAGCAGGTCATTGTTTGAAAGGACTTGTGCTGTTTCCTGGCAAGAGAACACCACTTTTGGTGAACAGGACTTCCAACGTGCCAGGGCCAGGGTTTCAGTGACAGAGAACAAAATGCTCCCTGGGGGCCACTGTCAGTAATGGAAACGGGCGCTACTCCCACCTTCATCCCTTGGCTCCTGCATCTATATATTCTTCCCACTGGGACACAGTGCCAGGCAGAAGGCTCCGGTTTAGTCCGCACACTGCATCTGGGACGATGGCAGCCAATCCTCGCCAAGTATTGTTTCCAAGTTGGCCCTTCACCTCTGCTCTCAGTGGCCCATTCCAGCAGTCCATGATTGGCTACTTTGGGATGAAAAAGTGTGCCATATGAGCAGTAGATTCCACGCGCATGGGCCCACCCCTGCATCTCTCCAGAAGCCAAGCAGATATCCTCTGGTCCAGTGCTTTATTGCATGGATTCTGTACCTATAGGTCAAGAATCCCATGATCTTCAGGAGATTATGGTGCTGGACAGGGCTCTTTGGGCAGGAAAGGCAAACCCAGGGCCAGAATTGGTATCTGTCCCTGAAACACAAAACTGGTTATTCCAGGATGGAGGGGGGGTCGATGCAGTCAACTTCCCATCAACTGGCAGCTGGCCTCTATATTAGTTATGTATTCCTGCGTAACAAATTATTTCAAAATTTAGCAGCTTAAAACAATAAACACTTATGGTCTCCTAACAGTTCTGAGAATAAGAATTCTGGAATCAGCTTAGGTGGGTCATTATGGTCTGGGGTCTCTCAAGCTGTCATCTGGGGCTGCCATGATTTGAGAGCTTCACCAGACCTGGAGGGTCCGTTCCCCTGTGTATGACCAGACCTTTTGTGAGTCAGGCCTCTCTCTTAGGTTCCTTCTTTTGTGTCATTGCACTGAGTCTCACATTCTATGCCCAGTGTCAATATGCATTGATCAGATGCTGTGAATCAGGTATCACACAGGCTCTGTCGTGTGTTACTGATTGTGTCTTCGTAGCTGCTATGTAAAGTGGGATTGTTATTTCAGTTTTATACCTGAGGACACTGATGCCCAGATAGTTGAAATAAATTGCCAAAGACACACAGTTGGTGGTAAAATAGGATATAGAATCCAATATTTCTGACTTCAAAACCTGCCTTCTGTGAAGAACTAAATTAAGCTGTATTTAATTCCTGAGTTGCAGTTGCCTCATAAATGACCTTAGGTTATTATCCTGAATCTGTTCCCAAATGTCTGTACCATCCCCGGGTCTGCCATGCTTCTTCTGACCCCACTCGGTGAAAGTGTAGAAGTCTTCCAGGGTGACCTACCCAATTAGAAGAAGATCCAATGTGCTATATATTAAGCTCTGAGGAGGAAAAGACCTCTTCTTAGTGTCTTCACAGTATGATGTTGTGTTTAATAACCCTGAACGTGAAAAATCAAGAACATAAAAAAAATCCTAATTATACTCTCCAGGCATCTGGGGTCCAAGAATTAGCTACTGTGCTTTAGTAAAATGAGAGAACATTAGACCTAGCAGGAAATCTGAGATTCCCTAGGACAACAGACTCTCATTTTAGATGAGAAAACAGAGTCCCAGAGAAGTAAGATGATGTACCCAAAGCCACACAGTAGTTAACAGGAGAGCTGGGAATAGAGTCCTGTTTGCTCGTCCCCAGGAAAGAGTCCTTGCAACCCTGGATCTTGGCAGCCCAAGATGAAATATTAAGACAGCATGACTCTTAGAAGAACACAATGAATCACTAAATGTTCTATCAGATTTTGAACTTGTTTTCTCCCCTTCCTCTCCCCCATCTACCCCAGCATTACACTGCACATAACATGGTGACTTGGTCAATTATTGATTAATTATTTGGCTAAGCTACAAGATTGGAATTCACTTTAGGCATTTATAGAAGTGGAAAGTAAATGAGGGAGGGTTTTCTGCTTTGCCATATAGCTGTGTAGCCTGGGAAGGAAAGAGAGTGGGCTGACTGCAGAGGGTAGAAGTGGGGACATGGAGCAAGTGACCTGCTTCTCTGCTTTTAGTCTGATGGCAGGCCAGAGCCGGCGCCACACTGAAAGGCTGCAAGAGCAAAACACAACAAGACGCTCCATTGAAACATTAAAAACCCCTAAAGACCAAAGAAATTTATCATTTTTCAGACTTGCTGAACCAGAGATTGGGGTGACCATGTTAACTGGGAGAGAGGGTGCTTGAAAGGAGGGACTCAGGAAGGGAAGCCTGAAATTCTAAGTATAAACTACCCAATCACTGCAGTGCCTCAGGAAGTGCAGAAGTGCAGGACAAACTCTAGCTCGGAACAAAAGGTGAGCTGAAATGTGAGCTATCCCCAAGAGCTGGGGCCGCCAGTTTTAGTGTAATCAAATTAAAAGCCTGATTGAACAGAGCAAACAAATGAGCAATCAAAATGAAACCACATTTCAGAAGCATATCACAGAATCTGGAGTCTCCAAATCTAACACTACTGTGTCCGGGACAGATTTAAAAAATTACTCAGTAGATGAAGGGCCAGAGATCTGGTCCCAGAAGAGGAGGAGCCATCCCTGATGTCAGCCACAGCTGCTTTATTTTCCCCTTATATTTGGTTCCATGTAATGTTCCACTAATGCTACTAAAAACTGGTTTGCAGACCTTTGAGGTGGATCGTTCCCAAGGTGGTTTCTTTTTTTTTTTTTATGTTTTATTTTTTTATGAGAGAGAGAGCGTGAGCAGGGGAGGGTCAGAGAGAAGGAGACACAGAATCCTAAGACAAGCTCCAGGCTCTGAGCTAGCTGTCAGCACAGAGCCTAACACAGGGCTGGAACCCATGAACCATGAGATCGTGACCTACGCCAAAGTCGATGCTTAACGACTGAACCACCCAGGCGCCCCTCCCAAGGTGATTTCTATCTCTAGCACTCAGTAGGCATATTATTCAGCCTGTATACTTGGAAAGAATCCCCAAAATAGCTCTGCTTTGTAGTTTGTTACGATGGATGTTTGTGAGAGTGTGAGGCGGTGCTTCTCAAACTTTAATGTGTGCTCAAGTCACCGAGACTTCTGTCAAAATCTGTTTCAGGAAGACTGGGATGAGGTATATGGGTTTGTATTTCTAACCAGGTGAAGTAAAGCTGATGCTGTTGGTTTGAAAGTCACACTTGGAGTAGCAAGTTTCTTAGGGACACAGATTTCTAGTGACACGCTGTGAGGAGTTTCAGTAACCTAATAAATGTGTGACTGCTATATACTCCAGCTGTTATTATGGATTTACAGAACATGTTAGACATTCAATATCTCTGAGAAATACTGCAGAAATCCGACTGTGTTTTAATTCAGTATTTCCCAAGTTAATTTCACCACAAAATCTGTTTTTGAGGGAAAAAATTCTATTCTACAACACAGAACAGGTGCTTTATAAAACATAGTTTGGGGACAATTTTGTTGTAAGGTGATCTTAAGAGAAATGCATACAATTGCGTTTTATGTGCTTACTCAATCCTTGTCTCCACGTTATCAAAGAAACCACATTCTCAGATTTTTACTTAAGAATAAATCAAATATAAGCTTTCCTTGAATTTTGCTTGAAGTCTCAAATGCTAAGTCTTTGGCAGTCCGTTGAAGAAAAATATGTGTGTCAGAAGTTGCCTTAACTAGGTAAGATTGATGGTGTCAGCTACACTGGTCTAATTTGAAGACCTTGGGAAATGCCTTGGTCTAGAAATAGTTACTCCACGGACTGAGCACTCCACTACTGATGAGTTATTTCTCCGGCTCAAGCTTCCCTTATCTCCTCTTGTGAAGTGAACATGCTGACACACACGAGTGGGGAAGAGTTGCCATGACACCTATTTCCCACAGGGCAGTGAAAAATCAGCTAATGAAACAGATGGTGTCATTGTTCTCCATGCCCATGACCAACGCTTCAAGGCGTTCCCACATAGCCCTTGATCTTCCCAACAACCTGCTGATAAAACTGGGGCATGGATTGTCACTACTGTTTTCTTTTTCAAAAATGTTATTATTTATTTATTTATTTATTTATTTATTTATTTATTTATTTATTTATTTATTTATTTTGAGAGAGAGACCGAGACAGTGCAAGTATAGGAGGGGCAGAGAGAGAGGGAGAGGGAGAGAATCTCAAGAAGGCTCCATACTGTCAGCTCAGAGCCCAGTGTGGGGCTCGAACCCATGAAACTGAGATCATGACCTTAGCCGAAACCAAGAGTCAGGCACTTAACCAATTGAGCCACCCAGGCGCCCCATGGATTATCACGTCTGTTAAACAGACAAAGGAACTGCAGCAAAAATAAGTTATTTATTTGAAGTCCTTGGTCTACTGGAAGAGTCAAGATAAAGGGAAAATAAAGAAACGTAAGAGTTAGTTCTTAAACTTCTCTTAGGTGCCAGGTATGTCATATATTTGATTATTTAACCTCATTTGATAGATTGGAAAACTGAGATGCAAGGGAAGTAGTCACTTATCCCAGTTCATAAATGGGTGAACAAGGATTCAAGCCTGACTCCAGGTCTTGCAGTGTGGGCACCTGCGCTATTTCTTCATCTGTTTGAGACATTAGCAGCTATCAGACCTTGAACATGAGGGTGAAGGTCTTCACAAAAATAGTGAGGTATCAAATCAGATACTTGCCACAGAGGAGTTTTCTTGACTGTTGCCCACGGCCAATCTGGTGTTTCACCGCATGATTTCCTCCCCGCCCCCCCCCTTTAAATATATTGCATGATAGTCTTGTACAAAATGGTGTTCTTGCCATCTCATTATTCCTTAATATCTTTAATGACACACTTTTGTCATAGGGTGTATTTTTATATCATTCATCTCAGAAAAACTCTGAAGATTTTTTTTTTAAACACATGATCCAGAATCTTTGTCTTGACATTGAGCCAGCCCATACCTGCCATGCCAACTTTGATTGTCTGGAGTCATTAAAAAAATTTTTTTAATGTTTATTAATTTTTGAGAGACAGAGAACAAGTAGGGGTTGGGCAGAAAGAGAGGAGACACAGAATCTGAAGCAGCTCCAGCCTCTGAGCTGTCAGCACAGAGCCTGATGCGGATTTCGAACTCATGAACTGTAAGATCATGACCTGAGCCGAAGTCAGATGCTTAACTAACTGAGCCACCCACACACCCCGTGGAGTCTTTTTTTTTTAAGTTTATTTATTTATTTTGAGAGAGAGAGAGAGAGAGAGACAGAGCACACGTGAGCAGGGGAGGGGCAGAGAAGGAGGGAGAGAAAGGATCCCAAGCAAGTTCTGCGCTGTCAGCACAGAGCCCAACTCGGGGCTCAATCTCATGAACCATGAGATCACGACCCGAACCAAAACCAAGAGTCAGATGCATAGCTGACTGAGCCACCCAGGTGCCCGGACCATCTGGAATCTTAAGAACATTTTTTCCTAAGCAAAAACACTAGTCAGTGAGAAAGAGAAAAAGAAAAGAAACCTTATGTCTCATAAAGTAACCTGAACAGACAGGCCTCTTTGATGATCAGGCCTCTAAATGAGGAAGAATACTGAGTGGCTCAGACCAAAAGTGTGCACAGACCAAACTGGCCACAATTCCCTCTGCTGCCAACAAACCCCAGCAGGGCTCAGAGCAGATACTGGCTTCCTCAGCTTGAGAAGTCCTTCTAGGAAGAGAGGCTTTCAGTCATCTGCTTAGGAGACCATGTCACCATATCCTCATATTAGAATTTGGTATTTTTCGTAGAATTTTGCACTCTACATGTTCAGTATGTCTTGTAGATCATGTAAAATGTATTCTTTTTTTTTTTAAATTATAAACCCAAGTGAAAACACATGAACTGCTGATTAGTCAATAACGAAGTCATTCTTGCACTCCATCTGAGTTCTGGCCTGGCCTTTGGGAAACATGGCCAGTCAGTGGACAGGGCATTTCCATACATGTCATCTCAGTTAAAGTTCATCATTCCCACAATAACAATAGTGATCAGCTGTTCACCTTATTACGCACCAGAAACCATGAAAGATGTTTACGTGGCACCTTTCATAATCCTGTAAGATAGAGGAGGCTTCCCAAGCCTAACTGTCCATGAGCCTCAAATGAGACTCTTCATGAAAATAAGTCCCTACTCAAAACCCATTGAGTCAGAATCTCTGGGGTAGAAACATGAAATCTCTATTCTTTAGTAGCTTTCCTGGGAATTATGAGGACGTCTGAAGTTAACCGGCATCTGGGAAAGATAAGGCAGGTTGTACTTTTGATTTTATTCTTTAGGAAACCAGAGCTCAGAGAGAAATACGTGCCTGAGATATGCTGGGTTATCATGGATTCTCCCTTCCACAAATTTCAGAGCACCCTCCAAAGAGTATAGCTTGCTAGACAGACTCTACTGCCAGGAAGCCCATGTTAATTTTACCAAAGGGAGGCACTGGCAGACACTGGAAGGCAGGGGGGAGGGGCAGCTTTTTGTCCCCTTTTGCAGCTCCTCTTACAGAGGTGGTTGCAGGAGCAAGGAATTGATGGCAGACTCCTGCAGGCTCCAGCCAAATGGACGATGTCTGAACTCCAGGGTGAGTGGGGCCTCTGGGTTCCCACTCAGGGCTGTGGCAATTCAGGAACAGTAGCCCCCGTGGCCTTGGCTGGGGGGCAGTTTGGGTTTCTGAGTTCTAGGCCTGGAGTAGAAACCTGTAACTTGGGGGTAACAATCCTCTCTTCTCTTTTGTTCCTTCAGACCCCCCAACATATTTCCCTGCATTAAGTCCCTGTGCTTGAAATAGCGGGATCTCTTTCCATGGTTGGACACTAACTGACATGGTGACTTAGTTATCATAGTTATCACTTGTCAGAGGAGCAGGGTGGAGAGTCAGCCGCGGGCTCTGTGACTGCAAAGCCCAAGTTCTTAATCAATATCAAATATATCAAAAGCTCTGCATGATAAGGTATTCACTTATGTAGGGCAAGAAAGCTTTTTGCTATTCATTCTTTTTATCTACTCAAAAAATATATACTGAGAACTTATTCTGTACCTGCCACTGTGATAAGTTCTGGCGATAAAAAGTTGAATAAAACATAGCTCCTGCTACCATGGAAAGAAAGTTCAGACAGTTAATTATAAGACAATGTGGGAAGTTCAAGGTTGGACCACCTTCTAAGGGAGGGCCAATTTTCACATGACTGTTACTCTAACAATTATGAAGAAGCCAAATGGGATGGTATTTGGGGACGATATACCTGGGGACAGGAAGTCCTTTGTGAGAACAAAGCACTTACCTCTGGGTGGAGAAGCCAACAGGTATTGACTGACCTACTTCCCCGAGATCCCACCTGTGTTACTCATTTTTCATGTGTTCATTCAATTAATAGCATTGAGTGCTTTATGCCTTCTCAATATGTTAGGACTTAAGCACTTGAACAAAAGAAAAGGTTATTTGATCTCATGGGCCTTCCATTTTTAGGGAGAGACCATCAATATGTAAGTAAACAAGTGAGATCATTTCATTTTATGAAAAGTACTCTAAGGGAAATAAGCAGACATATATGAGAGAGCAATTGAAGAGGGGGATATTTTAGTTATACTTTTGTTGGTGGGGATATTGGTGTAGAATCTACAATCCGTGTCCTCCAGAAGACAGTGGAAAAGGGCATACTGAGTCTGCAAGGTTGAAAAATGTGTCTCAGCCTACAAGAGCCACACATGAGAGCCCTGCCTGTGGAGAGCCTCCTCAAAGCTGGCACCTTCCCTCCAGGAAAGCGCTCCTCCAGGGCCATTCAGAGTGCAGTTCTCCAGGCCAGGGGCTGGCTTCCCCTTATCCCTTCTTTTGCAGCTCGTAGTGAGGGAGGTGTGGCACAGTGCAAATGGTCATAGATAATGGGAGTCCCCATTCTGGGTCTGAAGGCTCGTTGCACCACTGCTCATCTCTTTGTGTCTCAGTTTAAACCTGCAAAATGGGTGTAATAATCTCCAAATCACAGAACTATTTGGAGGATTTACCTCTATATTCAGTGCATATCCCCTAGGAGATTACCTGGCTCATAAGGGGTGAGCAGTAAATATTCATTGAATCGATCTAAGCAGTTCAATGTTAGAAATCATTGCGCTTTTGCACAAAGTGATAGATCTCTCTCTGAAGGGATGGAGGAGTTGGATGTGAGAAAGGCTTCCTTACCCTTCATTCTCTGTCTACTTGACTAGAGATGATGGAAGGGATGGGAAGGTCATCTTCGTGGGATGGAGGGCCTTTGGTTGGCCAGCTCTTTCGGGTTTCCTCAGCTCTCCTAACAGCCAGATCTATGCTCAGCCTCATCTGCAAGAACGCCCGTTTGCCAATGTCCTTCTGAACTTCTGTTCCCTAGAACCAAACCCAGTCCTCTAGCTTGACTCTGGACACAGCTCAAAACAGCCAAACCACCATAACCCTTGAGTTGGATACCAAACTGGACATGTAGCTTCAGAGGGTATTGGAATTTTAGAAACAACCACATTGGACTATGGAGTCATGCTGTACTTGGATCCAGTTCAGTCTTACACACTGCATGTGAAATAATTAGGACACCAAGACCCCTATCTTGTGTTTCTGCCTGTCAGGCTTTTACCCCCCATTCAGATTCCCCATACTGATTCCTGCAAAACTCTTCTAGACTTAAGGAAGATCTTGGGGGAGCCATGGTATTTATTCATGGAATCATTCCTAGAGCTGCATGTATGAACTGGTATATATGAGACTCCTAATATGCGTTCATTAAATGAATAACTTTTAATTAGTACAAAAGTAAAAAGTACTTAGCTGTAAAAAAACAATGGAGAATATTGTGTGGTAAGAAAGAGGAAGGAAGGAAGGAAGGAAGGAAGGAAGGAAGGAAGGAAGAAAACAAAAGTGACTCCTAATTCCACTCTGTTACATGTCACCCAGATGGTATCAAATTATTTTTCCTTTTAAGTAACTTGAATTGTCTTAGTTAATGCATTATTAACACTCTCTATGACAACAACCAATTTGTACAACACCATTTGAATAGCTTCAAATTAACTCATTACATTAATAGTGGTAATTTGTGTAAAAGGATTTATCAAAACAAGTGAAATCCTTGGAACTTTGTTGTTTCCAGGTTTTTGTTTGTTCTTTTGTTTTGTTTTGCATTTAAAGATCTCAGCGTGGGGGCGCCTGGGTGGCTTAGTCGGTTAAGCGTCTGACTTTCACTTAGGTTGTGATCTCGTGGTTCGTGGGTTCGAGCCCCGCATCGGGCTTTGTGCTGACTGCCAGCTTGGAGCCTGGAGCCTGTTTCAGTCTGTGACTCCCTCTCTCTCTGACCCTCCCCTGCTCACGCTGTCTCTCTCTCTCTCCTAGAAATAAATTTAAAAAAAAAAAGAATCTTAAAGATCTCAGTGTGTACATTTTGCCACACATCTGATTATCCCTTAGTGTAAAATTCTAGAAATAGAGGCATTGGATCAAAGATAATGTGTGTATTTTTAAGATGTAAAGAAAATGTTTATGTAAGTTTGCCTTCCAGAACCATGTATGGCAGTATCCTTCTCTATACACATTCTGAGAGGATATAAAGGGGGTGTTGGGAATAGAATCTATGTCAGAGAGTTGACTGGAAAAGTAGTGAGTTAATATACATCAAGTGCTTAGATTTTGCTTAGTACATGGCAAGTGATCAAAACCGGTAGTTGTTATTACTATAATTACTATTGCTTCTATAGCTCACATATACTGCCAACTTCAGTTGCTTTTCCCCATTAATGTAGTTCATTCGCTGTAATAGTAAAACCTCTACTTTTCACCCCATCAGTTAGAGAGAGGGAGGAAGGGAGGGAGAGATAGAGAGGGAGAGGAGAGAGAGAGAGATGTTTGCAGTTATATCAAATAGCAAATCTTGGGGGTAGGGGAAAATCTGCCATTTTCTGTAATTTACAGAATTCCCCGTTTTCTCTGGGATCCTGCCTCTTGGAACCTTCCTTCTATTGCTCTAACCTGTTTTTGTCTTGCTGCACAGGGGTATTCTAGGAGAGGTCCCACCCCTTCTATTGTACTGGACCCATTAATTCTTAGATTGCCTTTCTCTTTTTGGTTTACTTTATCATTGGTTTGGAAAATGTTCTAAAGCAGCTTTCTCACAAAAGGAGCATACGAGGCAAACTCTGAGTGTCTGGAAATGTGTTTAGCTGGGAATACACTTTTAGATTCCAAATAATTTCTTCATTAAGTTATAGACATACATGCTTCTGATGAGTAGTACACCTTTGTGATTCATATGGCTTCCTAAGCTTCAGATTCCATCTCTCTCTCTCTCTTTCTCTTTCTCTCTCTCTTCTTTCTTTTCTCCAACATTTTAGGACCTTGGCATCCTTGATATTGTGGAAATTCTCATGATCTCCATAGATGAGGATTTTTGTTGTCTTCCTATTATAATCTTAAAAGTACTTTCAATATAAAAAACTACATCTCTCTTCAGCTCTACTAAGTTATCCTTTATTATTCCCCTTATACTCCTGCACTCCTCTGTGACTTAGTTCCTTCCTTTTGGGATTCCTACAAGTTATATAAGGGCTCAGGTATTGATAATCTACATTGTGCTTTCTTCTCCTGTGTTCCATCTCTTTGTCTTTTGGGGACTAGGTTTTGAAAGGTTTCTTGAGTGATACCCTCCTGTATTTTTACTGATATTTCTTTTCTGCAGCAAATATTTTCAAATGTTAACTTTCTGGGGGACCTGGGTGGCTCAGTCAGTTAAACGGCTTCCTTCAGCTCAGGTCATGATCTCACAGTTCATGGATTTGAGCCCCACATCGAGCTGTGTGCTGACAGCTCAGAGCCTGGAGCCTGCTTCCAATTCTGTGTCTCCCTCACTCTGTGTTCTTCCTCATCGTGCTCTGTTTCTCTCCCTCAAAATTAAATAAACATTAAAAATTTTTGAAAAAAAATAAATAAAATGTTAACTTTTCCTTATTGTTTACTTGTTTCTTTCACTTAGCTTTGATTTCTTGCATATGAATGTGATTGTGGTACGTCATCAGTGTTCCTAGAAACTATTGCTAATATGGTTTTCTTTTATTTCATTCTCTAACATCCTGCAGTGTTTCCATGCCTGCAGGCCAGGCTTCCTGATGATTTGCCTTGATCTTCATTTTCCATGTTTCAGGCTTCTTTTTCCAAAAGATAAATAAGACCAAGATTTGACGAGAATCCAGATACACCTAAATCCTAATATGTTGGTGGTGGGAATGTAAAATGGTCCAGCCACTTTGAAGAACAGTTTGCCAATTTCTTAACAGTTTAAACCTGAACTTAGGATATAACCCATAAATTCTACACCTAGGGATCTACACAGGAGAAATAAAGATACATGTCCACAGAAGACATATACAGATGTTCATAGCAGCTTTAGTCATAATAACCAAAACTACAAATAATCCCAAATTTCATTAGCTGTTGAATGGATGAAGAAAATGAGGTATGTCACATACAACTTTATTATTCACCAATAAAAAAGGATAAATTATTGATAGAAGCTTCAACAAGGATGAACCTCAAAACCATTATTCTAAGCAAAAGAAGGTGGACACAAAAAACCAATTGTATGTTTCCATCGATATGAGATGTCCAGCGATGGCCAAATTATAGACAAAGAAACAGATTAGTGGCTGCTTAGAACTCGTGGTGAAGAATAGTTACTGCGAATTTAAATTTTTTAAAATGTTTTATTTATTTCCGAGAGATAGAGAGAGACAGAGACAGAGACAGCGTGAGCAGGGGAAGGTCAGAAAGAGAGAGACACACAGAATCTGAAACAGTCTCCAGGCTCTGAGCTGGCTGTCAGCACAGAGCCTGACGCAGGTCTCGAACCCACGAACCCTGTGATCATGACCTGAGCCGAAGTCGTACACTTAACCGACTGAGCCACCCAGGCACATAGAGGAATTTTAGAAAGTTAGAAAATGTTTTAAAACTAGATTGTGTTGATGATTGCACAACTGTAAACATTTACTAACATGCATAGATGTGTACACATTCAATGTGTGACTTGTATTCTAGATGAATTATTTATATATACCTCAGTAAAGCTCTGAAATAAAACCTAATTTTTGTCACAAAGGAAGTGAGGTGATTGGCATATTTATTTTCTGTTTTGTTGAAAGTAAAATGTTTGTGATTTGAAAACATGCATCCAGTTTTCCAGGCTTGGGAAATAACCATGTTTGTTTTTTTTGTGTTTTTTTTTTTTTTTTTTTTTTTTTAATCTCCGATGTGGGACATTTCACTTCCCTGTGGCTTCCAGTGTTTTCTCCTTGATCCATCTTTAGACCTAGTGTGGTAACACAGTTGCTACAGTTCATCTTTGTTGTCAGGTCAGGGTTTGGAAGAGACCATCTTGTACTTTCCTACTTAATCAAGAACTTTCTGAGAAAATACTTAATCTGATTTCCACCATGCGGATGAGCTGGGCACAGCTGGCTAAAAATTGAGCAATATTCAGCCAATTTATTTTAAGTGAGTATGCTCATTTTTAAACTTATTTTTACATTAAAGATAATTTTACTGGGCAAATTTAGCTTACCCACACATAAATGGCAGCATTAAAAGGAAAACGGAATAGATGATTGCCTACCAGGGCTTGCTGGTCTAGTTTATGGACTACAGTGTGATATCAGAAGTCCAGAAATTATTGTGTTGCCATAGGTTAAAACATGTAGATTTATTCTTTTATCTTTTGCTGATCCTGACTTTTTTTATATGCATATATACATAGATATGATGCCCTTGTGAAGTCCCGAAGGGGGTAATTTGAGCAGCTCTATTAGACTTGTATTTTGTAGCTATAAATTAATGCTTCTCAACCTTGAATGTACATACAGATCAGCTAGGGAGCTTGTGAAGATATGAATGCTAAAATACGATTATTTGGGGAATGACCTGAGACCCTGCATTTCTAGCAAGTAGTTAGAATTCACCTGTGCTGGTTGGCGGACCACAGTCTGAGTAGCAAAGTGGCAGAATGGGAACAAAGTATGGAAGGGAAGGAGTTACAAGGAACTGTCTTACTTTGACTGTAACGAGAACCAGTCTGCAAAAGGAGTAAGGCGCCCAGCTGCAGTCAGTTTTCCGCCAGTGGAAGTGGGCACACAGAGGCTGGCAGGCATGTCATAGAAGGAATTCGTGGATGTGCGTGATAGACCAGAAGACCTCAGGTGTCTCTCTCACCGTGAGAAGGCACACTTGTCTTTATTTGGCGTCTCTTCTGGCCGTGAAATATATTTTACCTGTACATTCATATGGAGTTATTTATAATAATTTTCCATACTAACTGTAAGCCTTGTTTCGGACCATGCTTCCCTCGGGTGTGTGACCACCGTGTTACAAGTGTATCGGTGATGTGCCCAGTCCTGCGTCTTTCTGCTCTTGCGTCAAAAAGTATTAGTCCTTTCTTCTTGTTCCTCTTGCTCTAGAAGGGCCTGGCTTGCTCTGGAGCTGCCGTAGCTGAGTGGCGACAGGAGGCTTCCATCGTCTTTTTCAGCAGGGAAAAAGAGTGGGAGCTTAGGGCTCTTGACCCAATACGTATCCTTCAGCTCAACTTGCTTTCTTTTTTTAATAGAATGTGACATTTTGGATAGTTATACAGATGAACAAAGATATCTCATTCTCGATGAACTATTGAGGTTGCCATGATTTATTAGGAAGTAATATAAACCAGTCTCATTGGGTAATAGAATGAGGATGGATGGATGCAGGAGAGCAGTCAGGAATGTAAGATAAGTTAATACACATGAACAAATTTTATTGTTGCACAATTAGAAGTCCAGCAGGCCCCTTGAAGAGTTGCGGTTTTACTTTTTTTGTCTTTTTTTAATAGTTTATTGTCAAGTTGGTTTCCATATAACACCCAGTGCTCATCCCCACAAGTGCCCTCCTCCATGCCCATCACCTCCTTCTCCTCCCCCCCACACCCATCAGCCCTCAGTTTGTTCTTGGCATTCAAGAGTCTCTCATGGTTTGCCTCCCTCCCTCTCTCCCACTATTTACCCCCTTCTCCTCCCTCATGGTCTTCTGTTAAGTTCCTCCTAATCTTCGTATATGTGCAAACATATGGTATCTGTCCTTCTCTGCTTGACTTATTTCGTTCAGCATAACACCCTCAAGGTCCATCCACGTTGCTACACGTGGCCAGATTTCATTCTTTCTCGTTGCCATGTGATATTCCATCGTATAGATGAACCACATCTTCTTGATCCATTCGTCCGTTGATGGACACTTAGGCTCTTTCCATGTTTTGGCTATTGTTGAGAGTGCTGCTGTGAACATCGGGGTACACGTGCCCCTATGCGTCAGCACTCCTGTGTCCCTTGGGTAAATTCTTAGCATTGCTATTGCTAGGTCCTAGGGGAGTTCTATTGTTAATTTTTTGAGTAACCTCCACACTGTTTTCCAGAGGGGCTGGACCAGTTTACATTCCCACCAACAGTGTAAGAGTTGCAGCTTTAAAATAAGCCTTTGGGGCGCCTGGGTGGCTCAGTCAGTTGAATGTCTGACTTCGGTTCAGGTCATGATCTTGTGGTTCATGAGTTCCAGCCCTGTGTGGGGCTCTGTGCTGACAGCTCAGAGCCTGGAGCCTGCTTCGGATTCTGTGGGTCCCTCTCTCCCTTCTCTCCTGCTCACACTCTCTTTCTCTCTCAAAAATAAATAAACATAAAAATTTTTAAAAATGTTTTATTTATTTCTAGGAGAGAGAGAGAAAGAGACAGCGTGAACAGGGGAGGGTCAGAAAGAGAGGGAGTCACAGACTGAAACAGGCTCCAGGCTCTGAGCTGGCAGTCAGCACAGAGCCCAACGCGGGGCCCGAACCCACGAACCGCGAGATCATGACCTAAGCGAAAGTCGGACACTTAACTGACTAAGCCACCCAGGCGCCCCAATAAACATAAAATTTTAAAAAAATAAGTCGTAAACAGTCAGGTTCAAGGACAAGGGGTCTCTGGAGGAATGATAGCTAACTACAACCTCGAACTGTAAGTGGCAGATAGCAAGGTATTATGGGAGTAAGGTGGGTGGCAGATGGACTAAGCTCTGAGCACTGGGAACTGCATGATGTAGGAAACATAGTGACGTGATCTAGGTGAGCTACAGGGAAAAAATACCTCCCCCCACCCCGTTCAATAAAGTATGACAAAACATAAGGAACCCCTTCTCATCCTTTGTGATTCCATAAATATAGAACTACAATAATTTACTCATCATCATCATTTCCTCCTAAAAGTCCCAGTCTGCTTCCCAACATGCCCTCACTGTGGGTACGCTGGCTGCACTCTCACTCTCTGGCCACTCGTCCGATGTGGGCTTTCCCAAGTTTTCCATCACCACTTCCTGGAATGCTCTCACTTAGTCTTTTTTTTTTGGCCAACTCTCATTGCCCTCCAAGGTCCATAAGGAGGTGGATGAAATACCTGGACAAGAGACCCGGACAAGAGATGGTGTATTAGTCCCTCTGACTGCCAAAACAAGCTGCTGCAGTCTGGGCGGCTTGAATAACCGACATGCATTTTCTTCCAGTTTTGGAGGTTGGAAGGCCAAGGTCAAAGTGCTGGCAAGATTGGTTTCTGGTGAGGCCCTCCCTCCCTGGCTTACAGACGGCTGTCTTCTCACTGTGTCCTCTCTGGATTTTCTTTTGAGAGATCTCTGGGGTATCTCCCGCCTCGTATAAGGACATCAGTCCTACTGGATTACAGTCCCACTCTTATGACCTCAGTTAACCGTAATTACCTCCTTTAAAGGGACCATCTCCAAATGAATCACTTTGGGGTTAAGGCTCACTATATGAATTCTGGGGAACGCGGTTCAATTTATGGCAGATGGGGCGTTCACATAGCATTTGGCTACATGAGGAATTGACTGCTTTGTGTTAGAGTTGGTGATGTGGTTTTATACTCCATAGCGTTATATCTGTTTGAGGACAGAACTAGAATGTTAAAGTAGATTCTTGAACACCTGTGAAGTTCCCACGAGGTTGAAGCAAGAAATAACAGTGTTCACACTCAAAAATATATCTTGACTAGAATACGAGCTTAGCTCTGAAGAAAGCCGGTATTTGATTCAGTGGGTATCCAACTGATGTATTATTTGAACTTGGGACTTAATGGTAGAGAATAAAAATGGATTCTCCTCCCTGCCTTTCAGAGAAAGGTATTTCCCCAAACCTGCTGGCACCCTTTGCAACTTAGCAGCTCTTTTAAGGTCTGTAATTTCTTTCTCTTTATTTGATCACACCTCAGTCTCCCCTACCTTAGAGGAAAACAAAGCGTGTCAAGTCAAGAATGAAACAATTTGGGGACATTGGTGCTGGGTATGAGTTTAAAGAACCCAGATGCAAATAAGTTAACAACTGCCTCACTGCAAAAAGTAAATAGACTTGAAAAGTCTGGCAGTTGCGCTGCAGAGAAGGATTAAGAAGAAGCTGGAGATTCTCCTACTGTGGCAATGGAATGAACCCTCCACATTTCCTCTTACATTGCAATTCTTATTTGTAAAACCTGCATTACTGTGGGTAAATGTAACAGAGCATTTCCATTTTTCTACATGTTCTCTTATTTGTATCATGTCTGAATTTTCAAAGCATTTTCCAACCTTTTATTGCATTTCATCCTCATAATAATTATGTGAGTTTAATTGGGCAGATTTTTAAAATCCAAGTTTGTAAATAAGAAAAAAAAAAGGGCCATTTAAAAATATTTATGAAGACCACCTTAATACTCAGATTTCCTGAGCCACATTCCAGAGATTTTCTTTGGCGGATGGGTAGGAAATGAATTTTGGGTAAGACTAAACCCAGAATAGATGCTTGGGGAAAAGGAAACTCATTTTAAAATGCCACACTCTTATTGCTTATGTAATCGATCTCCTTTTAGTCTGAATGAATTCCTCTCTCAATTAAGCAGAGTCTTCTCAAAATGTTTTACAGTTCTAATTGTTGTATTACTATTATTGTCTAGGGACTAGAAATTCTGGAATCCTGCCCTACACCATATTTTTTTCTACCTGTGCGGTTTGTCAGAGAGAGGTGTAACGAGGTAGAGAAACGAAGAGGGGAAGAAAAAGCTCTACTTCGTTAGAATTCTGGGAGCCTGTCCCAATGTAAATGTTCTGGGTTCAAAGGCCTCATGGAGTTTTCACTCCACATATTGAGCTGTAACTGTGTCTCGTGATATTACCATCTTTCAGCCAGTGTCGTGGAGAGAGAAAATTGAAAAGCGACAGAACAGGAGCACAGGGAAGGTCATAAAGACTGACACTTCTCTCCCTCTCCAGATGCAGAGAAGGATAGAAAAATAAAAGGTAGTTCAACCCAAGGTGCTATGGAAAGACAGGTCTTCTCTCTGCCACAGCACGGACACAAGAAAGAGAAAGCAGGAGTAAGGTAGCTGGTGCTCAGCATCAGGAAGGAAGCTACCTGTGAACTTCCGGCTTCCCCCTCACAGATGATAGAGGAAGATGAGAAACCAATGCTGATGTAAGAGACCTTTAGACCTTTATCTTAGAGTCTGGCCAATCAAACTAATGCTCTCCTCCTCGGAGGGAGAGGCAAAGAAAGGGTGAGCCAAGCTGTCTTGCAGAATTGGAGTCCGGTAGTTCTGATGAAGGATGTGGGTAGAAAAGAATCCAGTTGCAGAGTTTTTCTGTCCTGTTTCACGTACGGGGTACCAAAAAGTCAGTTAATAATATCAGGGGTTCTATTCTAAACACAACCATATTTCAATCACTGAAAACCCATGGAAACTAGACAGAAATATGTATTTGGCTGCCCATCTGGCCTCTGGGAATCTGTGGTCAGTATTTAATATTATTCTTCCCTGGTTGCAAAGAGAAATGTGGACTTGGAGTCATGGCCTGGTTTCAGTTCTGCTTACTACCCGTGGGCCTTCTTCTAACCTGCTGTGAGTCTCGAGTGTCCGTTCCTCTATGGTTTATCAATGTTTGTGTTGTGTCTTTCTGGCATGTAACACCTTGAGGAACAAGAGTGATCTAGCTCTGAAATACGTGTGTGTGGTAAGGCTTATTGTAGGATGCATGGTGAATTGTCTAGTAAGAGAAATGGCCCTCTTATTTTGAGTACAGCATTGCTGACATCATGAATAAAGACCAGAAGATCTGTTAGAGAAAAAGACAGTTAATCAAATCAAAACGAAATCTAGCACGACCATTTCTAATTGCATTTTGGTTCCTCTTGCTGAAAAGGTAATATTCTTTTATCTGAAAATGTTTTTTTTTTTCCTTTCCTCATAACTTCAGTATAAGTATTATTGTTATTATCCCCTGGGTCCAGAGATCTGAAATACTGACAATTTTGAATGGCTTTCTAAGCATTTGATACAGGAAATTTACTTAAAAAAAAAAGAACTCAGAAGGCATTTTTCAGTGATTTCCGGCTTTAAGCTGAAATTCACTGCTATTTTCATACTAAGTTCTAAATTTAGGGAGATTGTGGTGGGGATCTTCCCTGAAGATATGCCAAATTTTCACAAAGTTACTCTCGTTTCTTTCTTTCTTCTTTTTTAGCATCCCAAGTGCAGTGGACAAGCACCTGAAGCTTGATCTCATCCAGTTCTATATTTGAATTCTGATGACATATACTATTTTTATGACATTAGACACACTAGAACATGCTCTTTCTCTTCATCTGTATGTCTCATATGAGACATTATGAAGAACAAATATTTTTTCATTTATTTTTAAGTAGGTTCATACCTAGCATGGAGCCCAATGTGGATCTTGAACTCATGACCCTGAGATCAAGACCTGAGCTGAGATCAAGAGTCGGACACTTAACCGACTGGCCCACATGGGCACCCCTCAAGAGCAAAGCATTTTTAAAATTAGAGATATTTTAAACAAACTCTAAAGTGGGAGTTACCTCCATGACCCCAATTTGGCTCAGTGCCTCGAGTTTGCCTACTCCATTTCTTGCTTCTCACTTTTCTAGCCAGGACCAATTAGCCATGGCATGGGATTTCTTCCAGAAAGGAGTGTGTTTGCTAGAGGACTGCCCTGTCACTATTCATTAATTACTGTTACTTCTAGTCCTGCTATAATCAGACAGATCCAAAGTTGGTGAACAAAAGGGGCGCCTGGGTGGCTTAGTCGGTTAAGCATCCGACTTTCGCTTAGGTCATGATCTCACGGTTCGTGGGTTCGAGCCCCGTGTCGGGCTCTGTGCTGACAGCTCAGAGCCTGGAGCCTATTTCAGAGTCTGTGTCTCCCTCTCTCTTTGACCCTCCCCTGCTCACGCTGTCTCTCTCTCTCTCTCATAGAAATAAATTAAAAAAATATTAAAAAAAAAAAAACAAAGTTGGTGAACAATGACCCACTGGCCAAATCTGGTCCATTCCTTCTGTTTTGGATAGACTGCAAGCTGCCAGTAGATGCTATGTTTTTAACTGATTGAAATAAATCAAAAGAAGATTGATATTTTATGACACATGAAAATAATCAATAGTCAGATTTTAATGTCCGTAAATACATTTTTGTTGGAATACAGTCACGTTCATTTACTATATATTGTCTATGGCTGCTTTTGCACCATCACTGCAGATGTTAGTAGTTTTAATAGAAATAGTATGGCACACAAATTCTAAAATATTTGCCCTCTGGTCCTATCCAGAAAACGTTTCCCCACTCGTGACAAAAAATAACCCAGAAAATACACTTAGGCACACCTGGCTGCTGGTTCACACTCTGGTACTTGCTAGCCATGTGCTGTTGTATGAATCACCTTTATGAAATGATGCTCATTGAGGTAAAATTATAGTCACTTTCCAGTGTCTAGAGAAAAACAAGCAATATATTATCTATGTAAGCACTTTATAAACTGAAAGAACTGTATGATTGTGATTTTCAAACCTCGTTTTTATTCTTGAAACTTCTTATTCACCTAAATCTTACATGAAACTCCTGTATGTGAAGCAGATGTAAGTAGGCCAGGTGGTTGAAATCGGGAAGGGAGCTTGAAATGCTGAACACCCATCTGTTACCCCCAGGTCCTTTGCTGAAGCATAAAGCTTGGAGGGAAAGAGGTTTTTTTTTTTTTTAATGTTTTATTTATTTCTGAGAGAGAGAGAGAGAGAGAGCAGGGGATGGTCAGAGAGAGAGAGGGAGACACAGAATCTGAAAAAGGCTCCAGGCTCTGATCTGGCTGTCAGCACAGAGCCCAACATGGGGCTCAAACCCACAAACCTTGAGATCATGACCTGAGCTGAAGTCAGATGCTTAACCGACTGAGCCCTCAGGTGCCCCTGGAGGGGAAGAGTTTTAATCTACTCTGGGATAAGTAAGGTAGGCATTCTTCCTCATTTGTTAATGTTTATTTACTTATTTTGAGAGAGAGAGAGAGAGAGAGAGAGAGAGAGCAGGGGAGGGGCTGAGAAAGAGGGAGAGAGAATCCCAAGTAGGCTCCATACTGTTAGAATGGAGCCCAATGCAGGGCTCGATCCCACAAATTGTGAGATCACGACTTGAGCTGAAATCAAGAGTTGGACACTCAGCTGACTGAGCCACCCAGGAGTTCCCCAAACATGGCTTCTAACCCTTTCCATTACTAAGTCTCCTTTTTTCATTTTTTTTTTAAATTTTATTTTTTGCTATAGAAGACATATTTTTAATCTCTAGGACAAATTCACCAACATGAAGAATTTTGCATTTTTTGTAGAAGGATTAAACAAAGTTAAACAATATTGTACAACAAGTGAGAGTTAGCCAGCAGAGTTCATGATTAGCTGTCAAGGAAATGAGCACATAAGTGCTCTAGGTGAACCATGGGAATAAAGTTGACGGATTCCCAAGAAGAGTTCATGATGGGAATAGAGCCAGTCTCTCAGTTCCTGAAGGATGGGTAGGGAATGGGTATGTCACACTTGTGACATAAGTATACACCTTTATTTAAAAATGGTTCACACCCCTCAACTTCTGTAAATGAAAATGCAATTCTCTGCGGGACTCAAAACTTTATGACCCTACAATTATATGACCTTAGCAAGTAATTTTATCATACCGTAATACAGGAATAAAAGTGGTGTCTTTCCTCATGAAGTTGTTTTAAAACTCAAATGAGAAAAAGAATTAAAGTGTTTGGCACATATAAGCACCTGATAAATGTCTGCTCTTATTATTACCAATGAGATGGTTAGTACTTGCTAGAAAAAGAGTGTGGTTCCATAGAGAACTCCCTGCTGGCCAGTTCCTTTGGAAGCTCACAGGCAAGTTAAGAGTCTCAGCCTGTCTCCCAACATTGGGCCATTCCAAAGAAATGTTGCTTTCCACTCTTGCTTCCTGGCTTGCTTTCTTAGGCACTTTGATGACGATGGAGATTCCCTGTACTAAACCATGAGTGACCTGAGGACAAAGGCCTATTTCATCTTCTCAACTCTCACCAGATCCCAAACAAAGTTTAGCATGTTATAAATCCTCCTGACGTGGTTTTTGTTTTTGCTTTATTCCAAAAATTTTTATTTAAATTCTAGTTAGTAACATATAGTGTAATATTGGTTTCAGGAGTAGAATTTAGTGATGCATCACTTATAAACAACACCCAGTGCTCATCCCAACAAATGCCCTTCTTAATACCGATCACCTATTTAGCCCATCCCCTTCCTCCCTCCATCAACTCTGTTTATTCTCTATCATTAAGAGTTTCTTATGGTTTTCTTCCCTCTCTCTTTTTAGCCCTTCTTATATGTTCATCTGTTTTGTTCCAATGCATTCATACACACACACACACACACACACACACACACACACACACACCACATTTTTTTTTTCAATATTTTTTTTATTTCTAGGAGAGAGAGAGAGACAGCGTGAGCAGGGGAGGGTCAGAGAGAGAGGGAGTCACAGACTGAAACAGGCTCCAGGCTCTGAGCTGGCAGTCAGCACAGAGCCCGACGCGGGGCTCAAACCCAGGAACCGCGAGATCATGACCTAAGCGAAAGTCGGACACTTAACCGACTAAGCCACCCAGGCGCCCCACCACATCTTCTTTATCCACTCATTAGTCGGTGGATTTGGGCTCTTTCCATAGTTGGCTATTGTTGATAATGCTGCTATAAACACTGGGGTGCATGTACCCTTTTCAATCTGTATTTTTTGTATCCTTTGGGTAAATACCTAATGGTGCAATTGCTGGATCATACCATAGTTCTATTGCTAACTTCTTGAAGAACCACCATACTGTTTTTCAATGTGACTGCACTGGTTAGATTTTGGATACTAACCCTATGTCATTGGCAAATATCTTCTCCCATTACATAGGCTGCCTTTTAGTTTTGTTGATTGTTTCCTTCACTGTGCAGAAGCTTTTTATCTTGACGAAGTCCCAATAGTTCATTTTTGCTTTTGTTTCCCTTGCCTCTGGCGACATGTCTAGTAAGGAGTTGCTCCAGCCAAGGTCAAAGGGGTTGTGTTGTCCTCTAGGGTTTTAGGTCTTTCATCTATTTTTAATTTATTTTGTGTGTGCTGCCTCACATTTAGGTCTTTCATCTATTCTGATTTTATTTTTGTGTGTGCTGTAAGAAATTGGCCCAGTTTCATTCTTCTGTGTGTTACTGTCCAGTTTTCACATTACCATTTGTTGAAGAGACCTCCTTTTTTCCATTGGATATTCTTTCCTGCTTTGTCAAAGATTAGTTGACCATATAGTTGTGGTTTCATATTTGGGTTTTCTCTTCTGTTTCATTCATCTATGTGTCTGTTTTTGTGCTGGTATCATATTGTCTTGGTCGTTACAACTTTGTAATATTGCTACAAGTCTGGAATTGTGAGCCTCCGGTTTGGTTTTTTTTTTCTTTTTAAATTTTTTTTTAATGTTTTATTTATTTCTAGGAAGAGAGAGACAGCGTGAGCAGGGGAGGGTCAGAGAGAGAGGGAGTCACAGACTGAAACAGGCTCCAGGCTCTGAGCTGGCAGTCAGCAAAGAGCCCGACGCGGGGCTTGAACCCACGAACCGCGAGATCATGACCTGAGTGAAAGTCGGACGCTTAACCGACTAAGCCACCCAGGCGCCCCTTGGCTTTTCTTTTTCAAGATCGCTATGGCTATTCAGGGTCTTTTGTGGTTCCATACAAATTTTAGGATTGTTTATTCTAGCTCTGTGAAAATGCTGGTGGTATTTTGATAAGGATTGCATTAAATGTGTAGATGGCTTTGGATAGTATAGACAGTCTGAAATGTTTGCTCTTTCACTCCATGACCATTGAATGTTTTCCCATTTCTTTTTGTCCTCTTCAATTTCATTCATAACTGTTCTATAGTTTTCAGAGTTCAGATCTTTTACCTCTTTGGTTAGGTTTTTTCCGAGGTATCTTATTGGTTTTGGTGCAGTTTTAAATGGGATTGAGTCATTGATTTGTTTTTCTGCGGCTTCATTATTGGTGTAAAAAATGCAGCACATTTATGTACATTGATTTATACCCTGCAACTGTGCTGAATTCATGTATTCTAGCAAATTTTTGGTGGAGTCTTTTATGTTTTCTACATAGAGTATCATGTCATCTGTAAATAGTGAAAGTTTGACTTCTTTCCCAACTTGGATACCTTTTATTTCTTTTTGTTGTCTGATTGCTGAGGCTAAGATGTACAGTAATATGCTAAATAGTAATGGTGAGAGTGGACATTCCTATCTTGTTCCTGATCATAGAGGAAAATCTCTCAGTTTACCCCATTGGGGAAGATATTAGCTGTGGGTCTTTCATATATGACCTTTATAATATTGAGGCATATTCCATTTATAATCACTTTGTTGAAAGTTTTTTTTTTTTAATCAAAAATAGATGATGTATTCTGTCAAATGTTTTTTTCTGCATCTACTAAGAGGATCATATGATTCTCTTATCCTTTCTTTTATCAGTGTGGTGTATCAAATTTATTATTTTCCAAATATTGAACCACCCCTCCAGCCCAGGAATAATCCCACTTGACCATGCTGAATAACTCCTTTAATGTACTGTTGGAATTTTGCTAGTAGCTTATGAGAATTTTTGCATTCATGTCCATCAAGGATATTGCCCTGTAATTCTCCTTCTTAGTAGGGTCTGTGTCTGGTTTTGGAATCAAAGTAATGATGGCATCATAGAATGAGTTTGGAAGTTTTCCTTCCATTTCTGGTTTTTTTTTTTTTTTTTTTTGGTTTGTTTGTTTGTTTTTGGAACAGTTTGTATTAACTCTTCTTTTTTAAAAAAATTTTTATTTTAAATAGTTTATTGTCAAGTTGGTTTGCATATAACACCCAGTGCTCATCCCCACAAGTGCCCTCCTCCATGCCCATTACCCCCTTCCCTTCCCCCCCCCCCCCCATCAGCCCTCAGTTTGTTCTGGGCATTCAAGAGTCTCTCATGGTTTGCCTCCCTCCCTCTCCCCCACTATTTTCCCCTTCTTCTCCCCCACGGTCCTCCGTTAGCTTCCTCCTAATCCACCTATACGTGCAAACATATGGTATCTGTCCTCTGCCTGACTTATTTCACTCAGCATAACACCCTCAAGTTCCATCCATGTTGCTACACATGGCCGGGTTTCATTCTCTCATTGCCATGTAGTATTCCATTGTATAGATAAACCACATTTTCTTGGCGCATTTGTCTATTGATGGACACTTAGGCTCTTTCCATGTTTTGGCTATTGTTGAGAGTGCTGCTATGAACATTGGGGTACATGTGCCCCTATGCATCAGCACTCCTGTGTCCCTTGGGTAAATTCCTAGCAGTGCTATTGCTGGGTCCTAGGGGAGTTCTATTGTTAATTTTTTGAGGAACCTCCACACTTTTTTCCAGAGGGGCTGCACCAGTTTACATTCCCACCAAAAGTGTAGGAGGGTGCCCGTTTCTCCACTCGCCAGCATCTAGAGTCCTCTGATTTGCTCATTTTAGCCACTTTGACTGGCGTGAGGTGGTATCTCAGTGTGGTTTTGATTTGTGTTTCCCATCCATGAGGAGGGATGCTGAGCATCGATTCATGTGTCTGTTGGCCATCTGGATGTCCTCTTTGGAGAAGTGTCTGTTCATATCTTCTGCCCATTTCTTCACTGGATTGTTTGTTTTTTGGGTGTGGAGTTTGGTGAGTTCCTTATAGATTTTGGATACTAGCCCTTTATCTGATATGTCATTTGCAACTATCTTTTCCCATTCCATCAGTTACCTATTAGTTTTATGGATTTTTTTCCTTTGCCATGCAGAAGCTTTTAATCTTGATGAGGTCCCAATAGTTAATTTTTGCTCTTGATTCCCTTGCCTTTGGGGATGTATCAAGTAAGAAATTGCTGCAGTTAAGGTCAAGGAGGTTGTTTCCTGCTTTCTCCTCTAAAGTTTTGATGGTTTCCTGTCTCATAATCAGGTCCATTATCCATTTTGAATTTATTTTTCTGTGTGGTGTGAGAAAATGATCTAGTTTCATTCTTCTGCATGTTGCTGTCCAGTTCTCCCAGCACCAAAAGACAGTTAAAGAGGCCGTCTTTTTTTCTATTGGATACTCTTTCCTGCTTTGTCAAAGATTAGTTGGCTGTACATTTTTGGGTCCAAGTCTGAGTTCTCTATTCTATTCCATTGGTATATGTGTCTGTTTTTGTGCCAATACCATACTGTCTTGATGATTACGAGAAAGTCAGGATAGAAGGAACTTACTTAAACATCATACAGGCCATCTATGAGAAGCCCTCAGCTAACATCATCTTCAACGGGGAAAAACTGAGTTTTCCCCTTGAGATCAGGAACACGACAGGGATGTCCCCTGTCACCACTGTTTAACATAGTGCTGGAAGTCCTAGCATCAACAGTCAGACAACAAAAGGAAAGAAAAGGCATCAGAATTGGCAAAGAAGAAATCAAACTTTCACTTTTCGCAGACGACATGATACTCTACATAGAAAACCTGACAGACTCCACCAGAAGCCTACTAGAACTGATCCATGAATTCAGCCAAGTTGCAGAATACAAAATCAACAACATACAGTAATCGGTTGCATTTTTATACACCAACAATGAAGCAACAGAAAGAGAAATCAAGAAACTGATCCCATTCACAATTACACAAAAAACCGTAAAATACCTAGGAATAAACCTAACCAAAGATATTAGAGATCTGTATGATGAAACTATAGAAAACTTATGAAGGAAATTGAAGAAGACACAAAGAAATGGGAAAACATTCCATGCTCATGGATTAGAAGAATAAATATAGTTAAAATGTCATTACTACCCAAAGCAATCTACACATTCAATGCAATCCCAATCAAAATTGCACCAGCATTCTTCTCGAAACTAGAACAAACGATCCTAAAATTTGTATGGAACCACAAAAGACTCCAAATAGCCAATGTATTAACTCTTCTTTAAAAGTCTGGTAGAATTCTCCTGGGAAGCCATCTGGCCCTGGACTTTGGTTTGTTAGGAGATTTTTTATTACTAATTCAATTTCTTTGCTGGTATGAATCTGTTCACATTTTCCATTTCTTCCTGTTTCAGTTTTGGTAGTTTGTATGTTTCTTGGAATTTATCCATTTCTGCCAGATTGCCCAGTGTGTTGGCATCTAATTTTTTTTTATAACATTCCCTTCTAATTGTTTGTATTTCTGTCATGTTGGTTCAGATCTCTCCTCTTTCATTTGTGATTTTATTTATTTGGATTCTTTCTCTTTTCTTTTTGATACGTCTGGCTCAGGGTTTATCAGTTTTATCAATTATTTCAAAGAAGTAGCTCTTAGTTTTATTGATTTGTTCTACTGGTGTTTTTTGTTTGTTTCTATATCATTTATTTTTACTCTGACCTTTATTATTTCCCTTCTTCTGCTGGCTTTAGGCTTTATTTGCTCTCCCGTTTCTCGCTCCTTAAGGCGTAAGGTTAGGTTGTGTGCTTGGGACTTTTCTTGCTTCTTGAGGTAGACCAGCATTGCAATCTACTTCCCTCTTAGGACCACCTTTGCTGCATCCCAAAGGTTTTGGACTGTCGTGTTTTCATTTTCATTTGCTTCCATCCATTTTTTTAAATTTCTTCTTTATTTTCCTAGGTAGCTCATTCATTCTTTAATAGGATGTTCTTTAAAATACATGGAAGCAAATGAAAATAAAAACACAACAGTCTAAAACCTTTGGGATGCAGCAAAGTAAGTTCTTTTTTCGTTTAAAAATTACTTAGTGCAACTGATGACTGATGGCTTCACCATCCAGTGATGACAAAATATGAGGCCATAAAACATGTGCCTATGATAGTAGAATTGCAGTTGTTGTCAAAATGTCATATTTCTAATGTGGGTTGCTGACTATTTCCCTGACACCCCGACTTGAGACACCACAAAAAATGATAAAGAGGTTGATGGATTTGGGCAACGAGCATGGAAACCATGGGGGTAGCCTCAGGGAAGACAGAATGCAGTTGGGTCTTTTGTTGGCAGAGATAGTGTCATAGAAGAAAACAGGTTGAGCTGATTTGGTTGGGGGGTAGGCTGGGTTTCCATTTTAGATATGCTTCCCTTTTTCCCACAGGATTGCTCATGGTTGAAAGAGCAACATCAGACATGGGCTGGCCGAAGACGACAGGCAAATAGCGAGGGTCTGAGACTTGGTTAAGTAAGGAAGACTTAATAGCATTTGCAGATAGACCAGCTGGCCTTATCAGCTTATCCCCCATCTCTCCTCTGTAGCAACATGGATGGAACTAGAGGGTGTTATGCTGTGCGAAATAAGTCAGGCAGAGAAGGACAGATACCATATGTTTGCACGTATAGGTGGATTAGGAGGAAGCTAACGGTGGACCATGGGGGAGGAGAAGGGGAAAAATAGTGGGGGAGAGGGAGGGAGGCAAACCATGAGAGACTCTTTTTTTTTAATATTTTTATTTATTTCTAGGAGAGAGAGAGAGACAGTGTAAGCAGGGGAGGGTCAGAGAGAGAGGGAGATACAGACTCTGAAACAGGCTTCAGGCTCTGAGCCGGCAGTCAGCACAGAGCCCGACATGGGGCTCGAACCCACAAACCATGAGATCATGACCTAAGCGAAAGTCGGACGCTTAACCGACTAAGCCACCCAGGCGCCCCCATGAGAGACCCTTGAATGCTGAGAACAAACTGAGGGCTCATGGGGGTGGGGGAGAGCAGAAGAGGGTGATAAGCACTTGTGGGGATGAGCACTGGGTATTATATGGAAACCAACTTGACAATAAACTATTTAAGAAAAAATAAAAAATAAAAAAGCATGACACTGCTCAGAGGTAAAAGATGAGTTCTGGAGAGGCACAGTTATCTGGGGCGAAGGAGTTTTTGACCTTTCCCCTCTTCAAATTTCCATCAGATGACTGTGAGCTCACAGAACATCATGAGACTCATGGAGAACACAGCTTCCACACAGTAACAACAGAGCAGAGAATGTAGGCAAAGTGAGCCAAAAGTCATGGTCAGGAAGCCATTTTCAAAGTATTTTCAAAGAGGTAAAGGAAGATATTTGTGACGAAAATCAGGGACAAGAAATTTTAAAGAAAGAAAAAGTTGAGTATATTGGCCCAGAAAAGTAGAGTTGAAATAAGGTATCAATTTATGGGTAGAAAAACAGGACATATATAGGCAAAGAACAAATCATTATTCTGAAATATTAGGCTAAACCGCTCACCTGGAAAACATCCAAGAAGGATAAAGAGAAACATAACAACATAGCTAATAGATATAAAGGGTAGAAGTCGAATATTGACATCTTTAAGACATGTTTCTCCAGAAAGAGAAACATTAGGAAGAGAAGAAATATTGACAAAGAATTTCTCAGTTTTAAAGGGATGGCAGTAATGATATCAGTTAAGACACACACGCACGCACGCATGCGCACACATGCACACTTTGCCACAAACAAAGGTGAAATTAGAAGATCACAAAGAAAATTCCAAAATCTTTCAAAGAGAAAAAGCAGATCACACGCAGAAAAAGGGGAAATAGATGAATACCATATTTGTCAAAGGTAACACTAGATACGAGAAGCCAAAAGAGTAACACTTTTACTGTATTAAAGAAAATATAGAGGGGCGCCTGGGTGGCTTAGTCGGTTAAGCGTCCGACTTTCACTTAGGTCTTGATCTCGCGGTTCGTGGGTTCGAGCCCCGCGTCGGGCTCTGTGCTGACTGCCAGCTCAGAGCCTGGAGCCTGTTTCAGTCTGTGACTCCCTCTCTCTCTGACTCTCCCCTGCTCACGCTGTCTCTCTCTCCTAGAAATAAATAAAACATTAAAAAAAAAAGAAAAGAAAATATAGAGTTTTATCTCCAGCTTAAAAATGAGGAAAAAACCACAAAAATATCCTTGAACATATAAATCCATGGCCTTTCAGATCACTCTGCTTCATTAAGCTTCCTGTGATCACCTCGTGAGCATGCTTTTCAAGCTTATTCCTTTGTTGTATATTTCAAGAACCTCTTTATTTGGAATTAAAAGCCAAGAATTTTATTCTGTGTTCTCTAGGCTAACTAATTCTCTCCCATCAATGCAGTGAGTTTACAAGGTTATTCTGCCTAAGTGGAAGGAAAAAGGTACTGGCTACAAGATATATAGAAAAAGCTAACTGGTTTAATATCTGAAAATACCCTCTCTGTAGACTTCCCATAATGAAGATATAAGCAAAGTGTAAGGAGACAAGGATAATAAAGAAGAGGCATGGACTTCAGATAGGTGAGGTTTCAAGAAAGCCACAGATCTTGTAGAATAAGCAAATTTCTGATAAACATGTGGCCCTCACGGCAACACAGAAGGCTGGAAAGGGGAGTCATTTACCACACAGGCTGCAACCTCATTTGAAATGCTGAGACTTTCCTTGAGATACTGACTTTTTTTTTTTTTTTTTTTTTGCTGCTGCTAGACTATGCATGATAATTTGAGTAATTAAAAGCAATCCACTTTTATGTTTTGATTGCACTCTGTGAAACATTGAATTTCTTCATGTTTCTTCCCAATCAGCAGTGTCTTCAAAAGCAAAAGACCCCCTGGATATTACAATGTGTGGTTATTTTTAATATTTAATGCAGAATCAGGGAAGCTTCTTCCGGTTCTGTAATAAGTGGAATAGATGTAGACATGCCACATGGTATAGAAAGTAGGATTGAAGTAATTTTTGCATCACACCTCTCCTGCATTTCTGTGCCATAATCCTATACGAGATGGAGTGAAGGGTTTTTTAAATCCCGTTTCTACACTATTTTTCCAAACTGTACATTTCTGTGTTCACTATGGTTGAACCATTTTTATCATCTCTAGGATATATTTACATGCAGTGCATTTTCACTGAATGATGTATACTCATTTAGTGCTCCTTCTAGTCTTGATTCCAAACATTGGTTTTCGATCTTATGAGGAGCATAATCATTTTGATGTTATTTCTACACCAATAAATTTCTACAGCAACAATAATAATATGAATAGCTACCAATTACCAAGGCATGTGTGCCAGGTAGAGCAGTAAGCAATGTGCATCCAGTTGTATAATTTAACCTTTACAAACAGCCCTGTGAAGTAGTTCTGATTATCATCTCTGTCTCACTTATGAGGAAACTGGGGCTCAGAGAAATGAATTAACTTGTCCAAACCTCATAGCTAGAAAGCAATGCAGACAACTTTGGATTCAAGTCTCTCTGATTTTAAAAATGTCACCTTTTTAGGCTTTGATGCAGTATAATCAGGATGTTACTGTTATAACCATGATTATGATTGAGATCATCACCATCATCACTACTACCACCATCATCACCATGATTATTACCATCACCATCACCATCATCACCTTTCACTATCACCCCTGTTTTCATCCCACTGCCAGGGAATGAGCCCAGTACTCTAAGGTTGTGGCATCTTACCTAATCTTGCTGTCCTTAATCCCAACTTGTTTCATCACATTTATAGTCATGTAATATGTCAGGATTGATGAATGGATATACCAGCATCAGCATCATTTTTTATATTCCTGTTACTGTTGATGTTATTTCTAACAACATGTTAATAACTTGTTAGAAACTCATCATTTGCCAGGCAATGTTCTAACTCATCAATTCCCATAATAACCTTTTGCATTTAAGAATACACTTATTTTATAAGGCATTCACAGAGGGTAAGTAACCTCCTCAAAGCTTACCAAGATAGGACACAAGATAGTCTGGGTTTGGATTTCATGAAACTGGGATCTGAGACTCAGTTATTTTTATTTAAGCAAGAACACTGTATAAAATTACATGTTTTCATCAATAGCATGGCCACTGGCTTTACACTGGACCTCCTAAAGCCCAACCACCATTTCCTCCATCCCAGCTTTTATCTCAGACACCACTGGGGTTATCTTTTATCTTCTGTGTTTGGTTCACAAACACTGTCCTGAGCAGGGGCTTAAATGGGCAATGGCAGGGAACTGAGACCATAACACCCTTTCAATCATCTTCCCCATGCCACATTATACTTTTAAATTTCCCTCTTTTCAGAAGAATTTGTTGGAAGAATGTCAGTGAGTAGAACTGACCATGCACTTCCCATTAAGTTAATGAGGGGGGCTCAGCTAATTCTCTTAGGGCTTGGCACTGAAAATGAAGTTCCTGTCATATCAGAATAAAAATCACTGCATAATGCACCAATTTTCATTCACAACAAGCTTTATGAGCATTAACAAATGAGCCCTAACTACCCCTCTGTGAAGTTCAAAAGCATCTAACCCCCTCCATAGCAAATGGGAGCCATGAAGTAGAAGTAGAACAAATATCATCTTTCTCCCACTCTCTATTCTCTGACTAAACAAACAGAAAAGAAAGGAGAATTTCATTTCAAATAGAACTGAAATGGTTCCCAAGTGCTGACATTTCATTAATGCTGACCAAATCATCTTCTCTCTCTACCCCCTTCCTCAGTTTGGGCTAGAAGCTGCTGCTTCTGTTTTAAAAGAGGGTGCAAAGTAAACCCAGTATCTCAGGCTCTGCTACGAGGGCTGAGACACATTTATAACCTTGTCCAGAGGGGCTCCATCCTTGTTTTGAGCTCCCTCTTAGCCTATGGCCCCAACATTCTTTTCCTTGGGAGCTGTTCTTGACTCTTCTTGATCCCCAACATCCTACATTCTGTTGGTTCTGTTTCCTAAATATTAACTGAATCTGTCTCTTACCTTCAAAACTCATTCTTACTTTGAATTAGAACTCCCACCATCTCTTGTCCTTAGCTCTGAATGTGTTGGTCTTCTAATTGGTCTCCTGATTTCAGTCTTCTGCCCTGCCTATCCACGATGCATATTTCTGACATAGTTATCTGGTACAATCCTTCCCTGCTTATACTCTCCAATGACCCTCGGTTATATATAATATAATAGAGAAGACATAATTTCATACATTTTGGCAGAGTAAAGATATCTGAAAATTTCTTGATACTCATCCCATTAAATCTTGGATTATAAATAAGGTCAGTGGAGTATGGCAAAGTGGTGCTTTCTCAGTTCTGGACCTTGTTTTAGGAAGACTGTTAACTTTAGCCTTTCTTAGAGCCATGGGCCAATATGCAAAAAGTCCCTATGTCCTGCTGAAGAGACCACTTAGGGAAATCCTGAGACTGTATCACGAAGGAAAGGGGCCAGCTGAACCCAGCCTTCCAGCCATTCCCCCCAGGCTTCTAGGCACGAATGAAGCTGTCTTGTACTCTCCAGATTGCTCAGTCAACAACTGGGTGCCACTGAGTGGCCCCATTCAGCTTCACATGAAGCAAAAGAATCACCTTGCTGAATCTTGGTCAAATTTTTGACCTGCAAAATCATGAGGCAATAATAAAATGATAATTTAGGGGGTATTTGTTGCATAGCACTAGTTGACTAGAACAGAATCTGGTACTAGAGTTGGAGTACTGCTTTAGTGCCAACCTACTACATACGGCATTAATTGTAAGAATGGCTGTCTTGGTGTAGATGGAAGGGCCTCAAGAAGACTACTGGTAGGTAACATGGCAAATAGAAAATATACATAAAGAGCAGGAGGATTAAGCTAAGGAGGTTTCCATACATGATGCTGAAAGTACCATCTCACCTCTAGTTGTCTATTATAAAGCACAAGAAAAGAGAGAGATGTTAAAGCAGGAATTGTTTTCAAGCAAAATTTCCAAGGCCCTAGAAAAACAAAAATCAAATCAAATCAAAACAAAACAAAACAAAAAAACTATAGCCAGCAGGAGGTTTTCAAAGTAAGAAATGGCCCCAGGAAAAGATCAAATCCAAGGCAGTAGGACACGGTATAAAATAAAAATGTATCTAGGATTTAAGAACCTTTGTTAATCTCGGAAAGATATGATGCCATACCTTGTACAACACTTTTGCTGGAAACAGGAGTTCAGAGGATCTTAATGGTGTGCTCCCTTGGTAAACTCACAGGCTGGTCAAGGTAGAGAATGGCCTGTCTCAGAATAAAACCTAGATCTCACTTCTTTCTAATGGAGAGATTATAATTTGCTACATAAGAAACCCACAAAATTTTCTTAATGTTTTATTTATTTCTGAGAGAGAGACAAAGAAGAGATAGCGTGAGCAGGGGAGAGTCAGAGAGAGAGGGAGATACAGAATCTGAAACAGGCTGGCAGCCAGCACAGAGCCCAACGTGGGGCTCAAACCCACGAACCGTGAGATAATGACCTGAGCCAACGTTGGATGCTTAACCGACTGAGCCACCCAGGTGCCCTAAAACCCACAAAATTTTCAAAAGGATTGTATCATCTTGGGCTGAAAGGGGCAGAGACAGTATACAGTGAAAAGAAGACTGTGGGCCCTCAACCTTCTACTTAGAGGACGAAGTCTGAGAAAGCTACTTAGTCTAAGAGACAGGCTATTTCAAAAAGAAAAGAAAAGAAGACTCAGGGCAGAATCGGTAACCGTGGGGAATTATTCCCAGGGACAGAAATGGGCCCTAATTAAAGAACTAATGCCAGCTTAGCTGGAGGCGAGAATGTCTATGAACTGATGATTGTTACAAACCTCCAGTGTTTCCCTTTTTTGGAGTGTCTATGACAGATCCTACTTCTACACTACCATTGTAGGGTACGTTAAGGTATGTGTCCAGGGGAAGATGATGAATGGTATTTTTATTTCATGTGTGTCAAATGAGGGCATCCTTAGGGAACCATGGGTCATGCACAGCTGTCTGCATTTAGATGGTGAGATCCTGGACTTCAAATAATGGTGCAATATGAAGAGAGCTGGAGGGTTTTCAGGAAGGATGAAGGCATTTTCCATGTGGAAGAAATAGATGTCATTTGAGGCTAGATGGTTGGCTCTGGAAGATCAAATCTGGTCACACCTTTTTAGAACTGCCCTCATCAAGAAGTGTGGTCTATTTCCTCTTCCTCTGAGTTTCTTATGGCTTTGACCAACTGAGCATATCAGAAGTGACCCTATGTTAGGTCTAGTCTTAGACATATGAAGACTGGCAGTGTCCACCTGGGATCTCCTGAACCCCTGAGCTGCCATGGGAGAAGCCTGACTCCCTACTGGAGAGAATAAGAGGCTGTCAGGGTATATGAGAAACGTTGAGCCCAGCCTTCTAGCCAAGGCACCAGTCATATAAGTGAAGGTATTTTGGACCCTCCAGCTTAGCCCAGCTGCCAAATTAATATCACCAAGAGACCCCAGCTGTATTAATTTCTTGTTGATGTTGTAACAAATTGTGACAAACTTGGTGGCTTAAAACAACACTTTTATTTTTTTATAATCATATAGATGAGACGTCTGACATAGACCTCATTGGGCTAACATCAAAGTGTAAGCAGGACTGTATTCTTTTTTAACTTTTTTTTTAAATTAATGTTCATTTTTGAGAGCAAAAAAGAGAGAGATCATGAGTGAGGAAGGGGCAGAGAGAGATGGAGACCCAAAATCTGAAACAGGCTCCAGTCTCTATGCAGGACTCAAACTCACGAACTGTGAGATCATTACCTGAGTCAAAGTTGGATGCTTAACCAACTGAGCCACCCAGGCGTCCCTGTGTTCTTTTTTTTAGAAGCTCTGAAGAGAACCAGTTTTCTTGATTTTTCTAGCTTCTAAAGCCTGCTCACATTCCTTAGCTCCTGGCTCCTTTGCTGCATCTTCAAAGCCAACAACAGTGGGTTGAATCCTCTTATACTGAGTCACTCCTACCTTCTCTTCTGTCTCCCTTTTCCATGTGTAAATTCTTTTGTGATTACATTCGGCTCATTTGTCTAATACAGGATAATCTCCCTAGTTACCGTCAGCGATTAGGAAACTTAATTACACCTGCAACCAAAACTCCCCTTTGCCACGTTGTATAACCTACTCCCAGATTCCAGACATGAGACATGGACATCTTTGGGAAGCCATTGTTCCACCTATAGCACTGCACCAATCAATGACATATGGAACATAAGCTCTGCCCAGCTGAACCATGCCTGAAGTTTTGACTAAAAATAAAATCATGATCTCAAATAAAATTAACGTTATATTGAGACACTAATTTTCTGGATAATTTCTAAGCTGCAACAGGCAACTAGAGAATTCAACAGAAATCAGACCAAGAAATTAAGTATACCAGTACTGGGTGAGTGGAAGGGCAGTGGTGGTGACATGGCAAAGAGATAGACCTTTTAAAATCAGGCAGCTGCAACTTGTTGGGGGTTTTTTTCCTTCCTAACAGCAACTTATGTTTGACAAATGAAAACTTGGATCTTGTATTTCTATATTTTCTGAGTTTCCATGAGAACAAACAAGTTTTAGTTTTTATGTGGGATCCTTGGATATTTATATGTTGTACACATTAAAAAAAAAATCACTAAGTGGGTAGAGCACATTGACCCATGGTCTCTGATACTAGGCAGAGGGATGAGGCTCCTCAGTGACCCACCTCCTCACTCTGCCTTCCATCTTTCCCTTCAGTTAGTCTGATCTCTTCAGGGTTGATGGCAACAAGGGGATCTGAATCCACTTCTAATTTCAAGTTCATAGTCCGTTTCATTCTAACATTCCCCTTCACATTCTCAGAATACAGAATATTTTATACTTCTTCCCACTCATCTGAATCTGACAGATGGTTGGTCTTCTGATGTGTGCCCAGTAGACAGTTATTGAAGGATAAAAAGGACACCTAAATTTGTAGAAGACCAGAAAGTCCTGCTTCTCCAAGGAGGCTGCTTAGAGCTGAAGCCAAGAATCTAAATGGCATGTAGAATGATTGGATCTGATGGGCATATCAAATTGAGGAGCTTTCTGTCTAACTCTTGGGTAAGATTTGCTCTGTGGGAACCCAGACACAACACCAAAAGTAATATTAAAGGAATGTCCTATAATATGAAGAGATTCTAGCTCCCAGAGTCATAATTATGCAGAACTTCGCACCTAGGCCTCCCCAAAAAACAGGTTGGCAAAACACATCCAAGGACTATTCAGATTTTAGATCTTGACTTATATATTTTCACTTCCCATGGGAAGCTTCTGTTGATATGATTGCCCCTTCCTCTCACCCCCCACACATACACTACTACCCTGCTGTGGACTCCCAAGAGCCTGCTACGTCTCTCTTTTTTTATACCTCTCTTTTCACAGCATTATCATGTTCCTTTAGGATTACTTATTTAAATGTCTTTCTATCTCCTTTGACACCATAAATGCCACAAAGGCAGGGACTACGTATATAGTGTTCATCATTACATTCCAAACATCTAATTGCAGTGTCTGGTAAACAGTATACCCTCATTATATGTTTGTTGAATGAATCAACTTGGCCTTTTTCAAGGCAGTTGCTCTTCTTTCTTTCTTTATTTCATTTGCTCTTACTCATCGTCTAGATCCTCACTTGCCCTTCATGTCCTCAGGAAGGCCTTCTCCAAGCTAGCCTTCTAAGTCAGACTTCCATTTTTATGCTTTATTGTCATCTAGTATTTCTCTCATTGCTTCTTCCATTATTGTAGTTTTACATCTGCTTGTATGGTTGTTCCGTTAATGCCTGTGTCCCCCCACTCTCATGTAAGATCCAATCATGCAACAAGTTTTTATTTCATACATTAATAAACATGCTACACTTTGTTCCAATAATAGCTGGATCTATTCTTGTCTAGAGGTTTGGTTGGAAGGTAGAGAACCCTGGATCATTATTTCAGTGAACTGGAAAAGAATACAAGTTCACAGCTTCCTATGCATTTAATCTTGATCACGTGACTCCTTCTCTTGAGCCATGACTTCCGTGCCTTTAAGGTGTGGACAGTAATCTCAAAGCTGAAGATGGTTCTTTAGCAAAGAGCATTTACTCTATGTCAGGCAATGAGCGAGGCATGAAGATACCATGAACATGAAGTTATCATCCCTTCCCTTTTTGTACATAAAACCCATTGATGAAGATAAGCAACATGTATGGGATCTGCATCAGAATCACACAGTCATGGCTATGGTCATGTTGTGCAAAGACTATGGATTTTGGTGTTGGAGACAGTGGCTTTATCACATGACAGCTTTACAACCACATGCAACCTTGAAGCACGGCTTCTACTGAAGGTGAATGCTCTCACACCATCATAACACTGAAAATACCTTAAGTTGAACCATCATCCTAAATCAGGGACCACGTGTAATTATCCTAGTCTATGGTAGACTCATCCTATTTGTGATGAAAACAGAGCCTTCCGCTCACCAGGGCCTCATGTTGCACAAAGAGAAAGCCTGGGATGTTCACAGTTTGGTACCAAACCTAGGTTCTCAGCAGAGGTCACCACTCACGAGCTGTGTGACCTTGAACAATTTCCTTTACTCCCCTGGGCTTCAGTTCCCTCCACCATATAATAGAGATAATGCTATCATTCACAATAAATTGGTGGGAGAATAAAGAGACACTCAATGTTGCTATTACTATTATAATTATATTTGAATTATGATAATAGGGAGTGGTAAGTGTTATAATGGAGGAACAGCCAGAGCATAATGAGGGAATCAAGTGATGGCTTTCCATTGGCTGCAGCACCCAGGGGACACTACTCGAGGGAGACAGCATTGGTGCAAGGTTATCTGCTGGGTAAGCAGGGAAAGGACATTTTAGGCGAAGGGGAAAGCAGGTGAGAAAAGATGGTGCTCTGGGGCAGCACTGCTCATGCGTGAGATTGTAAGCAGTTCTCTTGGGTGGACAAAGGGAGCCTGTTGTCTGGGTAGCCGCTGAGAGGGGAGAGCTCAGAAGGGACTTGAATGCAAAATCCCTAACATTTTAGAGCATCATCCTTTTCGCTGCAGTGAAAGGTGCTGCCTTTCACTAAGAGCAAAAGATGCATATGCACTTGAACTGCAATCCAATTACTCTGTTTTCCTGTTCAGATCCATTTTTCTATCCAAATCTATACTTTTCTTAGGCAGAAGGGAGCACCATGACTGTGGTTGGCAGTAGGTTCTTTGTCCTCAGTGAGGAAATCTTTTCTAGTGAAAATCCTCACAGAAACCCTGCTCCCTCTACTTAAAGAGCCTCTGTATTCCATTCCTTATCTTGCCCATGAAATATGCTTCCAATTACCTGCCCGCCTCTATTATTTGAAATAGTCGGGTATCAACCATTCAACCCAGGTAATCGAGCTAAACCTTTAAAATGGGTTTTTAATGGGGGGACCAGGCAGTGGGGAATCGGTTGATCTTGGTAAGTAAAGTTTCTCACAATCAAATGCAGGCTAATTAAAACTTGACAACCTGTGTTAATATATGCACGTTTTAAAAATTAGCTCCCTAGGGGCGCCTGGGTGGCTTAGTCGGTTAAGCGTCCGACTTTCGCTGGTCATGATCTCGCGGTTCGTGGGATCGAGTCCCACGTCGGGCTCTGTGCTGACTGCCAGCTCAGAGCCTGGAGCCTGTTTCAGTCTGTGACTCCCTCTCTCTCTGACCCTCCCCTGCTCACCCTGTCTTTCTCTCTCTCCTAGAAATAAATAAAACATTAAAAAAATATATAAAAATTAGCTCCCTAGAGATAAAACACAACAGGGAGCCAATATTAGCCAAGTATATATCCTTTCTTTAAGGCATTGGATCATGTGTTCTAAATAAAGAGATGCATAGTTTTTTTTGTTTTTGTTTTTGTTTTAACCATATAAAACATTTGTTTTAAATAAAAACTTTGATGGAACACCAATATATTGAAAAGATCAATTTAGGGCTGTCCCGGGGTCACAGGACCGGGGTGTACCCTCTTTGGAATTTCCCTTAATGTGTCCTAGCATACCACATCTTCTGTGCCAAGTTCCAAGGCTTCAGAGTACACAGGGCATGTGAGGTGAGCACAGGCCTGGAGTCCTTTTACTGCTTTTTCTGTATATTCTTAAGCAAAACATTTTAGCCTTATTTTCATCATCTGCTGACTGTAGAGTACTGGACCAAATGATCTCTGAAATCCCTCATTGCTGCTCTGTCATGTGAATTCAAACAGATTCTTTAAAGCAAATTGGGGCCATGCTTAGAGTTGATACTCACAGGTCCCAATGTGCTTTATTCAAGTAATGCCTAATTCTCATTGCAGCGCTGATTTTTAGATTCCACTGTTTCTATCTTATAGGTAAGGAATATAAGATTCGTGATGTTCAGAAAATTGCCAAAGGCTGCATGGCTTGTAGATGCAGAAGCAGTAATTGGGGCCCAGTTCTCTCTGATTCCAAAGCCAACACTCTTTCCATTATGGCCCCTGTGTCTGGTTGAGTGAAGGCAAAACTGTCTGCAGACCCCCTGGGGGGTCCAGGGCTTTGTTTTATATGAAATAATGGGTGCTTATGATGATGGTAGATTTTATACTCAGGTTACATTGCTAACTAATAGCAAACCCACACTCTGGGGTAAAATAAGCTTTCCCTTTTTGATTTAGCCAGGAGAACAGTGAGGGATTTATGAGAACCATCTTCAAACATATGAGAGGCTGGTCATATGTGGTGACTAGCACATAGCGGGTACCCCAAGGTACTTGTTAGATAACATATTCTTTGGGGCCCCACATGGTTGAACTAAGACCAGTGTTCAAGTTCAGTCAGAACAATTGAAGAATAGATGGGCTAGATGGGTGAAGGCTATTAACGAGGGGACTTGTGATGCATCCTGGCTATTTCATGTAAGTAATGTATCACTGAATTCTACTCGTGAAACCAATATTGCATTGTTTGTTAACTAAAATTTTAAAAATAATCAAAAAAAGAATGGTCCTTCTAAAAGATTTGTCGAGGGACTTAACGGCGTCCCTGGGAGGTGTCGAAGTTCTTAACGCCTAGAGCGCCGTAAGCAGAGATCAGCCATCCACTTGTGGGATCATTATTGGGGAAACTCACAAACACACAATAGGGTATTGCAGGACCAGAAGGGAATGGCTTTGGGATCATTGCAATGGGAAATACCTTGAGTTCATTTGCTCTGGATCCTGAATCAAACCTTGCTTCTTCTGGGGAGAGGGGATGGGTGAGCCTCCATCCTGGGAGACCGTCTAATGTAAGCAAAGCCAACATAAATGAAATAAGGGTGGGACGTGACTCCAATCTCTGCAAAGTGAAGCTTGTGACTCTTGAATGCAGCACTCTGTACCCTTCCTTCTGTAGTAGATCCCATGGCGTGTAGGGATTATTCGTTTTGTTTATGTGGATACTTGGTCAGGTTTTGACTCCTCCACCGTGTGAGTACAAGCCTGTCTCCTTCACATTCACCCTTCTGTCATCGACACTCATGGAATGATGGATGCATAGTGGATGCTCGATAAGCTATTACTTAAATAGATGGAGGGAGGCTCTAAATCAAAGTAAAAATAGGAGACGGGGAGAACACACTGCTGAAAGGAATTGAATGGAACAGGATGCCCACAGCTGAGGCCACTCCTCTGTTACTGTCATTGTCCCGCCTCTTCCTCCCCCCACCCCCCACCTCATCCATCCAGCCGAGAGTCTCCGCAGGCCCAGCACCCATCTGTCCAGTCCTGTCTTGTTAGGATGAAAATCACTCTTCTTCATTCATAGAAGTGCTGGGAGTCCATCTCTTTTTCTTAAGTTGGGTGGTTGTGGGGTTCACCTTGGCACTTTTGTGAAAATTCCACATTGCAAACTCCTGTCTTTTCTCCTCCCAAATATTGCTTTGTCTAACGAAGAGCCTCTCTGGGTTCCTGGACCCCACATCCATTCACTGTGAGACTGATGCCAGACCGTAGCTTCTACCCTGCAGTAATCCTTAAAGGTAGGGCCTTGGCTAAGCCATTTCAGTGTTCTGGTTTCCTAGCATAAGAGCTGATTAGGGACATTTATTTGTAGAAATAGGCATTTATTGGTAGAAAGGAAGAAAAGAAGAGAAGGAAGAAGGAAGGAAAGGCAAGGAGGAAGGAAGAAAGGAAGGAAGAAAGGAAGTGAGAGACAAGGTCTTCCGCAGCCTACTATTTGCTTGTCTCTTGCCTTCAGAAGTTGGGTTTAGATTCTTCTCTCCAAACCCCTACCCCTCACCAGCTGGATCCTCCTAATATTTGGACACCAGCTCCTGCCCCACCAATGGTCGGCTTCTCTATCCCAGCCCGTGTGTCCTTTCACTCCAGATAGGGTCCTAGGAACCTCCAGTGTTGTCATTTACTAGCTGCGTGGCCCCGAGCAAGAAGCTTCAACTCACTCATCCTTGGTTTCCACATATGTAAATTGGAGTTAAACTTGACCTCCAGCCTTAGGCCATTGGAAGGTGTAAGGGAAACAAAGCCTGCACAGTCCTTCGTGGGAAGTGCCCAGTAAGTTCTTGGCTGTCTCCCCTTCCCCTTGAGATACTGTTTTTCTTCTCAAGTCAACAATGAGACATGCTTACTTTGGTAGGAAGGCAGAGAGGCATATACAATGGAGGGGAAAGGCAGGGAGCAGCTCCATTAAAAGACGCAGCTGTCAGGAGCAAAGCCATCCTTGACTTGGCACCTTCTGCTCACTTGCTTTGCTGAGCAAAGACTTGGGCCCTAAATGCCATTTGATTTGCATGCTTGGGGGAATAATAAAAGAACCTTATTATGAAATGAAATGGCCTGTGATGTCATTGAAAAGCTGGAGATTGCTGCAGGGGGAAAGTAAGCGTCTAGTGCAGCCAATGGCCCCTTGCAAATAAGAAAATAAAGCCATTTTGAAGAAAGAGCAAAAATGAAGTTTCTAGGCCAAGGAATCCAATGTGCGGTAACAGGGACCAGACATGAAGCAACAACCCTTTTTGTCTGTGATAATCTGAGCAGAGGGTGAAAGTGGCGGAGTCTCCCCACGGTTGGCAAGTTTGGAGAAAAATGTCATCTTGGATAAACTGTTACTTTCTCACAATGGGCTTTATGGAAGACTTTTGGGGAAATGGACTACTTCAGATTTCGCCCTTAGGCACCATCATTTTATTTGCTTTGGCTCGAATAAGAATTCAAAACTACCATTTTCCTACAGAATGTCTCCCACCACCGCCTACATGATACTAGCTGATCATTTCATGAGGGGCACCTGAACTGACCTTGTCCAATGAGAATTTTTTTTAAAAATTTTAATGTTTGTTTACTTTTGAAGGAGAGAGAGATAGAGCATGAGCAGGGGAGGGGCAGAGAGAGAGAGGGAGACACAGAATCTGAAGCAGGCTCCAGGCTCTGAGCTGTCAGCACAGAGCCCGACTTGTGGCTCGAACTCACGATCTGTGAGATCATGACCTGAGCTGAAGTTGGACGCTTAACCGACTGAGCCACCCAGGCGCCCCTGAGAATTTTTAAATAAGAGTGTCTCTCACCATAAACTGACAAAGTCAGCATGCCGTTCTTCATTCATGAGAGCCCTTAGACTGTGAAACTTGTAATCTCCAGCCACCATATTTCCCAAAATAAAGGGAATTGCCTATAATGCAAAGTCAGCTGAGCCACGGAAAGAGGTAGGAAGGAGACAGGGGCAGAGAGAGAAGCTGATGTGTTCAGGTCCTTAGTTTCCGCTCTCCTTGGAGCCCACTTGCATTGCTGCCATTCCTTCATTGTCCTTGAGAGAAGGAGAAACAGACTCCACATCCGGCAGCTGGCCTCGCATTCACGGCATGCCCTTGGTGTTCTCCTAGGCACCAACATTGAACATGAACAATTTCACAGAGCATCAGCATCAAAAAAAGGCCACTATGTGACCATCATGGATCAAGGTTAACACAGAACTATTTCATAAGAACACGGAAAAAAGCATGAGTGTTGTCCAAGCCACTAAATAACAACCCCCCCACCCCCGCACCGCCCCATCCTGGATGATGCTAGTGACTATGTTTCTTTACCAACTGAAGTTTAGCATTGCCCCAGCCTACCTACCTGATGGCTAAGAGTTCCTAAGATCCCCAGTCAGAATTATCCTTGCTACCTGACAGCACCCCCTCTAGAACATTCCCTCACTTCTTTGAAGCCTCCACAGAATCGCCGATCCAAAGCCCAAATCCTAAAATAGGTTCTTCCCAATGTCATCTTACTGATGACATTTTCCTTTTCTCCTAAGCTAGTCCAAGCTGGGTTCCTGTCACTTGCTACCAAAGGTCCTGACTAGTGTAATTCAATACATACATATATGTGGATACATATATGTGGATACATATAAATCACACAGCATTTGTATTCTTCCTGGAGTTAATCAGTTTCGCCTTGCCAGTCCTTTGCTTATTGAAATCTCATTCATTCTACAGATTGATTTGGCAGTGTTCACGGGCACCATACTGACTGCTGAGGACACAGAAGTGAATACAAAACAGAAACGCCCTGCTCCCGTGGATATTACGTTCTAATGTAGTGTGGTTTGCTCTGGCTGGAATGGCTTCTCCCCTCCACCTCTGTCTTGATAAAATGCTTCTTATTCTTCAAGACTCCATTTAAATGCCCCCAGCCTTGGAGAGCCTCCTAAGATTATCAGAACAAAGCACTTCGTGTTTATAAACAATGTGGTAAAAAGTCTATAATATAAAGCTAAGTGAAAAGGGGAGAAAGCAGGAACATAGCAGGGAACACGCTTCGAAGTCTTGGTCTGTTGGGCCTTACATGCCAGTCGGGAGGCTAGGTAATAAGCAACATTATGTCTCTCTGACTTTGCATTTTCATGTGGTCTTGGCTGTGTGGACCATGAACTGTGGTGGAATTGGGTGGGGGTAGTGAAGATGAGAAACAAAGAAGTGAATTCAGAGGGTTTAGAAGCCAACCAGGTGAAGGGGCCATCGGGTGGCTCTGTCATTAGAGCATCTGACTCTTGATTTCAGCTCAGGTCATGATCTCATAGTTCCTGGGTTCAAGCCCTGCATGGGGCTCTGTACTACTGGCATGAAGCCTGCTTGGGATTCCCTCTCTTCCTCTTCCTGCCTCTTCCCTGACCACGTTCCCCCACCACCTTAAAATAAATAAATAAACTTAAAAAAAAAAAAGCCAGCAAGGTAAAAGCTGAAAGTAGACTTCATAACATTTTCTAGTAAGATGCACAAAGGATTTGAGGAAAGGAAAGGGGTCAAGGTTGGCCCCAAATATTCTGGGCTCTGAAAACTTTTACTAAGTTGGAGGCATAGAGAAAGGTCTTTTTTTAGGGGAAGGAGCAAGTATTTAGAAATAAGAGTTTAATTTGGAATATGTGTTTGAGATGCCCTATTAGAGTTCCAAGTATGAAATCAGTGACCCTGTGCTCAGGGCCACTTCGTTGATTCCTAAGAAATGTAAATTCCATGCCATTGAATGCCTTTTTATCCAGCACAGATAACTTTTTTTTTTTTTACAAATAGTTTATTGTCAAATTAGTTTCCACATAACACCCAGTGCTCATCCCCACAAGTGCCCTCCTCCATGCCCACCCCTCCTCCCCCCCCACATCCACCAGTCCTCAGTTTTTGTCAGCATTCAAGAGTCTCTCATGGTTTGCCTCTCCCCCTTTCCCCCACCATTTCTGCCCTTCTTCTTCCCCTTGGTCCTCTGTTAAGCTCCTCCTAATCCTCCTATACGTGCACACATATGATATTTGTCTTTCTCTGCCTGACCAGCACAGATAACTTTTTGATCTTTTCTCTCCCTACTTAAATCCTATCCATTTTTCAAAGAATATTTTGAAGCCTTCCTTGTCTGCAGATACGTTTTTTTTGTTTTGTTTTGTTTTGTTTTGTTTTTACAGTTTCCCTCTGCCAGGAACTGGAACAGTGAGGGGGGCAGGGGAGCTTTGCTCCTTGAAGTCCTTTGGGAATGCAGGTTCCCTGCTTTTAGTGGCTCCGTCACTGATGGCCATCAAGCATTCTGTTGGCACACGTGCCACACTAGGGATGAAAGGAAGGAAGAAGGACCATGAGCTGGTGGGTGTGACCTGTCGTGAAGACTCACTCCGCCTATGAAAATGTAGACATGACTCCAGCTAACTGCAAGGGAAACTGGGAATTTAGAGTAGCAGTGTGGACAGGAGAGGAAAAAATGGGAGTCAGTGAACATCATCATTCCAGCGATGCCCCCACATTTTGAAAACGGCATTTTGCTGAGCATTGTAGTAGGGTCTCTCGAGGTTGAGCCAGAAGCTTCCTGGTGCCCTTTGCTGATAGAGTTTGGAACTGTGGCTGTCATTGGTGGTGCCGGTGAATGGCTTTGGACATCTGGCATAAGACCTAGAGCATGAAGAGTGCCCAGTACCTTGGCAACTTCCAGACACTCCCCTTTCCACACGCAGATCTGTCCTATGCAAATAGGAAGAAAGCAAAATCCCGTGCAGAACAAAGTCCATTTGGGAGCTTTCATAAATGATGCCCAATAAATAAGTCATTCCTATTGGGCCTTTTGGATTTACAAGGTTTAATTCTTCTGCTTCTGTGGAATCCCTCGTGGGTAATTGCAGTTGACAGGTTTACGCCTCCTGACGGGCATTTTGTCACTCAGCTCCAGCTCTGCAAACAACTTTACAGTCCGTCAAGCCTAAACCTCTTTAAGCAGTGGCAATTGATGTCAGATAACGTTCGTTGTTGTGATTCAAGGCTGAAGCTTACTCTGGCATGAAATAAACGGAATCTTTACGCAGGAAGTAAATGGAAAACCCAAGGAAGGAAGAAGTTTCTGCAGGAAGGTGAGCAGAGGCTGGCAGGTGAGGATCCAATATGGCGCCTGACACATGTGGGCACTCCAGAGCTGGGCAGGCTGAGGGAAATTGTCATGGCTGCCAGGGGACAGGCCAGGGTTCAAATGTGGCCACTTGGGTGAGTCAGCAAACATGCCTGGGCACCTACCTTGTCCCTGGTACTGAGGTGACAAGCTGGAGCCCTTTAGTAGGAGGCCTACAACCATAATTTTCTCTGTCCTGTATCATGAAGCCCTGTCACCCCCAAGGTCTCTCAAAGTCAGATGACTGTGCCATCCCTATATTGTAAATGTTAGCCTGTCTCATCTCTTAGACCAAAGCAGATCCATCTCAGGTGCCCATTAGAAAATGCTCTGCTTCCATCCCTTGCTTCTAAGCCCCAGGTAGTGATACTTAGTTAATCTACCCAGTTCAAATCAAGCAAAGCACTGACTTCTCACAGTGATGGTGAGGGCTCCCCCAACTCACTCCCTGCACCCCAAGCTGACCGCTATTCTCTTGCACTACTGCCCTGCCTCCACCTGACCAGATGGCATGCCACCATGACTGCCACTGTTCCATTAATGTCACTCAGGCACTCACGTGGCTGCACTTCCACCTCCTGCTCCCTGGCCTGGGCCTCATCTGCCCTCCTGTGAACCATACAAACAACTGAGATGAGGGAAAACATTCAGAGTCTGCTCCCAGTTTCCCTCCGTATCATCTTTTAAAGGGAGTTGTGATGACGGCCAAAACCTCATAAGGAAGAATGCGTCTTGAAGTTCTTATGTTGAGTTGTTACATGTATTTCTGAATTACAATGTTTCAGATGTATGACAAGGGTGAAAAAAAAAAGTGTCCAGTGGGAATATTCGGGGCAACCCTCACGCCTCTCACAAGGATATGCTCTTGCCCCATGATTGAGTCAATGTAGTTACCACAACTCACCCCTTAAATCTGTATTATTTCTAATTAATGCCAGTGAGAGAGGTGACAAGCCGACTTCTTCATAGTCTGTCTTCCAGCCTGGGGTAGATCACATATTTATGCCCTTTCTGCCCCAGCCAGCGTCTCTCTCTCGATCTAATGGGACCTATTACTTCACAGGCATCTTCCAGCAGTTATCAGGAACATGGCAGTCTGAAGACAATTTAGGGGAAAAACAACCTCAAACCTTCCAGGGTATGTGCCATGGCTTTTGTATCCAATTGGCTTTTCTGAAGGGAAATCTCTGTCTGAAGCATCTGCTTTCGGGGAACTTGATTGCATTCACAGCCGCTCCACACACACAAATAAATAAACAAAGGGAGATTCTGCCTTTAAGTCAAGTTCAGTTGTCACAGTAGAAGCAAAATCTATTTATGACTTTTAAAATAGAAATCTGCCCCTTAAAAAAGTTGAACTCCATTCTCGTTCTCTTTATATGTAGATATGTGTAGTATATGCCTACTTGCCTGTATCATGCATATTAATGTACATATGCATAATATATATGTGTGCCCTATGCACATACATGCACATATAACGTATGTGTTAGGTATAGGCTTTGGGAATGATACCAAGTAAAACAGTCATTTAGCATCAGCCGCTGTCACTTGTGAATTAGGAAATGTGATTTTCTTGCATGCTTCAACTTTAAATTTCTGCCTCAATTCTTGCTTTCCATGTCTGTGCTCATGCATGACCTTGAACATGTCAGTTAAGGTCTCCAAGACCTTGTGTTCTGTTAGTGCAGTTTTAACCACTAATATATGAATGGTCCTCACAAATTATAAAGATTATAAAAGATAAAGGTCCTTTCACACCTTGTATCTTTTTTGCCATGTGGAACCACTAAATGGGGTGACTCTATGCTTTTTAAAAATGTTTTTATTATTGTTTTGAGAGAGAGAGAGAAAAGAGAGAGAGAGAGAGAATCTCAAGCAGGCTCCTCTCTGTCAGCACAGAACCCGACGCAGGGCTCTGTCTCACAGACCATTAGATCATGACCTGAGCTGAAATCAAGAGTCAACTGCTTAGTTGACTGAGCCACCCAGGCACCCCTACCATACTTGTTTTTTTTTTTTAATATTTTTATTTATTTCTAGGAGAGAGAGAGACAGCGTGAGCAGGGGAGGGTCAGAGAGAGAGAGAGGCACAGACTCTGAAATAGGCTCCAGGCTCTGAGCTGGCAGTCAGCACAGAGCCCGACGCGGGGCTCGAACCCACGAACCACGAGATCATGACCTAAGCAAAAGTCGGACGCTTAACCGACTAAGCCACCCAGGCACCCCTCTACCATACTTGTTTTTAAAGATGAAGAAGCCATGGCTCAAAGAGGTTGACTTACATGCTATGTCACACAGCTGGTAGATGGCAGAGCCTGGGAGAGCAAGGTTCTAACTTCCTGTCCCCTTTCCACATCAGGCACTAGCCAAGAGGGCAGTGGGTGAGGCTGAAGGGAAGAAAGTGATGAGGCAACAAGCCAGATGATTATAAAATCCTCTTTCTTTTGTAACATGGTTAACGGAACAGAATAACATTCTGTATGCTGAATATATGCAACCCCCATTTATTTTGTTTATTAAGTCACTACCCCAGAAGCACTAGGAAACCTACTTATAGAGACTCAGAAAGTTCGTTTGAAACTCATTTGCCTGAAGTTTCACAACTGGGAGTGACACTAAGACTTGAACCTGGGTCTGTGAAGCCTGTATTCCTCCAACTATCCCTGATGCCTTTTAAAGAGAGCGCTACGCAAGGAGATCTACCATTAACTGATGTGTTGTGGTACCTGTTTATAGCCAACAGAACTGACTATCCTGGACGCTAAGCTCTATTTTGCCCGAGTCACCTGGCCCATAGCCCTACCTCCAGAAGTTGAGCCAAGGCCATCTTGTTCCCAGCTCCTCACTGTAATCACTCACAGTGCCTCCCACCACCAGTTTCTGCAAAACTTCCAACCTAATTACCTCTTAGAGAGCTTTTTTTTTTGCTGAAATCTCTTGAGGCAAGCTTTATCTCCTTTTCCCCTCTGCTTTTCTCTGAGTAGGGTCTTTCTGACACTTGGCTGCTATTAGGTTTCTATTACTTTGTAACACACATCATGCAGAGGCGAGGCCCCCTTCATTGAGACAGAGTCCTTAGCTTTTGGAGCCACAGATATGCGTTTTAAATGCAGCTGGTTCTGCAGACCCTAAGGTGGCGTTGGATTTAGCCCTGGGATTATCTCGTAAACCTCTGTTCTATTATAGCTAGTGAGGCAGGCCTAGCATTAAATGGCAGTGTTGATAGATCAGTGTAGAACAATATATCTGTAATTGCTCCAATAAGCTTTCCAGAGCAAAATATTTGGAAGAAGTTGTTCTCGTGTGTGCCAGACAGAACTTATTTTAAGGAATTATGAGCAATGGGGTCTCAGCCAACACAAAGTTAAAGTATTTACATTTCTGTGAAGTGCTGGTTGACCACTTTGGGACTCCTAGTACAAGCATTTATTCATTACTCAGCCACCTTAGACACTCACACGATATTTTATATTAGGACACAAGAAGGAAGCAGGCTTTGCAGAAATGCCCAGACACTCACACGAGCTTATTTATTTTATGCTTTGTTTCTTCTCTTCACCTTGAGAATGAAGGTGGAGACAGAAGGTTCATTAAACTGTTATGTGATGGGTGATTTACATGAAAAACCGTATGTCATCTTCTTGGTGTGGAGATGAGTATCATTCTCATTAAACAAATGGAAAAATGAGGCTTCAGCCAGGGGAAGGGACTTGACCATGGCAACGATACTGGGATCCAAACTCAGACGTCTCTGATAAAAGGTATTTTCCACTGAACCGTGGGACCACGTAGAAGTTCTCCACCGAGCAAGGCCATTCCTGTGAGCTATTAAGACGTGTTCTGTTTCTCCAGTGTCGCAGAACCCTTCACCCCACAGTGCCTGGTGTCAAGGCTCTGGTTCATCCAACCTAGCATTTAGTGGATGATGATGCCAAAGTCACGCTGTAGAGAGAGCAGTCAGTGGCCCGCATACTGCCATTCTCCAAATACGACAGAGGGCTATTCGGTGCTGCTTCCCAATTCTTTGTGGTGATTCTTTCTGCTCTATATTGTCCTTCAAATAACCTCAGTTTTCCTAGGGTGTATGTTTGCTTCCTTTCTGATTCAACTGTACGCAACTCAGGTGGAGGCAACAGACATATTACTAGAATAGGAGTCAATATTTTTAGGTCTAGTCATGCCATGTACCAATCGAGATGGCATATTATGTTACCTCAGTTCTCTCAGCTACAGAATTCAGTTAAATGGCAACTCTCCAACTTACTTCTCAATACTTTTTATCAAATATGGGATGAAAGCAGAGGTTACACGGGTATGTGGTAAACGCTGTCAGTACAGACCTTACAGTCTTCCATAATCCTAGACATCTCCTCTTTAAAAGTCATCATTTGTCACCTTACATTTTGCAATCCATAAAATCAAGATTGGTAGAAAGTGTGTCCTCTGTACTCTCTCCTGTTGATAGTTGTGTAGATTTCAACTACTTCTTCACAACTGGGAATGCATTGCTATCACCACTTGCTTTTGCTATTTCTTGTTTCCCCATTTCCCCCTATATCTCTCCTGTCTCTCTCCGTCCCTCTCACTCTCATGTTGTAGAGGAGAGAGGAGAGAGATGTGCTCCTATGATTACAAAGAAAGAATAAATGGCATATGATCTCTGGGAGGTATAACAAAAGGAAAAAGAACTCCCAGGAGGCAATAATTGTATTTGGTTCTATTGGGGGTGGACGAGCATATTCTAATAAAGACAAGACCAAGAAAGACCCCAGAAGATGATATTCCACCTATCTGATGAAAACAGGAAAATGTTGTCAGACATAAAATGGGCCTAGAGAAATAGTTTTCAAGGTGGATGAAACAACATGATGTTGGTTTGTAACCTTGGGCTTCCCCAGGTGTAATCTGAAATTGCCCCTATACACAGAGGTTAAGGAGACACAGAAGAAAGAGGGAGGCCACTCCAGATTGGTAGGTGGCTATTTAATAACCAAGGGAAATTACATACAAGGCTTGTCTTGGGTGCTATAAGATGAGTAGATATTTGCCCCCACCTGCCAAATCTTGACAGTTTATACAGAAGCCTTAATGGGGTTCAGTCACATCCACTGTCCAGATGGTCTCAATGCCTTACTCCCTCAAGGATGCATCCTTAAAAAAGTGGCCTCCACTGGGGGAACAGGCGCAGAGTGCACATTCCAAGGACAGGGAGGAGACTCTGCCCAAGGCCAGCTAGTGGGTCAAGCAGAGGTCACATCCTCTCAATGACCTGCTCCAACACATGATCAGAGATCAGAACTATCAAGGGTGAATCCCAGAATTTAACATACACCTGCTACCGCCATTGCCTTCCTTGGTGAGATGAACTAAGACACCTCCTTGAGCACACTCTTCCCAGCTCACCCCCACCCTATGGACACTGCCCCCAAATGAACAACATCCATCAGGAAAAAAATGCTGAAGATCTGATTAACATATTTGGGGATTAATATAATTGAAGACGGTACACATCCAGCCTTCCTCAGCTACATTAACGCCTCTTTATAATTAATTTAGGCTCTTTGTAATTAATTTAGGCTCAGCAAGGAGTTGGCAATAAGTGATATTAATACAAAGGGTATGTTTTCTCTGTATGAAGCGAGGTTGTGTTGCCTTTGAAAAGAAATTAAAACACTGTGATGAGAACTCCTTACTCTAAAGTGACTTGGGAAAAACACAGTGTCGTCACCAATGTTTTCCTTCTGGTCAAGGAACCAGAGCCCATGGCTGAACCCATAGAGGCAAAACTCGAGGAAAAGAGAATCTCCCCACTAACTGCCCATATTTACGGGAAACGAGAGGGGTCATGGATGGACTCCTTCTCACAGGTGGAGTTTCTCCCAGAGGGTGTCATGTGGAGTTTTTCCTGGAAGGTGGGTAGTGTTTACAAAGTGACCTCAGTAGGGGTGACGGAGTTGGTGAGCCAAAGAGGACTTCTTTTAATGACAGTGTGATGCATCTCAGCCAACCTGCAGATGCTCCTGCTACAAGCATGCATAATTTTTCAATAAAACAATGCATTTCAATAGATACATCCACAAGCTAATAATAAAGAGAAGGAGATTCTTAGGTGCCAGAAAAGAAGCAGGAATTAAAAACCCAAGGAGGAACACAATAGTGGATGCTGTAACTGCCCTGAGGAGAGGAGTGTTTGAGGGCTTAGTGCCTGTGTTAGCATGGATTAGGGAAGTGGAGCCACTATGAGTGGTAGAGAATGAGCTTATCATAAATACGTGACTTTATGCAAATGTGAGGGTTGGTTAAACAGCCTCCACAGGAGGTGCTTCTGCATCTGGTGCTGGGCTTGAAGTGAACAGGACAAGGGGGTGGGAAGTAGGGGAAGAGCAAAGACCCACTGGGACCTGTCAGGATGAGCTGGAGCCTGTGCGTCTCTCAATACCTCCAAGATTTTGCTTGCAACAATGCAGAGGGCATGCAAGGGATGTCGCTGTCCTTTGGCAGGGAGCCACCAGGAAGTGTCAGGGAAGTTGAAGAAAGTTCTGTGAGTACTGGAAGCTGGGGGCCCACTGCTGACCCCGTGTCAACATGATGAGCCAGGAGGTCATGACAAGGTCACTGTACTCATACCTTCTAAGCATAAACATGGCTTCCACTACCCTTTCTCCTTCTTTTTTTTCTCATATTTTTATTTATTTCTAGGGGAGAGAGAGAGACAGCATGAGCAGGGGAGGGTCAGAGAGAGAGGGAGACACAGACTCTGAAATAGGCTCCAGGCTCTGAGCTGGCAGTCAGCATAGAGCCCGGTGCGGGGCTCGAACCCACGAACCGCGAGATCATGACCTAAGCGAAAGTCGGACGCTTAACCGACTAAGCCACCCAGGCGCCCCTACCCTTTCCCCTTCTAAGTCTTGCCAAAATGTTCCTTGAGGGCATTGTGAACCAAGAGCCATGTAGATGAGATTCTGAAAAATATATTTCCAGCTGAATTAAGTTGACAGAGTACAAAGCTGTCACATAATTTGTGGTTATGTGGGTCTTAAAACTACTAAGGACCTGGGAGGAGGTTCTGGGTCCATGACAAATGAGGGTTAGATTCCAGACCATCCCATAAAGCCCTGAACCCTAAACAGTGGCTTACAGGGCCAACTTGAGATTTCATATTGTATTTTCATGTGAATCCATTTGTTACCTGCTTTCAATTAGAAATATGTCTTACAAGGTTAGCTATCATTTTAGCCACTTGCCTCATTTTAAGAATGTCTTTAGGATCTTTTTATAAAGATCCAGCTAATTAGGACTACATCAGTGATGTTACAATGAGAAAATGATAGCAAGTCACTGTATCACCATGATAGCTGGATAAGATCAACCTTTTAAGACAAACATTATTTATAATGTGAGGCAATAAATGCAATGTTTTGGAACAAACATTTAAGAGTGTTTGTTATGGGGTGCCTGGGTGGCTTAGTCGGTTAAGTGTCCGACTTTCACTTAGGTCGTGATCTCGCGGTTCGTGGGTTCGAGCCCCGCGTCGGGCTCTGTGCTGACTGCCAGCTCAGAGCCTGGAGCCTGTTTCAGTCTGTGACTCCCTCTCTCTCTGACCCTCCCCTGCTCACGCTGTCTCTCTCTCTCTCCAAGAAATAAATAAAACATTAAAAAAATTAAAAAAAAAGAGTGTTATACAGCAAACATAGCCTAGTCTCAAGGGTACAAGTCAAGAGTTTTGGTAACTGCAGTGTTGTGAATCTTTCAGGTCCTTGGCTCCTTTTAGCAAAGTTAGTTAGAAAGAAACTCAGCTCTAGGGTGAGAAGATGAAAAGAAATGCAGATTTAACTTAATTTTCGTGCTAACAGGTATGCTTTTATTTGCTAATATTTTCCTTCTTTATCTAGGAAGATATATCGGCTAGCTCAGGGATAATCTTCCAAAGTATCTGAGTCAACAGACTCTCAGTTTTAAAAAGTTCTTTATTAACTGCTGAGTTTCATTTAGATTCTACTTCAGAGTTGTCTTTTAGCCAATGATGAAATAAGGAATAGAGGATTTTGGATGCCAAGTTTCTGCAGGACAGAAAAGCAAGAAAAATAGTCTAGAAGAGAGAGTTAGTTTCTTCCCGGGCTCCAGGAAGGAAAACTAGACCTTCCTTGTGGATGCCTCAAGTGAACCTGGGCCTTCATTTAACATTACCTGTGTGGGCCAAGAAAGTAGCATAAGAGTAGACCCCAGGCTGAAGATATACTACTGGAGCTCAGACTTTTCTTGAGGAACAGGAAATATTTTCAGGGGAAAACTAAGCAAAGCAAAAAACAGCTCTTGATGAGATGAGCTTGTGTCCCCCCAAAATAAGCAAACAGATAATAATAACAAAATGGAAAGTATTTGCTGTGTGGGAGAGTCTGTGAACAACATAGATATAGCATGATTTGGTGCCTAGAGGCTGAGATAGTAGGCAGTCCGAAAATGGGTACAAAATAAGCATGTTTGAATGATTAAAGACCTAGAATTAAAAATTTAAAAAACAACTAAAGACCCTATGAAGAAAGAATGGCCAAATTTGAAAAAGAATCTGTTCAGTGTTCTACGTTGAAGAGCGATAAAAAATATTGCTATTAGGTGGGAAGCCCTCAGAGAGTGGAGGGATTAAACATAAAATTAATTTCAACTGAAGAAGGAATTAGTGAATGGTAAGACAAGCCTGTGGGTCCTTACCCAACGTGTAGTGTTCAGTGTGGAGACAGAAAATCTGGAAGACAGATTAGAAGACAGAGATGGTAGATTCAAAAGGTCTTGCTTATCTCTAGGGTTCCAGAAGGAAATAGAGATGGGGCAAGGTCATATGCAAAGGAGAAATGTCTGAGAATTTTCTGGAATTCATGAAAAATATGAATTTTTATATTCAAGAAACAATGATAAGTACAGAGCCAAAATATAAAAATAAATCCACTCCTTGGTATATCATATTGAAAAGAAGACCAAAGGGAAGGGGGATTAGAAAATGCAGACTTGCTGCAAAGAAATGTCAGTTCTGATGACAGTGATTTCATGATTTTGGAACAGGGACACATAAGGCCAGAAGACCATGTGATAGTGTCTTCGGTGCATTGAGGGAGTGCATCAACCTAGGCTTTTATACTGAGCTAAATTATCACTCAAGAAGACAGGTGAAGGACATTTTCATAACTCTTTCTCTCCAAAGGAAGAAAGAAAACTCCAAGAAGATTGCCACTCACATACCTCACAGCTGAAGAAAGTACTAAATCTGGATTCTAGGAAAATGAAAGTTGAGCTCTGAGCATGGTATGAGCAAGTGAAAGCAAGAAAACCAATCCATGTGGGAAAACCTAAACAAGAACTAGCCTATGAAACAATGCCCATGGTAATGATAATGACTCATTTTAGATATTAGCTACACTCTGAAATGAGAGTGTTAAATAATGTAATTAAGGCAGGAAATGGATGATCTGAGGGAAAGAGTTCTAAGACCCTTGTGTAGTTTGAGAGGAGGAGTAGAGACATTAATTAAATTTTGTTAACTCAATTGTGCTTGTAAAAGTTTAAAGGAATCCACTAAAAGACTAGAACTAATCTCGATAGGTTATGGAAACCTTAATGGGGAAGGGTGGGAAAGCAGATTGGAAACACAGAATCTCAGAATCATTTCGGGGGTAGACACACCCGCAGCCAAGTTTTAATTTGTTGATTTTCTCTTTTCTTGTCTGTTTCGTTTCATTGGTTTCTGGTTTTAATTTTTATTATTATTTCAATTATTCCTTCTACTTTAGATTTAATTTGCTTTTCCTTTTCTAGCGTTTTAATGTGGGTTCGAATTCCAACTCTGACAATATTAAATGTGGACCTTGAGCTAGTTACCTACTCTAGTGTTGATTTCTTTAGTTACATACTCTACTGCATTGGTTTCTTTATTAAAATGAGGATAATCCTGTCACCCATTACATATGGTTTCTTTGAGAGGTGAACATGATGGTATATGAGGAGTACTTTCATCCAAATCTAGCATATTAAGGAACAAATAAAAATTAGCAGTTATTGGGGTGCCCGGGTGGCTTAGTCAGTTAAGCGTCCGACTTTCGCTTAGGTCATGATCTCGCGGTTCGTGGGTTCGAGCCCTTCGTCGGGCTCTGTGCTGACTGCCAGCTCAGAGCCTGGAGCCTGTTTCAGTCTGTGACTCCCTCTCTATCTGACCCTCCCCTGTTCACGCTGTCTCTCTTTCTCTCCTAGAAATAAATAAAACATTTAAAAAAATTAGCAGTTATTAACCAGTAAGTAATAACAGTAGGAATATACATTTATTGACTGCTTTCATGAGATAGTCTCACAATAATAAGAGGTACACTATAATTTTTACCATTTTGGATATAAGAGAATATGAGTTTAAGAAAGATTCCTTGTGCAAGGAAAATAAATGGCAGAACTAGGACTAAAACCCAGGTCATCTAGACTCCACGGTCTATGCTCTTAACCACCATGGATTTGTCCTTCAACAAAGTAACTGTCCCTGACACCCAGCCCCTGTGCCAAATATTTTTTTTTTACAAAGTTTATTGTTAAATTAGTTTCCATATAACACCCAGTGCTCATCCCCATAAGTACCCTCCTCCATGCCCATCCCCCCTCCCCCCCACATCCATCAGTCCTCAGTTTTTGTCAGCATTCAAGAGTCTCTCATGGTTTGCCTCTCTCCCTTTCCCCCACCATTTCCCCCCTTCTTCTCCCCCTGTGCCAAATATTTTACATGCATTATTTCACTTCCTCTCTACACATTGCTGTGACTTTGCTGTTATTGCCCCTGATTTGCAGATGAGGACCTTGAGGGGCAGAGAGCTCAAGGAGCCCATCAGATGCCCTGCAGCGACAGCGTGGGGCGGTGGCCATTCAACTCACCCATGTTGTTTGACCTGATTTTTTTATGCTCTTGAGTATACAGCCAGACTACCTCTTCAGCTCTTCACCCAATTATTTTTATCATCCATTATAGCTCTGGGGTTGAACTACTATCTACCATGAACCAGTTATCTCTACCACCTAGATGTTCAGCTAGTTTTGACACAGCCTCTGTTTCCTCACTTGTATAAAACAAATACAGGAAGTCTCATGATGATGATGATGATGATGATGATGATGATGATGATGATGAAGGCGGTGGCAGTTGCTGTTATTTAGCACTTCTTATGGGCGAGACACTCTTTCCAAGCATTTTGCTTATGTTAATAGATTATTAGCCCAAAGAATGAGTTAATCTTCAACTCCACCTGACATTAAAAGGAAAAAAAAAAAAGAGTAACCCTTGCCCCTCGCCTTTTTCTCTTCTTTGGGAGAATTCACATAATTTCTTAGTTTTTCCACTTTTCCTACCTGCCAATCTAAGGCAAAAAAGTGGCCCTTGCCTCCTTGGGGGTGAGTTCTCGAGGCCAGATGAACTCTTAGCTAAGAAAACACTCAAAGCAGAGTGTCTCAGGAGGCAATACATAAATAGAGAACAGCATTTATTAGCTATTTTGTATCTCCAGGGCACAGAAGTGACTCAAGCCAGACGCCTGTCTTCTGTGCCCTTTCCAGCTGCCAGTTTGTATGTTAATTGCACACCCTTAACATTTATTATCAAATCTGCTGGTTTAAATTTTGAAGATGAAGGGTGGAAGGCGGTCTTCGCTCAGGGGACCCATCTTCAGTCATTTTATGGAAATGAAACTTGGAGTTTGTTTACGGCTGGTCTGTGAAATCCCAGGTGGGGAAATGCTAATTGTAGAGGGTGGGCAGGAAGAGAAGCTAAGGCTGAGTCCAACATGAACCATAAAATCAGATGCACCAGAAGCCTGAATTCTGCTTCTTCTCGGCCCACAGCAACCTGCTTGTCAGATGGAATTTCTCTCCTTTGTGTGCTTTGTAGCCTCCTAAAAGGCACAGGTGACATACAGATTATAAACATGTACGAGCACCTTATCAGAAGTGTCCCTTTAAATCCGCGTCACTTCTTCCAAGCCGAAGTGGTAAACAGAAGCCAAAGCTGGCATCACGGGATGCTCGCACTACCCTCCCATTTATTTTTCTTGATAGAAGAATTCTTCCAGTCTTCATAGATCCTGTTTACTCCTGCCTATGACAATAGTAACATGTTCAGTTTGATTAAGGCAGACAGACTGTTAGTAGTAAAAACCGATAGCTCATACAATATTTAAGGAGACACATTCATTATGCAAAAAAAGAAAAAAAAGAAGGAAAAAAGAAAAGTAACCAAACCGTAGAGTACACAGGTGACCCTGTAGTTTTGGGACAAATCGTCCTATTCATCTACATAATCCACCCACCATTGCCGGGCTCACATTTTCATCTGCATTAAATTTGGAATGCAGCGCTGTGCCTCGGCACTGTGGTGCACCCACCATGCGGGGGGTAAACCTGAGTTCCACATCCGTATCAGAGAAAGGAGCCCATCAGAGCAGCTGCTGCTGGGAATGCTGTTTCTTCTTGTTTCTCTATGTTTTCTCTGTGTTTAGCTAGTTAATTGTGCACTTAGGTTAAAAAAGAAAAGGTCTGGTCACCTGTTAAGGAGAGAGCCCCTCAAAAGAGAATAGGGTCTATTTCTCATCTTGTCTCTTATTTTCTTTGGGGGAAAAACATTAAAGCCAGACCCTGGCCATTCCAACTGTGATTATTTTGGAGTAAGATGCCAGTGGCCAGGCAACTGCTGGCCTGCTCTTGTATCTGAAACAAAAGGAGGGAATCATTATATTGAATAATTAAAGGGCACTTACTTACCACGAGGGATTTTGATAATTACTTTACATTGCTTACGGTTTTTTTTTTTATCGTCCCCCAAATTGTAAATGGTAGACTCTACAACACATCCATGTTGTAATTGAGGACACTACCATCGTATTTTCAGCTTGTGACCGGCTTTCACCCATCACATCCTACCCTACAGTGTAGAAGTAGGTTTAGAAATTTTATAGGACTGGAAAGGAGTGATTAATTCTGCCAAGGTTATTTGGGAAGCTAAATAGATTAAATGACATCTAGTCTGAGGCTTGAGAAATTATATATAATTGTTATTAGCTCATTTCTTCCCTTCAAACCTAGGATATGATGGGCTTGAAACTTCATCTGCATTTCATGTGCTATGTGTATAATACTGGACTCAAGTACCATTGAAAAGAGATAATTCTTTCTTTAATAAATGTGGAAATAAGACCTCTTATCAGCTCGATGTTAATGAGATGCAAATTCATGCCAAAGCAAGAGTCTGAAATGTCTATTTTTTATTAGGTCTCTCTGCTAGCTCTTGTTCTTTTCTTCCTATTATTGCATTCTGTAGCAAAAAGTCTGCAATAGATACAGAAGTCTTTCTATGCTGTTATACCCCTAACGCATGATTCCTGACATCCTCTGTCTTTGTCTGCAAGGCTCTAAAGAAGGTGATGATACTTGGTTACCTCTTTTAAACACCTAGGCTTGGTTTAGTTTGTCTATATATCATCTATCTTGCTTAAAAGCTCCTATTTTCAACTACTTAAAATAGTTGAGCTTTTAAAAAGCAAAAGAGAGGCGCCTGGGTGGCTTAGTCGGTTAAGCGTCCGACTTTCGCTTAGGTCATGATCTCGCGGTTCGTGGGTTCGAGCCCCGCGTCGGGCTCTGTGCTGACTGCCAGCTCAGAGCCTGGAGCCTGTTTCAGTCTGTGACTCCCTCTCTCTCTGACCCTCCCCTGCTCACGCTGTCTCTCTCTCTCTCCTAAAAATAAATAAAACATTATAAAAAATAAATAAGAAAAAAAAGCAAAAGAGATTTGCAATTGCTATAAGAGAATAGGAGGTCAAGAGTATTTTTCCCTCTTTTGGAAAGTTGGGAGGTATTACACTAGGTTTATAAATGACTGGGATTGATCCAGGAGAATGAGGAAAACTTGATGGTGCAGGAGAGGGGAGGATTGAGTGCAAGAACAAAGTCCTCTTGGGTGAGAGGAGATGGGATCCACAATGAGACGTGGGGTGGTTAGCTTTAAAGAGAGATGGTCCATTCATTCATTATAACAAAAGAGAGACAGAGTTCAGGGGCAAATGCACCATTTGGTTGGATGACTCGGTGCAGGAAAGTCTGCCTGCTTCTATTTCTGCAACTGAGTGATGGCAGATGCCTTGGGAGGCTGGGACTTTGGATAATTTTACCGAAGTAAACACTCCCCTGAACATGGTCCTAGGGATGAGGAGGATAAATAGGAAGTAGACATGATGGGCTCCATCTTGATGCCTCTTGGGGGAAGGTGCAGGTTTACTTCCTATTACAGTCTCTCTTCTGGAATAGTTTTCTGGAGTGATTTGGGCTGAGGGTTGTCTCTGGGATCTCCTGGAAGCCCGTTGTTGGTGGTATCATGCTGAGAGATAGGCTGTAAATCCCAAGCCTCTGACTGCAGGCTATAGAGGTCCAGCTTCAACTGGCTGAGCCAGGAAGGACAGGGTGTAGGTGGAGACACCTGGCACCAGGATCTTATCGTCTCATCTTTGCTCCTCTTTGCATGTTGTTTTGAACCTTAGAACCATTTTTGCCTGTGGTGGAATATCGGGTCATTGATAGCACACACCCTCAGGGTCGAACCACCATGGAAGGAAGGATGTTTCCCTGACTGGTGCAGGTTGGAAAACCATCCCATAGAAGCCCTCCAGCTGCGCTGATTTGGGTCACTTGTACATCCTTGGTGAAAGCAGAAGGCAGGTTTCCCCAGTGGGTTCACAGTCTACCCCTTGAGCAACTGCTGTAGTTTAGATGTAGGATCACATACAAAGGTTGAAAGCTTCTTTTAAATCCTATGGTGAGTAAAGAGAGGGGTAGCTCTTACCCAAAACCACAAGCATAACCACAGACAGAATTCTGCTGATGCAGACAATTGTCCCCATCGTTGATCATGATTACCTCTTGCATCTAGATAGCTCCCCTAATTCTCAGCCTGGTTCCCTTGGGATGTAGCTCCAAGTTTCCCTTATGACCTCGTCTCCCACTATTCCTTTTCCCCTACGTCACACTTCCTGCTTGAGGGTATTTGCTCTTCAACATGCACTTGGAGTATCCTTCATTTCCATCCAGCCCCCCAGGCGCCATGTGGCAAGTTCCACCATGTGGCAAGATGTGTGCTGGCACAGGAGCCACACAATGGCTGAGATATCGCCTCTATTATGAACGATTTACAACGGGGTGGGCAAGAGACATGTGCAAGAAGCCCAGTACAAAACAGTGTGGAAATCCGGAGACAATGCATGTTCCAAAAGCAGAGTGGAGGCGCGGGGCCATGCCTGGAGTACCACTGGAGGCTTCCGGGAAGGGACGATCCCTGAACCAGCCCCCAAAGTTAAATACATGAGGGACAAAGGGAATGAAGATGACAGCAAACAGATCAGGGTGGATACCAGTCAGACGTGAAAACCTATAATCACCAAGGGGAAGACTATAGCTCACCCATCAGTCAAGGCAAAAGGCAAATGTGATCACTTCGGGAATGAATGTTTCCCTGACATAGAGAGCTTAACAATAATTTCTCTCTGGGTGACTCTGGTGGTTAAGTGTCTGACTCTTGATTTCAGCTCAGGTCATGACCTCACGGTTCCTGAGATCGAGCCCCGCCTCGGGTTCTGTGCTGACAGCACAGAGCCTGCCTGGGATTCCGTCTCCCCCTCTGTCTTCCCTCCCCACTCTCAATTAATAAACACATAAACATAAACATTAAATAAACAATTTATCTTAATCTGTGCCACTCACTTTGCACATTTTAAGACCTTAGTTATGTTGTATGTGTGTTGAATGGCTTATTATGTTTTCCCTCCTCTTGCTGCGTGAGCTATTTGAAGAAATGGATTGCATTGCTCTATCCCAACATCAACCAGCAGAGAATCTCCTATATTGTAAATATTTAGTAAATGTCCTATGCAGAAAATTAGGATTGTACCCATTTGGGACAGGTACAGGTTTTTGCTGAGTTCGACACAAAAGCTTGCCAAGGGACTCCCATAGGACAGAGTGCACGTGAAGTGGTCTCCATTGAAAGCTCTATTGATCTTATTAAGAACCCTCAACGCATTTCTGGGGGGAGAAGGGGCGATGGAGATATTTTTATGTACATCGTAGGTCATCGTAATGGGAAGGAGCGCGAAAGCAATTTCACGCAGAAACACTCTCCAGCTGCCTGTAACTTCAGCTCAGCAAATGTCACCCCGCAACTATTTACTACAATATTTATCGCTCTGTCATTAGCTTATAAATAATGTTAGCCTGGAGACCGAGGGACGAGACGGTGCAGCCGCCGCCGTGATGGGAATGCTCAGAAAGGTGGAGAGGCCCACGCTGACATCTGAGGAGGAGGCGTCAGAAGTAAACTCCAGCAATTACCAAGAATCATAACTTTCCCCATAAAAACAGTCTGAGCAAAGCCTAAACGGTGCCTAAAATAGCATTTCTCACCAAAACTCCCTCATAAAATCTCAGAACCCAGTTGAGACGGCTATTTCTGTCAGAGGCCTGCAGGCAAATAAACCTCAAATTGATGGGGCTGGTGTCAAATGGAACTCTTTTGGGGTCTGTACTCACACTGAAGTTCTGATTCCAGGCACCAAGTGAGAGCCCGAGCCGATGGTTTCTCTGTCGTGTTTGCAGAGGGAGAGGGATGCAGAGAAACTAAGTGGGGGCTCTGATGTCGCCACCGTGCAGTCTCACTTGAAAACTCTAAATGCTGTGTTAATGGTCTGTCGGCATCATGAGCTAAACTTACATTTTCCTGAGCCAGTTTTGTTCTCTGGTCTGCAGCTGGGAAAGTTACTTTCTAGAATGATCTGTGGCCATGGTTCTCGCCGGCCTCCAACCTCTCCAATGATCTCTAGTTCTCTTGGATTTTTCTTTTCCTGCCCACTCTTTAAACACACGAGTTTCCCATAACTGGGGTGAGGAGGAAGAGGGGAGGGGAGCGAGGGTTTGGCCAGGGTGGAGGGGAGAAGCTGTATCTCTTCCGTTTGTGAATCTCCAGGCCTAGCACAGACCCGGCCCAGGGTGGAAATCAGGAAATAGCGGGTGAACGGGAACAGATGGGTGGAGGAGGCTCTGTGCAAGGCTTGTGGGGGCGGGTCCCGCAGAGGTGCGCCCGGGCGATGCGGCGTGGTCTTGCAGGGCGCAGGCTCCGAGTTCAGCAGCTCGGCGCACCTCGCCCCAGGCAAGCTGCAGGACAAGGGAGGAGGCTGTAAACCCCCTTGGGCCTCGGTCTCCTCATTTGCCACGTGGGGATTATAATACGTCACTGCGAGCTTTCCTGTGCGCGTGTTCAAGCACGATGGACAGTGCTCGGCCGGAGGCCTGGTGCCCAGAGCACGCAAGCAGTGGCCGCTCTCGCCGGTAGGTCTGTTCATCCCTTCCTGCTCACCTCCTGTTCAAGGGGTACCAGAAAGCATCCTGAAATGATGTCAGCCTTCCAGCCCAGAAGGTGCTGGGGTGGGGGAAGCCCAAGAGGTGGGGCTGTGGACGGGCACTGCCATTACAGCTGGGCCGCCTGGGCAGCGGGGACAGGGCCAGGAAGCAGGTGGTTTTCAGGTGCCGGGGGAAGAATCAGTACAGCCGGCTACCACCAGAGGGCGACAGTGGGCAGCCGCCCCATCCCCAATTCTGAGTCCCCTGAGACCCCCCCAAGGAGCCAACACTGATGCAAGTACAAAAGGGTCTTTATTACAAGCTCAAGCAGGGGCTCACCCGCCTACCGGTGTAGTGGCAGAAGGTGAAGCCCCGAACAACAGCGAGCAGGGTTTTATGGGGTAAGGGATGGGGGTGTCACAGTGCACACGTTGTACATATGGCATCATCACATAAGCACCAATTACAATTGTACAGCACCCATGGTAACAGCTCTGACCATTCAGTATCTGTGAGGTGTTCATTACATTTGGTGGGACCCAATGATGACTTTTGAGAATCCTTTGAAAATGACCAATTTTGAGGTGAGTTCAAAGGGCCCACGTGGGGTTCAGCCAAGCAGTGAGAAATTGGCTAGTTTATACAGAATAACTGTCTACAGTTCCCAGCCTTGACTCAGACCACAGGAATATGTTTTGATTAGCTGACCTGAGGGCGGTCCGAGGATGGCTTTAGCCTTGAGCAATCTGAGGAACTGGGGCTCCGTGCAGCCTGAGGTTGCTCTTAATGGAGGCCTTAATCTCAAAATGATGTTACTTAGGCTCTTCAGGATCAAGGCCCTTCTTGCCTTCAGATCTTTCCCATTCTCCCTCCCTTCTCTGTACACCCCCTCCCCGTAGCTCTACCGCTGCCTGCTGTTTAGTCCCTCATCCTTTCTTTCCCTACAGCAACCTGCTGAGTTCTCTCTTCTTTTAAGTTTATTTATTTTGAGAGAGAGAGAGAGAGAGAGAGAGAGAGAGAATTCCAAGCAGATTTTGTGCTGTCAGAGCAGAGCCTTATGCAGGGCTCGATCTCATAAATGATGAGATCATGACCTGAGCAGAGATCAAGCTGGTCGCTTCACCGACTGAGCCACCCAGGTGCCCCTGCTGACTCCTCTCTCACATCAGCTCTTCCCACCTTCCCATGCACCTTCCTCTCTTCTCTGAATTGAGAAATCTTCCCCTCGAGACTCGGTGCGCCCTGCCAGAGGTGGCCACAGCACGTCACAGCCTCCTTCCCTCTCCACCCCTGCTCCTCCTGTCCTCATGGGGGAAGCATGGGGTACAACTTACCACGAAGGGCCTGGGCTCGGCTCCTGGCTTACCCGCTCACTGACTGACTTGCTTGGGAGGAGATTTGTAGCCTTCGTTGCATTTAAATTCTCTCATTTGTAAAATGAGAATAATAATTATACCTGAATCGTGGTCTAGGGACAATGACATGTGGTAATCCAAGTTAAGCACTTTTTTTTCTTTTAAGATTCCAGGAGGTTGGGAAATATTTTATGGACAATCAGGGACATAGCCATAGAGAGAGAAGCAAACCTAAGCCCAATAGCGAGAATGCCCCCCGCCCCCCCCCAGAAACACTGCATCCTAGGTGAGGCTAGGCACCCAAGACAGGAGGTGGTGACGGTATGTGATGCCTGAGAAAGTCCTGAAACACAGGAAGTAAGGTTAGTTGTAAATGAAACCAAGCCAGACATGGGAATACGTGCAGAAAACATGAGCTAAGCATTGCGGGGCCAATGCCACTCCTTCCCCAAGTGCCCCAGCCAGGTATGTTGTCCCTAGACCCGTTCCCACATCCCCATCTTCAGGTTACCAGCTTTTTAGAGTGAGATCTGAGACTCTAAGTCTGGAATACCGAAGTCTGAGAATCTAAGTCTGGTCCACCTATGCTGTCATCCACGTGGTCTTACCTCCCCTGGTGCTACTGCTGAAGCCAGTTCATACCCACAGTCCATCAAGGACTCTGGGGCTTTGACATTCTCCTTCCGGGTCCCTTCACCTCCAAGGACCCACATTCCCAGGAAGAGCATCTTACCCTCACAGCTGCATTGTCAGGGTCGATCTGCTCAAGTTTTTCTCATCTTCATCTGATTATCTCGCAGCCACTGTGACCACCTGTTGTGAAATATTTCTCATCCGAGGCACCAGGCGCGTCTCTGGTTAAAAACATTGCCCAAGTGTGTCTAGGACACGTTCATGGCTGTTGCCGCGGCGGCACACGATGCCCCTTGAGTTCATTCTTCTGCTGAGCCGGGTACAAGAACAAAGAACAGAGATGTTTGGCCCTTGACCTTGCCTTGCTAGGTTTCAGTGAAAAGCCATTAAATATTTGAAACCCAGTCCTTGAGGCAGAAGTAGGGAAGGACAAGGTTTGCTTGAACGTTTTACAAGAAGAGTTCAAATTTTCTGACCACATGAGCCCTAAACCTTAACCTTACCTCTGGCAAAATGCTTTTTTCTATAGGTAAAAGACAGAGCAAAAAATAAATACATAAAAAGCAAAGGGAAACAGTATAAGTTAGAAACTTGGACAGTATCTGTAATTTTACAACCCGGGGAGGAAAATTGTCAGTTTGTGACTTGGAAGGAAGGCACAAGTGGCGTCAATTATGTCACCGGCTGGAGAGCTGGTTGGTTCTGGCGATGTCCCCCTCCCCCCGTTCTTCCGTGACGCGTGGGATTTGGTGCCCAAGGCCATCTCTGTTCCCGCCTGTGCCTGAGCCAGGGGAGTATTTTTCTGTGGATCTATGTTAATAATTGTGAAACATTTCGTAGGCTTTGCTAACAAACTACACAAGGTTAAGATCTTGTGGGGAGGTCTCTTGGGGAGAATCTGACTGGACGCTCAGGGTGCCCCTGCCATAGCCCCGCCCCTCACCGCTTCAGTGCTCGCAGCCCCGCCCCCTCACCAATTCAGTGCTCGCAGCCCCGCCCCCTCACCGCTTCAGTGCTCACAGCCCCGCCCCCTCACCGCTTCGGTGCTGCAGCCCGCCCCCTCACCGCTTCAGTGCTCACAGCCCGCCCCCTCACCGCTTCGGTGCTCGCAGCCCGCCCCCTCACCAATTCGGTGCTCGCAGCCCCCGCCCCTCACCGCCAGTGCTCGCAGCCCCGCCCCCTCACCGCTTCTGTGCTCTCACCAAGCACAATTCAGTGCTCGCAGCCGCCCCCTCACCGTGCTCGCAGCCCCGCCCCTCACCGCTTCAGTGCTCGCAGCCCCGCCCCTCACGCTTCAGTGCTCGCAGCCCCCCCTCACCGCTTCAGTGTTCGCAGCCGCCCCCTCACCGCTTCTGTGCTCGCAGCCCCGCCCCCTCACCAATTCAGTGCTCGCAGCCCCGCCCCTCACGCTTCAGTGCTCGCAGCCCCGCCCCCTCACCAATTCCAGTGCTCGCAGCCGCCCCTCACCGCTTTAGTGCTCGCAGCCCCGCCCCTCACCGCTTCAGTGCTCGCAGCCCCCCCTCACCAATGCAGTGCTCGCAGCCCCGCCCCCTCACCGCTTCAGTGCTCACAGCCCCGCCCCTCCGCTTCTGTGCTCGCAGCCCCGCCCCCTCACCAATTCAGTGCTCACAGCCCCGCCCCCTCACCGCTTCAGTGCTCGCAGCCCCGCTGCGAATTTTCACAAGATCAGGATTAACCTGATAATAACACCAGACCAAGATATTACAAGAAAATGCAAATGCATTTTCTTTGCTACATAGGAGACTACCCTGATTTTTTATTTCTTTTGCTTTCTTTAGAATCCTTGTTTTTATCGAGTTTTTTTTTTTCTTTTTCATTTATTGTGTTGCCACAATTTACATGGGGTAAAACTCACTGTTTTCAGTAAACAGTTCTTCAGGTCTTGGCCAGCATATATAATCATGTAACCAGCAGCACCTTTGAGATACTGGATAGTTACACCCCTGACTCCAAATTCCCCTGTACTATTCTGTAGTCCGCTCTCCCCAGCCCTGGCTCCTGGCCACTACTCACCTGTTCCCCAGCCTTCTACTCACCTGTTCCCCAGCCTTCTCGCCTTCTCCAGAAGCCACATAAATTCAGTCATGCGGTATGTGGTCTTTTGAATCTTGCCTCTGCGTTGTTGCATATTTGATTGTTCTTTTTTTTACTGCTTACTAACATTTCTCTGTACAAGGGCACCCCATTTTGTTTACGCATGCTTCAGTTGAAGCACATTTAGGTTGTTTCCAGTCTGAGGCAGTTATGAGTACTGCTGCTCTGGGCCGCCTGGGTGGCTTAGTCGGTTAAGCGTCCGACTTTCGCTTAGGTCGTGATCTTGCGGTTCGTGGGTTCGAGCCCCGCGTCAGGCTCTGTGCTGACTGCCAGCTCAGAGCCTGGAGCCTGTTTCAGTCTGTGACTCCCTCTCTCTCTGACCCTCCCCTGCTCACGCTGTCTCTCTCTCTCTGTCTTCTAGAAAGAAATAAAAAACATTAAAAAAAAATATATGAGTACTGCTGCTCTAAGCTTTCATATGTACACTTTGTGTCATACAACCTTTCCATTCACTTGGGTAAATACCTAGGTTTGGGATGGTGATGCCCCCATGTTTAACTATATAAGAAACTGCCAAATAGTTTACCAAAGTGGATGTGCCAATTCTCATCACTGGCGTATGAGAATCCCAGTATCCCTGCATCCTCAAGAGCACTTGGCACTACCAGTTTTGATATTTTAGACATTTTAATAGGTAGGTAGTACTATCTCATTGTGATTTTATTTGCATCTCTATAACACTGCACATCTCTTCATGTGCTTATCTGCCATCTGTATATTTTGTTTGGTCAAGTGCATGTTCAAACATTTTGCTCATTTTTGATTAATTTTGTCTTTTATTACTGAGTTTTGAGAGTTCACTCTACATTTTGGGCACAAGTCCTTTATCAGATATGTAATTTACAAGTATTTTCTCTCTGTGGCTTATCATTCCATTATCTTAACAGTGTCTTGCAAAAAACAGACATTCTCAGTTTTTATGAAATCCCATTTTGATCATTTTTGTTAATAAGTCATGCTCTTTGTGCTGTATCTAAGAAATGTTTGTGTCATCTTGTGTCTCAAAGATTTTCTCCTATGTTTCCTTCCAGAATGTCTATTGTTTCAGGTTTAACATTTAGGTCTGTTGTCCTTTTAGTTAATTTTTTAAAGATACAAGATGTGGATTATGATTCATTATTTTGCATATGGACATCTAACTGTTCCAACACTGTTTGTAAGCCTATTCTTTCTTTATTGATTTGCCTTTGTACTCTTATTGAAAATTAACTGACTACATACCTGTGAATCTCTTTCTATGCTTTTAATTTGATTCTTTGGTCTATATGTCTATAACTTTTCTCCAGTATTGTACTGTCTCGACTACGGTAGCTTTATAAAAACGGTAGCTTTATAGTAAGTCTGGAAAACATTTAGTGTGAGTACTCTAACATTGTTCTATTTCAAAACTGTTTTAAACTTCTTTCCTTTCCCTTTCCATATAAACTTTATAACTCAACTAATTAATTTCCACCAAAAATTCTACCGGGATTTGTTTGGAATTCCATCGTATTTATAGATCAGTTCTGATCAATGTATAGATTTAGTGATATCTTAACAATATTGATTCTTTCATGAACATAGTATATCTCTCCATTTATTTCAGGTCTTCCTTGATTTATTTAATCATGATTTCTAGTTTTCAACACAAATATCTTTCAGATATTTCATAAGAGTTATCCATAAGTATTTCATATGCTTTTGTTCTATTGTAAATGGTCATGGTTTAATTCCAATTTCAGTTATTCATTGCTAGGATATAAATATATACTTAAAAATAAATATTTATCTGGTATTCTGTGGACTTGCTAACCTTACTTAAGAGTCTGATGAGGTTATCTTCCTGATTTTTTGGGATCTTCTACATGGAAAATATCATGTTATGTATGAAGAAACAGTTTTGGTGCACCTGGGTGGCTCAGCCATGTGAGCATCCAACTCTTGATTTTGGCTCAGGTCATGATCTCATGGTCATGAGATCGAGCCCCATGTCAAGCTCTGTGCTGACAGCGTGGAGTGTGCTTGGGATTCTCTCTCTCTCTCCCTCTCTCTCTCTCTCTCTCTCTCTCTGTCATTCCCTCCCCCTAAAAACTAATAAATAAATGAAACCTTAAAAAAAGAGAGAGAGTTTTATTTCTTCCTTTCCAATCACCATGCCTTTTCTATTTTCTCTCATTGCACTAGTTAAGACCTCTAGTGTGATTTTAAATAAAAGTCATGTGTACCCCTGTTCTAAGATTGAAAAGATTCAATCTTTCACCTTTAGATATGATGTTAATCCTTGAGTTTTTATGTGTATGTCCCTTAACAGGTTGAGGAGCTCATTATATTTTCATTTTGCTGGGAGATGTGTTTTTTTTTTTTAATTTTAATTTATTTTAAATTTTTAAAATTCCGGTACAATGAACACACAAAGATGCAATAGTTTCAGATGTACAATATATTGACTCAAAAATTATACACATGACCCTGCTCATCGGGACAAATGCCCTCTTGATTCCTTTCACAAACCACACACCCCCCCTTTCCTCTGGCAACCAATTAGTGTGTTCTCTATGGCTAAGTGTCTGTTTTCTGTCTCTCTTTTGCTTTGCTTGTTTTTTTCTTTTTTTAAATATTTTTATTTATTTCTAGGAGAGAGAGGGACAGCGTGAGCAGGGGTGGGTCAGAGACAGAGGGAGTCACAGACTGAAACAGGCTCCAGGCTCTGAGCTGGCAGTCAGCACAGAGCCCCACGCGGGGCTCGAACCCACGAACCGTGAGATCGTGACCTAAGCGAAAGTCAGACGTTTAACCGACTAAGCCACCCAGGCGCCCAGCTTGTTTGTTTTTTAAATTCCACAACTGAGAGGTATTTTTTTTTAAATCAGGAATGATGTGGAATTTTGTCAAAGGCATTTTTTTTTTGCATCTGTTGAATGATCATTTTCTTTTCTACTCTAGTCTGTTGATATGGTGAGTTTTATTGATTGATATTCAAATGTTGAGCTAGGCTTTCATTCCCAGAGTAAACCCTACTTGGCCATAATTCATTATCCATTTTATATACTGTTGAGATCAATTTACTGGATTTTTTTGCAAGTGATTTTCCCATCTGTGTGCGTAAGCGGTTATGGCCTATAGTTTTCTTTTTGGAATTTCTTTCCTTTTTCTCTTTTTTTTTTTTTTTTGTAATTTTTTGGTAGTTTTTCTCTTTAAAGGAATTTATTCATTTTGACTAATTTGTTTTATTTCTTGTGTTATTCCTAATATTTCCTCCCTACAATTTTAATGTCTTAGTATCTAAGGTAATATCCCCTTTCAAATCTGGTATAGATCTTCTCTATATTTTTCTGATCAGTGTAACTAAAGTCTTATCAAATATATTGATCTTTCCAAAAAACTACCTTTTGATTTCACTGATTTTCTCTTTGTCAATGTTCTTATCTTACTGATTGACATTTGTATACTTGTTTGTGTTGTAGTTCTTTCTACTTCTTTCTGTTTAATTCTTTCCACCTCTAGGTTCTTTGGGTGGAAGCCAGCCCACGATGCAAAATTATATGCTTAGCCAACAGCACAGCAGTAATGTTTCATGTGTAATTAGCGCTTTAGACCCTAGACCCTGGCTCACAGACCTGGCAGGATATTACCCTGGGCTGCTAACCAGCCAGCAGCTACTTCATGTGACTGGAGGGTGTAATAAAGGGCACATGGAAAGAATACCCGGGATTTAGAGGACCTCATATGCAGCACTAAGTAATTACACTTGGCTGAAGGCTATTGACAGGTCTGAGTTGCAGAAACACAGCTCCTGCAGGGAGGAGACCAGGTGAGAATTGGCCTGAGTCGAGAGGAGCTTCGCAGGTGGCTGATGCAGCTGTACAAGGATGTGATAACACGGGCTTTAACTAGAGGAGGGCTGCGCGGTTAGAGGAAAAGCGCAGGCTCAGAGGGTCGGAGGGATAGGCGTGGTGGCATGCGCGGGGCTGGGTGAAAGAAGGATGACGCCCTGGTGACTGGCTCCGGCAGTGGACAGGAAGATAACGGACTGAGAATTTCAGAAGCATTGCATATAATGTGACCTGGGCATCTCTGTTGTAAGTGCTGATGCATGTCCAGTTTGAGATGCTGCAGGGACTGTTGGATGATCCGGTTTTGCTGTCAGGAAAGGAGGGGTCTTGGCAGAGATATTGAATGTAGATTTGATAGGTTCTATACCAAACATTCATAAAATTCATAGAAATCAGGCGCCCGGATGGCTCAGTCGGTTGAGTGTCTGACTTCAGCTCAGGTCATGATCTAGAGGCTTGTGGGTTCAAGCCCCGCATCAGGCTCTGTGCTGACAGCTCCGAGCCAGGAGCCTGCTTCGGATTCTGTGTCTCCCTCTCTCTCTGCCCCTCCCCTGCTCGTGCTCTCTCTCTCAAATATGAGCATTTGTAAAAATTTATAAAATTCATAGAAAATTGCGCATTACTCATCACAGAGGGGTTTTCCAGGAATAAAATGTCCTTTGATACTGGGCTCTGTCTCGGTCATGGGAACTACCTTGGAAAACTGCCACATGTTTCCACAGGGGGGAAAATTAATTTTCAGACGAACTTAATTTCCTGATGAGAGCATTCATCCCTTGTTGCTCTCTGCTTTGAAAGCTGATTCGGCCACCTGGAAGGAGCGCCTATTAGGATCAGCAGATTTTCCTGCAATGGAATGTACTTTTTTTTTTCTTAAATAGTTTATTGTCAGGTTGGTTTTCATATAACACCCAGTGCTCATTCCGACAAGTGCCCTCCTCCGTGCCCATTGGAATGTACTTTTAAGGTTGATTTTTTTTATTATTTCCAAAAATAACACATGCACATAGTTATGTTGTGTTGCAGGCACATGGAGCTGTATGTGTTCATATCCCATGCCTCGCCCACTTTACCTTGGACTTCCCACACCCTGGCTCCCCAGAGAGAGCCACCTCCTACACTTCCAGCATCTGAGTTCATCTACACGAACAATGTGCCTATGCCACTATCTCATGCTTTATACATTTACAAAATGCATTGTCTTCCATTTATGGAAGAGAATTTAATGTTCTTAACTCTCTCTCTCGAGGGCACAATTCTTCTTTTTACCTGAAATTCTCAAGATAATAATAATACCATTACTTCCGTTAAGTGATTATTTAGTGTTTAAATGAATATAACCATGTAAACAGTGTTCTCTGCCGAGTCATGCAGTAAACGACAATTATGTTTCTTCTTGCATAACTTTCTGTTTTACAAAGAAATTAGTGATTTCTTCATTTTAGGTGATTCATTTTCTATGTACCTATCATTAATTCTGGTCCCAGACCCCACCAGATCTATCAGCGTCTCTCAATACTATTTCCTATTTGCTGCATTGAGCTACTGACTTCCTATTCCAAACTTCCCTCTTGAAAGTCCCTAGCTCCCTGTTGCCGTCTACACTGGGGAATGTGGGTTAGGCTTACAGGTGCAGATGACCTCCTGTTAACTGTGTCTGTAAGGAGAGATTGCTCGGTGAGGGTGTGGTAAGTGAGAAGTAAGATGAAAGGAGCAAACTAAGAGAGGAGTTCCTATTTAATCATCCCAGGCACAGAAGGGGAGAAGAGGGCAACCTCTTCCTAAGTCTAGTTATTCTCCTATTTGGGCTCAACCTCCGCAGTTGCAAATTGCTACGATCACCTTAATTTCCCCTTCATCTTTCCTTTCTAGACTCATTTTCCTGTCTGTCTCAATCTCCCTGCAATCATTTTTCTATAGACTTTACATTGAGTGTAATCGGTGATAACCTGCTTTTCTCCTTCTGCCTGCAATTGGTTTACTCATTCTTTAGTTCATTATGTTTATCCTGCTTACTTCCAGACATCCCTTGAAATGAAACATCTTTTTATCTGTGGCCGCCATCTGCTCAGGCTGCTACCTACTGAGCCCCTGATGCTTGATCACTGAGCCTCTCCCGTCTATCAGTCCCATCCACCACCACCACCACCCTCCCCCCTGCTCGGGGAGACGTGCTCACCCCTCTCGGGCATGCACCAGACCTCAGACCCCACGCTCCTTTGCACATATCTGTTCAGTCTGTTCCCAGCGGACTGACTCCTGGGTATAGAAAGGTCTGTTCGCATCTTGCAGGAAACCCTATCTTTTGAGAAAGGAAACGACTGAACTGTCGCCTAGAGAATGGTCCCTCCTCGGAAGAAACTGTAAAGCCCATCTTTTGTCACTCCTGTATGGGAAGGCAACATCACTCTAGAGCCTTCCCATCACTGCTCACCTGCGTGGGTCCTGCACACCTGTCACACTGCGTCCCCTGTAGGCTTCAGTTTTAGTAAATGCTCCCTTTATACGAGCTGGGTGCTCCTCAAGGGAGCGGAAGAATATGACCTATTCATTCCCGCCACGGGTGCAAGAAGAGTCAACTCCCTGCTTCTCCAACTTCAAGTAGACTTGGGTCCTAGATAACTCCATAGGTTTCGGCCTCCATGGTGGCTACAGGAGGAGACTGGCCCCCCCACCCTTATGCTCTCAAGGGAGGGGTCTATGCTG